>OZ010596.1:40240803-40325803 GCA_963932145.1 Acanthosepion lycidas | reverse complement strand
ACTTCCTAGACTGACTCTTCAGAAGCTGAGGCATTGTCTTGAAGATGGCTTCCTGGGAATTTTTTTCTAGTGAGTCTGTGTGATTATGAGTGTGTGTGTGTGCGACTTAATACATATGGTGCATACACAATATGCATAGATAAAAATATTTATGTTTAAGTATATACATGTGTAATTACATATGTACTGTATATAATATCTACATATATTTATATTAGCAATAAAATATTTTTATAAATATTGTAAAATTCTAAACTTAAATGATAATACTATTGCATATATACAGTCTCAAATTATTAAGTAAAGTTAAGTTAATGGCCTTTTAGGCTTCTTCCACATGAAAAAGTGTTTTTGTGGGGGGGGGTTGTATAAGAATTATATGTCAGAGGTTGGGGCCATCAGGATTTTAGAGATACTTAGGTGGAGCATGGCCAAAAAACGGTTGGGAACTACTGTGTTATACAAACTTACCAACAGAATCTATTTTACATTTATAAATCAAACATTTGTCCATATATTGAATATTTCTGTCACATCTAGTCTGGTGCTTCTGCTATGTATTTACAGATTCTTGAAATTCAAAGAATGTTATTGGTCCCAACCTGGCATCTAGGCTTCAGTCACTTTCACACGACTGTATCGTAGCTTTTTGTGTGGCTTTTTCTGTCAATATTCCATGATGATTGTTCTGATGAACTCTCCTGTAGGAAAGTTAAGTTAATGACCTTTTAGGCTTTCTCCATGTGAATAGGAATTCACATTTTGAATAATAAAAATTATACATCACAGGTGTTGGGGGCTTTATCAGGATTTTAGAGATGCTTAGTTGGAGCATGGCCAAAAAAAAGGATGGGAACCCACTGCTTTAAGCTGATGCTTAGAGAACAAAATCAGTTATGAAGAGATCTTTTCACCTTCATGAAACACTTTTTCTCATGCCAACCATATTGTGACACTGATAATGCTGTGCAAGCCCAAGAATATATGTTAATCCTTTTTTAGTGGCAGTATCACATTCTTACAACAGCATATGACACTGCAGTGGAAGAGATCATATCCAATCGACGGTTCCCAATCCCTGCAGCACAAACATTCTGGAAAAACTGACATTTCCACTGTGTTACATTATTGTTTAATAATCCCTTTGCCTTACAATTTAATATACGCTCCCTACTCAATGTTAAAAAAAACACTATTCTCGCTCCTTGATACATTTTCTGCCTCTCTTTTCCTTCTTGTATCTAATATAGGCCAGTACCGGTTCAGTTTGGTTTGTTTTCCAGCATATCAACCTCAATGGGTTATTTAATGCCGATAAAATTTTTATTGCTGGTAATATTTTTTTTTCAAAAAATATATTGCTGGTATTAAAACCTATTTTTATACTTTCATAGTTTTTTGACCCAATTTGCAGGTGGAGTTAACTATTTACCTGTAGCTGGGACCCTGACAGGTGCTAACACCCAGGATCAGGGTGGACCTGGGAACACCAGCAATTAAGAGGTGGTTCCATGATCCGCAAAACCTCTTGATCAAAGGCCTTACTGTAATTTATCATCTTACCCAGGATGTGGATGTAGTTTATTGTCTTACCCAGGACAGGTTAGTACCAGTTGTGTTGGCTCTGTTCTAAATTTGTATCTGTCCTGTTTTTCCAGGATTTAACATACTGCACAAAGGATTTTACTGATTCAGGGAGTTCCTCACAACAGTAGCGAGATGAGTGATGACTTGTCATTAATGAGGCAATTCAAACTGGCCACTCAAGGCCATAGGGAATTATAATCCTGATTTGTCAGACCAAGTGCATTCATCAAACTGTCTTAAGCACACCTCTCCAACTAAAACCAGTCTTGGGTATGACTAAACTACATCCGGTAACAAGACCTTTGATCAGGAGATTGGAGTGTGGAACCACCTCTTAATTACTGTTGTTCCCAGGTTCACCCTAACCTGGTGTAGTAGCACTTGTTAGGGTCCCAGCTATGGACAAATAGTTAATCCCCAAAACAAAACCCTATAAAAGTATAAAAATACATTTTTATAATAAAAAATACCAGCAATACATTTTTATATAAAAAGATTACCAACATTATTTATTTATAGTAAAATTACCAACAATAAATCAACCAACATGAAAGAATTCTTTCATGACACTAATCCATATACTATCCTACAATTTCTTAAAGAAATCAAACTGTATTACAAAATATAACTTCAACAAAACTACAACATAAAACACACATATCACCTCCTCTAGTAATTATACCGACACAAACATGTCTCTGCACAAAAGTTGAGCATCATCTACCATGTATCCAATTGTGAAAGCAGAATAACATTTTAATTACTTCAAAGCTCCCCCAAAAATTAAATTTCAGCATTAAATGACCCATAAGGAGCTCATATACTATTAAACATATCAAATCCAACTAAAACACAATATAATGCCTTTGTCCATAAGAAACATGTTTCATGACATTCATTACAGAAGGAGCACTTGGGGCATACAATGATCCTTTCCATCATCTAAATACACACTCCTCAAAGAATGAAAGGCTTTCTTAATGTTTTCTTTCCAGAATTCATTGATACTATTTGGTTGCATATACATTCAATCTAGAAACCTCAATTGGGGCATGGGCAGTGTTTGGCATACTTAAAACACCTGTGGGGATAACATGACACATCTTTGGGCCCTCATACTCCTATAAGATGTTGAACAAAACTAAAATGAAAAGAAATTTGGTACATGGGATTGGAAGGACAAAATCAGTAAATGAAGACAACACTTTTAAAGTGTTGTCTTCCTTTACAACAGTGTCTACAACAATAGTAAGGTCAAAGGAAAGACAGTCATTTTGGAAGTTTTGGTTTGGTTTGTTTTACGGTATATCAACCTTAATTGGTTATTTAATGCCAACAAGATTTTTTATTGCTGCTAATAATATTTTTTCAAAAAAATGTATTGCTGTTAATAATATTTTTTTCCAAAACAATGTTTTGCTGCTAATAATTTTTTTTTTTCCAAAAATGTATTGCTGATATTTTTCGTTTCAAAAATTCATTGTTGGTAATATTTTTGCAAAAATATATTGCTGGTAAAACCTATTTTCACACGTTTTGCCCCCAGTTTGGGGGTTAACTATTTGTCCATAGCTGGGAGTTAACAGGTGCTGCCATCCCGGGTCAGGGTGGAACTGAGAACACAAGCAAAGAGGTGGTTCCACGCTCCTCAAAACCTCCTGATCAGAGGCTTTCTTTACCAGCACAGTGAAAGATTTGTTTTTTTTAGCAGGTATGTTATTTATAAACTACTCTTAAAATATTTGTATGATTGAAATTGATATTTGAACAAAAACAGTCACTTTAGCAACATGATGAACATAGCTTTTGACAAGGCCAGAGATGTGGGAATGAGTACATGACCTGTGGCACTAACTCGCTAATAACCCGAGAAAACTGCTAGTAAAATGTAGCTGGTATTTTCGTATAATAAATATTTTGTTGGGACTATTTTTGGTGATCACCGCTTTTGGGGTGTATAGAATGTCGCATAGGCTGAATTCTTACAAGTCAATGCCTGATTTTTCATTTAGAAGAAGATTGTTTTGTATTTAGAATAAGGGAAAGATATTACGACTTGACAGATTAATAATATCTAAGTGCAGCAATTCTGCCCCAAAATGCGAATGTCGAAATTTTCTATCATACAAAAAAAACCAAAAGGTTTCCACAGAAAATTTATCGGCACTCTCATTGTTTTGTTTTGTTTTTAACAGATAATAAATGTCTAATCCAAAAATGGAATTCATTCTTGAAACATAAGTGAATAAAAGGCAAAAGAAAACATTTTATCTTATCGATATCATCCCAGTAGTTAAAACGTTGGAATACGTGTCAGAGGTCGAAATGCTGGCATTTTTAAAATCTGAAACTACAAGAAGACGACCAAAGCAGGAATCATGAAAGTAACTTTTTTTTTTTTTTTTAAATTTTATTGTGTTTAAAAGTTTCCAGCGAAAAAAGGGTTTGAAGGTTCGATGGAAACTTCTTAATCTTTACACAAATCTTTGTTTTGTTTTTTTTTTTAGTTTTTGAGATGGAAATAGTTCTTTTCTTTTATTTTATTTATTTTTTTTTTTTTTGCTTAGTTTTTAAAAGTAAACCGAATTTAGATTTTTAAAATTAAAAAAAAATTTAGATTTTTTTTTTCGGTAAAAGTCAGTCAAAATGTAAAATTTTATTTTTATGTTTTTAGTTTCTTAGGGTATTTCTTTTTCATCATCATGTGTCATTTTTGACTTTGCTAGAGGTTTTAAAAAAATATTATAAACTTGGTTTATAATAAAAATAAAATTATTATTCATCTTACTTCGACAAAAATTGTTTAATGAAAAATTTACAAATAATTTTACTGTGCTAACGATAAATAAAAAAAATCACTTACCGGTTTGTATTTTTCCTTTTTGTGGCGACATCTTTTGAATTACTGATAAAAAAAAATAAAAGTTTCTTTTTTAACAAAGAGAAATGCTTTTAGTTTTAATTTTTATTGTTTCAGTGCAGGTTGTTAAATGTTAACGAACTTCGACAAAAAATACGTGAATTCTTCTCTTGTCATTTTAATAGGCCGAAAATACTAAAAAAATAATGCATAAACGTTTTTTTAACTTTTATTTACTTTCTGGTAGTTATTTCTGACGCACCCTATAGTTTTCCACTTTCAATTGAATTAATTCTATACTTCACGTCAATTAAGGTCACAGACTCCGCACCCAAACAGATAATTAATTAAAATTCATGGGCACATGCTTTGTTTTTTCTTTCTTAATGGTAATGAAGAGTTCTGATAAAGAACACTACTTCATTGTGTAGTTGAAGAAGGAGAGAAAATGAGGTGTGGTGGGAGAGGTAAAGAATGTTTCTTTTACTTACCTGGAGAATAGAAGAGTGCTGACTGAACAATTTAAGTGTAAGAAATACTTTTCACTAACGGAAGGAAGTAATTAGGAACTGTGGGTAAGCAGACAGCACATAAAGCCGGAAGCGTCGAGGGTTAATTTGTTGCATTCAGAAGACATATTTTTTGTGTGTGGGGGGGGGACTCCTGAAACGGACCAGAATCAAGTGAAAGACGAGGAGAAAGTTACGACGATTAATCGGGCGATTCGACAGATTAAAATAAGGGCTGGTCGAAGATATGTTCTTCTTTATGTGCTGTGTCCCTTCTAGGGCGTAGCGATCATGGCTCACCACAATTTCCTGTTCTTCGTGGCCCTTAATAAGTTTTTTGTTTTTTGTTATTTCTCCTAAACACTGTTCCGTCATCAATTTTTTACGCAAGCTCAATCAATAAGTTACACGCTGCTTTCCTCTTTCCATCTTTCCCTCAATCTGTCCTGTGAGTATCAGATTTTCCAAGTCTTCCAGCCTCATTACGTGCCTAAGAAATTTCAATTGCTTCTTCCTGATGTTAAGTCTAAGTTTCCTTTCTTTTTGTTTCCATTTTCTCTAAGACTTCGTCGTTGCTGACATATTCGGTCCATAGTATCCTCAGCATCCTTCTGTAAAACTACATTTCTGTTGCTTCAAGTCTCTTTTTCATCTTTGAGGAGATTGTCCAGAATTTGTTGCCATACAGAAGGACAGGTATCACTTAACAATTCGGCATTTTTTTTTTCGTTTTTTTTTTTTCTGATTTTTAATGCTTTGGTTAGCTTTTGCAGTGCATCTTTGGCTATTGCAATGTGCCTTCGGATTTCAGTGTCGCACTTTCCGTCGGAGATTTAATTGACGCCCCCATACCGAGTCAGCTTGTGACGCAGCGCCAGGTTTTAACGTGCAGGACCCGAGTGTTTCCATACGGGTCGCTGGTCCAAGCTGGTCTTAGCTTATCTAAACTAGTCAAAGTTTGTCTAAGCTAGTCATAGCCGACTATACCACCGCTACGCAACAGATGTCACACAACGGTGGCGGGGGTTGGGGAAGCAAGGGAGAAGAGAAGATACTACATCTGCAGCATCCATTCCAACGGGAAAAGCCCACTTCTACTCCTTTGCCAATCCATCCAGAAAAATCCAGGTGGGCGGGGATCCCCTCTCGCACTTTCTATCCTCTGTTAAAACCTTTCCCAGATATTTAAATTATTGTATTTGTTTGATTTTGGTATCTCCAATTTGTAATTTGCAAGTTGGGCTGTCCCTTTTGCTAACAACTGGAATTTGAACTCTGTTTTCTGATTTCTCATTCGAAGCTCATACACCACAACGCACATCCACCATTTACAGTACCCAGTGAAAATTGACTCTTCATCATTCTGCTAACTGGCTACCGAAATAGATTATAGTGTGGGGGCATTGTTATTATTATAAATGAAAATAAAATATAAAATAATAATAATAAAATATAAAAATAATATGAAAATTGTGAATAAAATTATAAATAAAATAACATTTAAACCTCGTTTAAAATAAATAAAAAATAAAAATAATAAATTTACTCCCAACATGCGGCAGCGACTGTTCCTGACGGAAATACGGACATCCCGACAAGAGACGTGAGATCAATTTCTTTGCCCAAGGACTGTCGAGTCGAGAACACGTGTTTAAAAATCTCCGTGATAGGACTTGTGATATTACGGAGTGACGTATTCCCTTTTATAACATGAACCTTACCAAGATTGTAATGTAAAACACATACACACTAATACATATAAATATATAAATAATATTGTATAAAATTACCACACAATTTACCAAGTTCTTTTTTATTGTTAGGTTTGTTTGTTCTGTTTTTCTCGTGAACACAAACCCAAACTTATGACCACATGATGTGAGTGAATACATCTCCATAATAGTCTTTGTTCAAGAATATAAGAATCAAACTCACCTTCGGTGCCTTTATAGGAACTAAATCCTATTTTCAACCAATAAAATCCCATTTTCAAATCTTGAAATAAGAGAGATAAAATGACGCAGATTAGATTGAACATAAAATAAAGAGTACGCGTTCACGGAAGGTGCATTGGAGGGGTGTTACCGTAAAAACAGCTGTCCGAGGCCGCGCTCTCCCATTGTAACAGAGGGAGGGATAGCTGCTCGCACTGAGGCCAGCGCAACCGACGGTTGCAGGGTCTGTGGGCAAATTTTGTCCTTGTCCCGGGCGTACGCGCTCGGGTCCCCATCTAAAAAAAAGACCTTGTGTCACATCTCGTCCAGGGGGGCGGGAGTTAATACCGCATTGGAGTGGGGTTCTTTAGAAAAGCTAATGGGAGTCAAATGAACTGGAGAATTGACTGGTTGAGCAGGACCCGTCGATCGAGAACGGTCTTGAACAAGTCGTTAAACTGGAGATTGTTAACGTGTTACCGAGTGGTTAACCGGTTACCGAGTGATATATGAACAGTTGTTAATAGGGCTTGTGAATTGGGTGCGGTAGCAACCACAAAAGGAGTTACTGTGCAATTCAACGGTCAGTGTTTCAGGTGTAACGGGCCTCCCGCGATCAGAAATTGTAAAACACGACATCGGCCAGACATAATCTGATACAAGTGTGGTAAGTCAGGCCATATTGATCGATATTGCCTTTAGGGTAAAGGAGGGAGTTATGCGCCGTTAGCTTCCTTCTCGAGCCAGCAGCGGTTCACTGCCGACGACTGCCAACTATAACGGTTGGAAACAAGAGGGCGAGTGCCCTTATGAACCCTGGATGCATGACAACACATGACACCAAAGCTAGCAGCATTGGAAAGAGATGTTTATCAGCAATGGATAGAAGGAGGGTTGGATAAAAAGTGATCAGCACAAACAAATTCATAGGCATAAGAAGGCATTGTCATTAATCAGTTAAGGATAAAGTCAAATTTGGTCGTATGCGAGCTGTACAGGAATGTGCGATGGGTCTGGAGCCCGAACAGATGGACCCTCAGACCATTGATATTTGTCGTGCTTCTTAGATTTTTCTATACAAACCAGATGTTGACCGCTCAACATCCGGTTTAACCAAAATAAAACGAACAATTTATTGACGAGTCCAAAAACCAAAATTTTAATGGCTATATATTCTCTAATTAAAACGAACTCAGCCCAGACCAACTTAGACGTCAGCTCCGGGTAAGCTGACACAAACCAGCCTTCATGTCAACACCAACGCGCTGGGAGAGAAACAACAGCAGCAGCAGCCATCAGCAATGTCTTATTTAATCATTCTCTCTCCCTGTTGCCTTTGCAATAGCAACAGACAAAAGTTACTAGTTTTGTAATTATGTAAATAAATTATACAATTATTTGCTCATGCTCAAATGTATTCTTTTCCCTTGAATTTACGTTTGCCAAGGCAGAGAAATAATTAATTTCCACTACAGAAGCAACAACAACAAGGTTCTTGCATTATTTACATTATTCGCATAGTTATCTTCATCTTCATTGCCATATTCACAACGTTTCCGCGGTTGTACGCTCCAGCCTTCTTCAGGTGATTGGAATTTCGAAGGGAACCCTTTATTTCGTCCAGTGGGGTAGATTGTTCTAGTTCCACGTGCCATGCCTCTTCTGAATGTCTCAGTTATTTCCCTTTAACTCAACTCTCCAAGTTTTGGTTCACCACTGCTGTGGCCTGGAATTTAACTCACAACTGTTTGGTTCTAGTCACTGAATCTAACCAACATCTTTATCCACTGGGCCATGTGTCCTTTACACGCACAAACACGGAATATTTTCACTCAACAAGTGCGTCAACGCAAAATTTCGGCTCTTTTTACTTTTTCAGGCCATAATTGTAACATTTATCTCGTAATACTGATCGAGGTAAGAAAGCCCCAGACACTTCTTCTATTTTTCCAACTAAATTATCTCGATACTCATTACACGTATCTATAAACAAAACGTACGAGAAAGACTACATACACTTTGCTTCTTCTTTATCTTGCCATTCTGTCTGATTCTGATCCATATTTGATGTACATCTGACGCCATGTTCAAAATGTTTCTCAATATTACTGTCTCTCGTTTTTCCAACATCACATAACGAGATTTTTTTAAGCATTTCACCCCAAGCAAGGCGAGAGTGTCTCTAGCATCTAAGGGGTTACAGAGAATGAGAACAAGCGTAAAAAGAGGTGTTTAAGGAAAGGATATAGAGAAGGGCGCGGATCAGGATCAAGGCATCAGGAGATGTCGATTGACATCACATTTGAATATTTGAAGATTATAGATATCAGGGAAGCAAGTAAGAGGAAGGGAGTTCCATTGTCGGGAAGTGAGAGTGAAGAAGCTGTTGGAGTAGAAGAGGCGGTTACATTTTCAACAGTAAAAGGGTGGGACCGAGATCCCAACCTAGTAGCACGCTTACATTCATGCAATTGAGGCACCAGTGAAAGTAGCTCGTCAGAGCAGTTAGCATGAAAATATTTGTAGAAAAGACAGCGAGAAGCCACATCACGCCTGTGAGAAAGTAACTGGAGTCGAGATGCCAGATCAGGACCTATCACATTGCATATCCGTCTCTGGATTCTGTCGAGGAACTCGAAATGAACAGGGGAGTACCAGACCGTATATGGCAACAGTATTCAATGTGAGGATGAATGGTAGATTTGAAGGATGGACTCAGGCCAGAAAAACCTTCTGGCGGAACACTCATTTTGTTGTTTCCACGCCTTGCTGTTTCTCATTTTTACGAGTATTTTTGTATATATAAATGTTAGGGGATTTATAATTATTTAGTCAGTAACTGTCCTACACCCTTGACGACTTGAAAAGTGCCTAGTTGCAATTGCATGTAGTTGATTTACTGTGGACATATCAGTTGGTGAAGTACAAGGAGTTGGAGTATAAAGCACAGTTTGGAAGCTTTAAGTGCTGAAAAACCGATTTTAGTGAGTAAGCGTCTGGAATAGGATTAGCTCGATCCCTTAACGTATACTCAGAAATATATATATATATATATATATATATATATATATATATATATATATATGTGTGTGTGTGTGTGTGTGTGTGTGTGTGTGTGTGTGTGTAGAGAGAGAGAGAGGGGGAGGATTGTGTATTTAGGCAGCAATCCTTCCTTCATGCAAGTTTTTTTAGCCATTTTTAATGTTGAAATATATTAACTGTTAACTAGAAATAGAGTGTTGTATGTATTTATATAATGATTGATAACGGTCTTTAACGTCTGATCGCAAAGGTTAAGACGGGAGTTCTTGAAGATTACATCTTGGTTACAAGGAATGGGACGAGAGAGAGAGAGAGAGTTTACACGTGTTTTGTTTTTATAATTTTGTTGTACCACGTGACAGTCTCCGACAGAGTTGGCGCCAAAATAGATATGTCGCGTGGGGGTGATTTGATTGGTCGAAACTGACCAATCAGCAAGCTAGATTGAAGGTGATTAACCAATGAATGCTTGTTATGTATTTTGTAAGATGGTGGTGGTGAAAGTCACACAGGAATAGTACATTTCCTAGCAGGGGTGACTAGCTGTCGTGGAAGATTCCACAACTCTCTGTCGCCATCCAATTTTATTGTTCATCATATTCGGTAGATCAGAGGGGTTGCAGTTTATATCGTCACAAATCTGCTTGATTACATGTAGGAAATGGTTAATATTACCATTACCATTCTGTTGTAGAACCATTTTTTATTTCCTCATGTATTTTTCATGCGTGAGAAAATTGTCCAGCATTCACCGTATAAAAATTTTATTTTTACTATTTTAAAAATATTAGTTTTTATTTGAGCCCTGCGTTCCTGAACAATTTATTCAAATCTTTTCGACCTTTATTCAAATCATATTGGTTTTTATTACAATTTTATGGACTTTTATTTTAAATATATTGACATTTATTCGGCAAATATGGAGTTTCATGTCCGCAATAAGACATAGTGTCAAAAGGACGGTTTTTCCCATGACACCGCATTTTTTTAACTACCTTCAATTTTCGACAAATCTTATTCTTTAAAAAAGGGATGATTAGAATTGGAATTAGAAATAAAACCTAAACACATCATGAAAGTAAATTTATACATATTTTTGTTCTTGCAGAAAAATATTAAACACTATTTATTAGATTAAACATTAAACATTTATTTATCAATATTTAGCCCTTTGAGCCCTGCGTTCCTGAACAATTGTAACTGAGTAACTCTTCTGTCTGTGCTCCTGGGTCAAAATTCGCAAATAATTGTTATGTAATGTTTCACAGTGGATATAAAAATAGTTACAAGTGTTTACCCACCGTTCAATCGGTGGCTGGGTATTACATCATTTTTCTCTACCACCGGTAAAGCGGTTGTCAGGGCTGAAGGGTTCAAATCGCCTAGGTTTTTTTGTTTTTTTTAAATGTTCGTTTGCGAGAAGGGTATTTTTAAGGTCAGATGGTTTGGGGAAAGAATTGTTACACTTGTATATCTTTTTCGGTTCAGCGGTTAAAAACTGCCAAATTTGTGAAGGACCCATTTCCAATGTGTGGACAATTATTTTTTCGTATATACTGACCAATGACAGACGTGATCTCAGGCCCTTTTAAGAACCCGAATAGAAGACGCCTGTGAGCCTATTTTACGGAATAAATAGCTCTCAGCTCAGTAGATGAAAAGAGAAAATCTTTTGACAATAAGGAGACAAGGCAAATCAACGTCAAGGAGCAGAAAGCATTTGACATCAAGAAGAGAGCAACAAAAAGGCAGCAGTTACCAGCCAGCTACAGGGAGCCGAGAAGTTCACAGATTAAAATTCTCTTGCGGTTTGACAACAAAGAACGAAAAGAATTCAAAGAAATTTTCCCAAGCACGAACAGGATGAATTTAAAAATGACTTTTCTAAATTTCTATATGTCCCAAAGAGACTTGTGGGACGAGTAAAAGTAGGCGTTTTCATTTGTTTTTGAAAAGTGGTTTCACCTCTGTTTTTCTTCCGTTTTGAATGGCATTTTCTTTCGTTATTTTTAAAAAGTTTATCTTTTTCTTAACTGAAATTGTAATTTTTTCAAGCGATCGTTATTATTATCTCTACCTTTCTCCCTCACCTCTTGTTGTGGAGTTATTTCGCAGTGGAAGCTTGTATTTGTACTAAATCGGTCCTAAAATAGTTCGACGTACAAAACGTTAGGAACTTGATATAATAGGCATTACGCAGAGTAATCTTATTGTGGTCGCTGACTACTTTCGTATTAGACTATCGATTACTGTCGTCCGACATCGACTGACCCTCGTTTCTCTTACTACTCTTACTTATATTAGGTGGGAGAGTCTATTAACTATAGAATAGGTGTGTTTCACCATAACACCCCCTCCTAAAACTTTACTCCGTAAAACAGTTTTCTTTATTTATTTTTTACAGGAAATATAAAGAAAAAAAACAAAAAAAACTTCATTTTTTTAGCAACATAGCGTATCTCCTACGTTTTGGACCCACTCTTAAATGATGAGTTGCCTTTCTTTTTCTCCTGGATCGGCGTACCTCAGGTAAAATCGTTGCAGGCGTTGTTAGATCAAACGTATCGAAAATCACCTCCATCGGCATTTCTTCTGCGGGACCGCTGTCAACCACGTCTCAAGAGCGTCGTCTGATCTGGTTAATGTGCCGCCTGCACGTGAATTTTTCGCCTTTCACCAAGTACACCATATTGCCAATCCGCTTTTCTATTTTTTGGTACCTCCATAGTGTTACCAGAAACAACCTTCCACTTTGAGCTTCTTAAGGATGGGGTCACAGTTTCTGTAGGTTTATCTTTACTTTCTGGGGCTTTTTTTTTCCACGTATACCGTCGGTGTTGCCCATTCACTATACTCAACTTTTTTAAGTACACCGGTTTTCTCTAATCTGTCCAATTCTTTATCTATCTGTTCAATTGAGGCAAACGGCACATTCCTTTTCTTTTGGAATACTGCCTGAGCGTTTTCTTTTAGCTCGAGTCTTTTTCGCGTTTTTTTTATTTAACGTGACGTTTGTAACAAATTCCCCAATAAATTGTATTTTTTCTCCCGTCACTGACCTCGCGATTTTCTTTGTTTTCATTAAAGTTGGTTTCTCCAACTTCTTCCACGTATGCAAATTTATGATAGATAGATCTGAGCCAGTGTCAAGTTGCATTTTTATATTTTTATTACTTATTTCGACGGTAACAAATTTTCTGGTTATTTCATCTTTTACATCGTTGGACTTTAATTTTCTTATTTTCTTATCTTTATTTTTTGACCTGCAATGCGTGCTTTTATGACCCACTCTTTTAAAGTTGAAACATTTTTATTCCTAAAATCGTAATATCTGTACCAGTGTAGTTCACCGCAAGCAAAACATGGCTTCGGGAGACTTTTGTTTATTTTTCTATGGTATTTCACTTTTTGCTTGATAATCCGCAATTTTAGAATCCTTTTTGGTAGACTGACTGTCTTCTTTGTAGCCTATTTTCCTTACATGCGAAACGCCAGACTGTTCTATCTTTTTTTTAATCTTTCTTTACCCTAACATATCTTGTGCAGTCTTCTACCAATTTCTGTACCGTAATACTTGGATCGCTTTCCAATTTTGCCAGTACTAATTTTCTCAACTCTGCGTCTCTTTCCAATACCAGCCCCTGAACAAACACCAAGCACTTAAAATTGTCTGCGCTTAACTCTGCCAGCTTGAATTCTTCACAGTGCTTATTCACATTGGCTGCGTACGTTATATAGTCTTGTTCGTCATCTTTCATCAGATTCAAACATTTCCACCTCTTGTGAAACAGAGATGTTTTTTTACTAAATAATTCACTTAATATATTTACCGCGTCGGTAAATGTCAACTCGCTAGTTTTTTTCGGTAAAATGTAGTTTACCAATTTGTTATGCTCAGCAGTTTCTAACTTGCTTAAAAGAAGCCTAACCTTCTTTCCTTCAGACCACGAGTGGCAGTCCTCGTTATACACGTCCGTATATTTTTTATAATACTCCTCAAAAATTATCTCTTCATCTGGACTGTACGTGAATATTTCAATTGAATTCCATATTGTATTCTCTGGAAAAAATCATTTTGCAGATTTTTCTCTTTCATCGTCTCAGTTATTTCCAGAATTTTGTTTTAAAACTCCCTATACATCTGTTCCATTTTTTGTTGGAATTGCATTTGTCTATTGAAAGTTTTCTCTTGTAGCTGCACCTGGAATGTCTTTTGTTGCTCTAATATTGTCATCTGTTGTTCCAACTGGAACGTAAAGAATTCCCGGAATATATTTTTGCATTCCCCCATCTTCGCAAAAAGTTTGCACAATGCCTAAATACTGTAGAGGGGGGGTCATACGAATTTGTAATTCGTGATCTATTTGAGCAAACTGTATTATCGGGGAGAAAAAAAATTTTTCTCATTTGAGAATACGACAGATTTTATCGTCACAAAGTTGACGTCTTGGCTTGCGAAAAACATAAGGTACAATGCTACAACATGTACATTCTATTGGAGGAAATATGGCAGTGTATAGGTGACGCAGAAATGTTGAAGAAAAGGTAGAGGCTCATGTCTGTAACATAGAAATCAAATTTTGATTAAAAAAAAATATTGACATGGGATAATTTATAGCAACTTTATTCAACTCCACCCAAATTCTGATTTTCAATGCTTGTCCAGGCAAGTAAAAGAATATACCTTACATGGTAACCTTAGGTATATGTAAACAGAAAAGAAAACGCTCCTCATCCCCATCCCCTTCACATAATATATATATATATATATATATCATACTTATTATAAAACCCAGGTTGTGTGTGTGTGTCTGTTCGTTTATATATTGGATCGGATTTCCTACATTTTTCAACCGATTTCAACAAAACTTCACAGGACTACGTAAAATTACCTTGCGGTGGTTCTGACAGTGCCAAAAATTGGAAAAAACACAATTGTTTTTGCACGAAATCAATTTGAAAACACGATTAAGAGGCATCGCTGTCGCGAGAATGGAAGAGGAACAACTCATATCGAGCTATACTTATTATAAAACCCAGGTTGTTTGTGTGTGTGTGTGTGTGTGTGTGTGTGTGTGTGTGTGTGTGTGTGTGTGTGTGTGCCTGTATTCGTTTATATATGGAATCGGATTTCCTATATTTTTCAACCGATTTCAACAAAACTTCACTTTTTCTTTTTTTGGCAGATAGTGTTTCTTATTGTCTTGCACACTTTTTTCTTTATTTTTACATTCAGAATGCTTCAAAAATTCCATTTACAATACAATTGTTTATAATAAAATTCTATTCAATCGGTAGACTCATAACGATTGAAAACAATATTTTTGTTTGAGTTTGGGTTTGACCAATTCGTAAAAAAAAATAAAACTAATTAAGACATGCGTGTCCGTCAACCTTAAACAATAATCTTTGTCAATTTTATTTTTCAATCTTTATGATGGTCGATACTTGATCTATCTCTTACTGTTACATCCCCGGGCAACGACGGGCTCTACTGCTAGTATATTAATATATACAGGTAATCTGTTGGTATAATCTAGGTGAGTCTTATTAACACAATATAGAATTTGAAATGTGTTAAATCTGACTCACAAAGAGCGATCAATATTTATTTTCATTAAACAGAGCAAAATTTTCTTTTCAATTGGAATTAAGATGCCTTTAGTTAATAAC
This sequence comes from Acanthosepion lycidas, assembly GCA_963932145.1. NCBI lineage: Eukaryota > Metazoa > Mollusca > Cephalopoda > Sepiida > Sepiidae > Acanthosepion > Acanthosepion lycidas. The sequence continues at coordinate 40,310,198 of OZ010596.1, read as the reverse complement.
CATTTTCACAAACAAATTTTAAATAAAAAATTTGCAGGATTTTTCAGACTTTTTACGGTATCAGTTTGTAGTGGGTAGAGGGAGAGAAGGGGAAACCAATGAGCTGACCTACATCCTGATCAAACTTTGACCATGTGACCATTATTAGTTACAAGCTAATAGATTTTTTTCCCAATAAGCTAAATACTTTGCTGTATTTCAAAACTAATTTAAATTGATTAGATGGAGTTTCTTTGTTGTTGTTTTTTTTTTTTGTTTGTTTTTGTCCATAATATAAATCATAAAAGTAATTAAAAGCTTTTGTAATTAAATAATGTCATTTTAATTGCATGTTTTTATTTTATGATTCATAGCCGATTTTTGGCATCTGGTGTCTCTGTTTTACAAAAAAAAAAAAAAAAAAAAAAATGATTTAAATTCTCCAAGCAAATCAGAATGCTTATTATAAAACCCTGTTAAGGGAGACAAAATTTAATTTCTCAATTTTTAAGGTAAATAAGTTGGGGGTGACATATAAAAAAAAATAAAAAATTTTTTACACTAATTTCATTTGTGCATAAGTACTGAAAGTTTCATTAAAATCCAACAATTATTTGATTCTTGCAAGAATTTTCAAATCAATGCTTTTCACTGCAAAAATGCTGCTAAAATTTCCTATACTAATTTTTGGTCTCCCACCTGCTGGCCGAAGATAAAGATTTTTAACCAAAATTTTTAACCTTCTAAAAAGATTCAAAAATTATAATTTAATAATTAAAAAATTCTTTGTTTTGTTTTTCTCAATAAAAACAGAAATATTTTGAAATTAAAACTTTGGACGTGGGTCATTTTTTCATCATGGTATGCTCATTTTTTAGCAAATCAGTGGCAGTATCTAACTCTTATCTATCTTTCTAATCTCTCTCTTAAAATTCAAAAACATTTGGGGAAAGAATTCAAAGAAACTTTGTATCTTGCCTGTTTATGAGTTAGCAGAAAACCAAAAAAAAAAAAAAAAAAAGAAAGAAAGAATAATCCCTATTTACATCTGAATTGTGAGAGGATTGTTAGCTATAGAAAAAAAAAATCTATACTTGGGGGAACATGACCTACCTTATCTGTTAACCTGAATGGAAGATATTGATTTCACCTAAGTCAGCCATGCCCAATTATAACAGATGGCATTACAGTGTTAACTCATATTCAATGACATCACATTTTTGTAACATATTGCCAACCAAATGTTTTTACCTTGTGGCTATTATTAGATTTTACCTGTTTAATCATGATTCTTTTCCTTCAATTCAGACATAAAGAGACACTTCACATAAAGAAGAGAGAAATAAGGCGAACACTCTGATATGAGTAAAAAAAAAAAAGAAATGGTTTGAGATGGCGGAGAAAAAAGGGAACACAACTGAGATGTGCTAATCAGCATATGTGAAGGTTAAGGATTTGCAAGGCATACATTACATGGGGAACAAGGTTTAAGAGAAATATCAAAAAGTCAACATTTATTAAGAGCTATGTAGGACAGGAAATTGTGAAGAGCCATGATTGCCTACATCATGAAGAGGCATGACAAATAGAAGAATTTTTGTATCCTCTACAGAGTCTATCTAGGGCTACCTCTCTTCTTCAATCCTTCAGGTGACCCTCTTGCTATGTCAATGGAAATAACATATCAATGTAAGTGATTCGCAGCTTGGAGCCACCTTCAGAATTGATCTGCTGTTGTTGACACATGTAGTCTTCTGCCTTTACAGTGCATGGACTTTGGCGAGTACACCCTTGCACAAATTAACTGGAATGACCACTTTAGTTTCCTTTCTTTAACCATATGGTCAGTTTGAGACTCAACTGGAGTGACAGGGTGTAACCGATTTCTATTTTTTCCTTAGATTAGATCATTTGCAGTGGTGTGCAATAATCAATCTATTTTTGGGGTGTATTATGAAATTTGATTGGCCTTGAAAAATATTGTCATCCATGATTTCATCAGATTATTACACCCAGACACTATTGTCTCAACTGTCGATTATTTGTCTTACAGCCATTGTCTGTAATGAACATTACTCTAAGGAAGCGTATGAAAATTGTAACACTACACGAACACACTGGCAAGCCTTACCAGTGAGCAAATCAAAGTACTATAGATTGACCTGGAAACTATCCTGATTTAAATCCAATCGAGAATCTGTGGTTAATCTGCAACGAACAACTTGGGATGAACATACAAAGTACTAACATGTGCAATGTGTCATGTTACATTTGAGAGATACAGAAAAAAAGTAAATAATAATGGAATTAATCATTTTGTTTCAATTAATTTGCATAAGTCCTTTCACTCCTGTTATCCTCAATTGCTTTGGGCATTCTTCCATGTTTCTTATAAGAATCCACCAAGGACAGGTGTCTCAATCTAGCTACGCTCCATTGTACTACTTTTATCAGGATCTCTTCGTGATTCTCATGTAAAAATGTGACTAAATTATTCATAAGTGGTTCTTTAGTTGCTGCTGGTAAGGGAAGTGATTAAATGTAAGGGTTTTATTGGTAAGGCCGGGTGCAGTTGACAGTTGATGTCAGAGAGACGTGGAGGAGATTAGTGAAGCTGCGTAGTAGCATGAGTGGGATGTTGTTGGCCGGATTGATCTATCTTCCGAGTTGAAATTGATATGGTGGAGTGTGTGGATTGGTCAGCGGCCAAGTGGTGAAGTTAAGGTGTTGGGTAGAACTGCCTGTTGTCAGCAAAGAGTGCTGTTTTTATGTGGTTTAACAGATTTTTTAGCAGCAACATTTATAATTGGTTATTATATTTTAAATTTTTGCAGGCATTTTTATGAACCAGATGTGATGTTTGGAGGTTCTTGTGCAGAAGACAACCTTTTTGTTTTTACTTTCTTACTGCTCATATATATAGTGACATATCTAGTGAAATGTATTTGTCAATATGTGTGTGTGTGTATATATATATATATATATATATATTATGTCCATCATCTTTTCATGTTGAATTAAATATAGTCTAATGTTAATTATGTTTTATGAATATGTCCTGAAGATGGTCTATTAGACCAAAACGTCCGACGTTGATATTATATTAACATTAAAACAGCATAATTGCATATTAGGATTTTTGTTTATGTCCGTATATTTTTCTTCATATATATATATATATATATATATATATATATATTAAATTGCTACACAAAAATTTCTATGTTTCAGGATTTTAAAATTGTTCTTCATCAGGTGATGTTAGATAACTTATGATGAGAAAACTTGGGAAATCAGAAAACAATTCAGTAGTTCATTTGAGAGTTAAAAAGGAGTGGGGGAGCAAGATTCCAAAATTTAAAAAAATACATTTGTGGGCATGTCTTGATTAACCAATAAAAGCTAAAATAGAAAAATGAAAATAAGCTTGGTAGGTAGGGGTAGGTGGGTTATTAATACATGTCTAGATAAGTTAACATATTAGACACGTTCAGCACAGATGACTTTTTATTACGAAGACAGAGTTAAGATACTGTGAAGTAGACAGTTATATTTAACAAAAGGTTATTTTAATCATTTCACCCCAAGCAAGGCAGGAATGCCACTCCTACAAAGAGAGCTACAATGGGTAGAAGTGAGACAAAAGACTGAATATAAGGAGAATTGAGGAAAGCATAAAAGCTGAATGGTGTTCAAGAAGATAGATGATGGCAGTTGACAGTACATTTAAATTTTTGAAGATTGTAGTTATCAGGGAAGCAAGAAATCAGAAGGGAGTTCCACAAGAAGGAAGTGCAAAGAAAGAAGCTGTTAGAGTGGAATCATTCCAAAAAAGTGATCAATATAACACTGTTGAAATATGAATCCTTGTTTCTTGCAAGCATAGACTTATTAAAACACCTTTCTTCAGCAAAGAAGACAGTTGACAGATCTGTTAGATATACAAAATGCTGAATGAATGTTAAAAAAAATAGACGTAAACAATTTCTTCACAGTCTCAAACAGGAGGATGTGTGGTCACTCGCATAAATTTAAGCAGCATTACTTGTAAATAGTTGCAACATCTCATTTCTTTACCCCAAGGGCGATAGATAAGCAGAACTCTACATAGTGTTGTTGTAAACACACAAATGCTGGTTATTTAAAAAAAAAACAAAAAAACTGAGGCTCCTGCTCAGATAAGCATTGCCCGGGCTTGATTCAAAAATCGTACAACTCGTACAGCAATCGCTATCACTTGACTTAAAATATTTTGCCCTTCCTTGCCTTTAAAGGAGTGACCTTTGCCGTGCTGATGTTGCTACATGCCTTGCTTCTTGCCTATCTCACACTGCAAATTTTTTTCTAAGCTCTAAACATTAAATCTGTTAGGAAAAAAGAACTAACCAAAATGAACACAAAACGACCAGCTTTAAAAAAAGGACTCGTAACTGGAAAAACCGAATGAAAAAAGAATGTTAGCAACAAATACTTTTTCACATCCAACCCAGTTCTGCGGAATCAGAATCAACGTTGAGTTTAAGCAAGTGAATGAGCCAATTAGAGTAAAGTGGCATGCAGATTTAAATTTTTCCCACTTGTGACGAATGCAGCTATTGATTTTTTTTTTTGCATGCTAGCATGCTAGTTAACAATCATGACAGTCAGCTGTTGGCTCTCACGCTGGCCAATAGAATCTTCATGGCAGCCAGCTATAGGCTCTCACTCTGGCCAGTAGAAAATGACCTTAAACTACATGAAAAGTGCCGTAGAAGCATGACAAAATCAAGTATTTCCACTATTGATGGGAGTTGGGAAATGCAAAGTCAGTCTTGGCCTTTCTGTTAACTTGGAGCGTGTGCATGTAAAGTTTGGTGCAAATCCATCGAAAATTGCGGCTATGCATTCGTTACACACACACACACACACACACACACACACACACACACACATCCTGCCTTTTATAGATAGAGATTCAAATTCAAATCTCTTTCCCCATGAAATTGTTGCAGGCAAAAGCAGTGGCAACTAATATTTTGCACATGTAAATGACGGGTGTAAGGAAATGGAACAAATTTCAACCAGGTGATATTTTATTTATTTATTTTTTTTATATATAACTGTTTAACAGAAGAGAAAATACACTTGTCTGTGCACAAGACATTACAAGTTAGGAATTCTGTGAGAGATACATATATGTGTTTGTATGAGATTATCAAAATGTTCAGTTTCTAATGGGAAAGATATCCCAATGTCTGAGGTGGTCCAGCTTGGTGTTGTCACTTCTATCATATCCTAGAAAGAAAAGAGACAAGAGAATGAAGAGAGGAAGTGGCTCTTTTTTTTTTAATAGGTGCTTTTATGGGTGCCCTCTAACAACTTTTAAGGGTGCTCTCTAACAACTTTTAAGGGTGCTCTCTAATAATTTTTTGTCGACAAAATAAGAAAAGCAAGAATTTAAAAAAAAATACAGATTTCACAACTTTCAAGATAAATGTAGCATTTATTTTAATTTAGTTGTTATATCCTCAGTTATTATTATTATTATTATTATTATTATTGAGGGAACAGCATGCCTATAAATAGATGTACAAATAGATGAAGTGCAATATGGAACCCATTACAAGATACAGTCTGATAAGTATATACCAAACACATGCAGAACATCCAAATATATATGGTGACTGGTTTGGATAAAATCAATATAGTAGGACCCAGTTAAAAATACCTTCAGGTTGGAGAACCCTATTGGCTCATATAATCACCGATCAAGGATGTTCCTATGTTTCTAGATATGACTTCCAGGTCTCCTTGGCTACCTTATCCTTGAAAACTTAAAAAGCAAAACAACTCCTTTGGAAGCCCAGCCATAATCCTCCCTGATTTCTCCCTCTCATAAACAGATAAAATTCATCAGCCATTAGGTGACATGCCCAACTGCTTATGGGCCGGCAACCAACAAACAATTTTGTGTTACTAAACGGGATATTTATGGTAGTCCATCTTAATTCACCAAGTCCAAAGCATGTACATATTAACACCTCCACTGACTATGATCAGAAGCTGTGAGGGCCCTACCAAATGGAGCACTGGGGTATTTATTATTATTTATTATCATTTCTTTTAATTTCTGTTGTAGATACATTTCCCTCCAGGTCCCAAACAAAGACCTAAGATAGGAAATGGCATCATTTTCTCTGACAATCTTACTTATTATAAAACGCAGATTGTGTGTGTGTGTGTGTGTGTGTGTGTGTGTGTCTGTACGTTTATATATTGGATCGGATTTCCTACATTTTTCAACCGATTTGCACGAAATCAATTTGAAAACACGATTAAGAGGTATTAATGAAAGGGGGACAACTCATATTGAGTTATACTTATTAATATCGAGTTATCGAGTTATACTTATTATAAAACCCAGGTTGGTTGTTTGTGTGTGTGTGTGTGTGTGTGTGTTCGTTTATATATGGGATCGGATTTCCTACATTTTTCAACCGATTTCAACAAAACTTCACTTTTTTTTAGCAGGTAGTGTTTCTTATTGTCTTGCACACTTTTTTCTTTATTTTTACATTTAGAATACTTTAAAAATTCCATTTACAATACAATTGTTTATAATAAAATTCTATTCAATCGGTAGACTCATAACGATTGAAAACAATATTTTTGTTTGAGTTTGGGTTTGACCAATTCGTAAAAAAAAAAAAAGAAAAAAAAAAACTAATTAAGACATGCGTGTCCGTCAACCTTAAACAATAATCTTTGTCAATTTTATTTTTCAGTCTTTATGATGGTCGATACTTGATCTATCTCTTACTGTTACATCTTCGGCCAACGCCGGGCTCTACTGCTAGTTTCTGTTAAAAACAAAACAAAACCTCTAAACACAGACATTTTATATAGATAAATTTCTTCGTAATGTGTTAAGTGTACTGCCATGAACAATCTTTTGTATTTCTTTCAGGTATGAGCTACCAAGGATCTCTTCAATGAGTTTATCAGAACTTTTTTCCATCTAAACCCAGGGCCCCAACTACAACTAGAAATATTGTCTTCAGAAGCCACATTTTTTAAATTTCCACTTTGAGATTTTTGTATTTTGATCCCAACCAGAGACTTAAGGACAGAAATTACATTTTCATTGCAAATGTGTCTTAGACAAAACAAAACGACAACCTATATAAAATTTTCTATAGCTAAAACCCTTCCTAAGGCATGAGCTGTGCTTTTACTAAAAGCAGACTACTTAACCTAGAAGGTAGGTCCCAGTTGTAAATTTATTCAAGTCGAGTAACCCTGTGCATTCCAAATATCTAATGGTGATTGAAACTTTAAAAATTCTTTTGAAACTCTACCACAATGACTCCCCACTACCCGCACTCCTAAACAGAGATACGTAGTTCATAAACGCATAGGGGACATGCCCAACTGGTTAAAGTTAGCCCACTAGCAAAACCATCAGTGCTACTGAAAAGGATATTTACTGGACCTCATCTTAATTCACCAAGAAAAAACATGTACATGTGAAAACCTCTTACAGATTAAGATTAGATGCCATGGGAGTTCAGCATTATTAGTATTGTCTTTTTCAGTGAGGGAAGCATGAAAGGGTAAATGTGCTGAGTTGGGAATGAAAAAGAATAGTTGACCACTACAAATCTTCAACTGTTCTCGACAGACTTGAGTTTACAGAAGAGAAAAAAATGATAAATTCCATTTTCTTACATGCAAATAAGGATGGTTATGTGGCATGAAGATGGAAATAAACACCAAGACAGAAACAATTTTTTATCATTTGATAATTGACTGAGTTGGAGGACCCGTGCATTCTAAATTAATCCTGTGCAAATATTTAACATTTTTCAACCAATGGGTTGCATTCCTGCTGAAAAAAAAACACATACATTGTGATCCCTTTGAAGAGTATATAAGCAAATTGATCAGGCCAGACAAGCCAGTAAGGAGATAGAGATGGCAATGTACTGCAACAGATTCACGACTCCATGGCTTAAAAGATATTCCTTACTCATTCACCTGTTTTCCTCACAGAGTTACATGACACTGGTACTTCTCATTGCTTTCCTTCTCATCTTGAAAAACAAGAAATTTTTTATACTTATACATGCTGAGAAAAGAGAAAAAAAGAAAAAATTGTAATACAGTAGAATCCTTGACAATCAAACTAAGAAGGCCTTCTGGATATGAAGAATTGGTTACGAAGTCAGGATATGAGGGGTTATATTTAGATTAAAATAAAAGAACTGAAATCAGGTTTAACATTTATTTTCAATGTTTTATAGTAAACAAAATGAGCTAATGGTGAGTGAAATATAACGGAATTGATTTTAAAGAAAAAGAAATAAATTATGTAATGTTAATGAAAATACATTAAATTAAGTTTTCCACGTATGCAAAACAAATAATGTAATGAGGATTTTTTACTCATTGTTGCATGATGATTCTTTCTCTTCTAATGTAATTCTCAACTTTTTCTGCATTTTGTTTTGCTTTTGTTCTTGAAATTTTTAAATGAAAGACACTTTAACTCTGCATTATTGCAATCGTCATAGCTGAATGCTGACTTTCTTTCCATAAGACTGACAACTTTTTCAATAGCTTTTACAATATCAGTCCAGGTTTCATCACAATCATGCATCTCGTCACTGTCTTTTTACAGATGTGTCTCATTGTCATCCTTTCCTCTTATTCCCATCATCTTTTGCAACAATACAAGCCATTAGGGTGAAATAAGCATAGGCAATTATCTAAACAGAAATTTCAAATCAGTTACATATCACCCAAATAATTCAAATATACACATCAAAATCATGACTGGATATGAGGGATTTAAAAATGTTTTATATTTTGATATTTAAAAAGCTTTCTCAATGTTTTCTTTGTGGTGTGTTGATTCAAATCTGCAACAGTTAACTCATTTTTTTTTTTTTTTTACAAATCTTCTATCTCTTGAAGGGATATTTCTCATTAGAAGATCAGTTTGAAAGTTGTAATCCTAATGACAGCTAAAAGTATTTTGGGAACTGATGGACTTTAGTAAAAACTGTTGCTTTTAAATGTATTCACCGTTAAGTGAAAGGTGAGAATTTTGACTCTGAACTCACACTTGATCTTGTGAAAGAAAAATGGGCAGATATTTATAGACACTGTTTTCCTCTCTCTATTTTCATTTGTTTACTAATAAAGCAGAATAACCTTAACAACTTGTACAGAGAAAAAAAAAGAGAGACCTTTTGTGTATGGGTGAAATCAATTTATATAGACTATATCAACTGATTGCAAAATCTGAAACTTAACTATATTATTACTGAGTTTGAGGTTTTGTAAGGTTATAAAATACGTCAGATGAAATATATAATCATAAACCTTGCTTGTTAATCTTATTCAGTAAGATATATTTTTAAATTGTTTTCAAACAACCCTATCTTTTATTTAATTCTTTTTTTTTTCTTATGACTTTCTCCAATTTCCTTTTTTTTTAAATTTTTGTTTGCGTCTCAATTTCCTTTTTAAATGTATACTAGCAGCATGGCCCAGCGTTGCCCGTGCTTGATTCAAAAATCGTACGACTCATACACCAATCGCTATCACTTGACTTAAAATATTTTCGCCCTTCCTTACCTTTAAAGGAGTGCTCTTTGCTGTGCTAATGTTGGTACATGCCTTACTTCTTGCCTATCTCACACTGCAAATTTTTTTCTAAGCTCTATACTAAACATTAAATCTGTTACGAAAAAAACTAAACAAAATGAACCCAAAACGATCAGCTTTAAAAAAGGACTCGTAACTGGAAAAACCGAATGAAAAAAGAATGTTAACAACAAATACTTTTTCACACCCAACCTAGTTCTGCGGAATCAGAATCAACGTTGAGTTTAAGCAAGCGAATGAGCCAATTGGAGTAAAGTGCCATGCAGATTTAAATTTTTCCCACTTGTAACGATTGCAGCTATCGATTTTTTTGTATGCTAGCATGGTAGTTAACAATCGTGTCAGTCAGCTGTTGGCTCTCACGCTGGCCAATAGAATCTTCCTGCCTATTTGTGGCAGCTAGATATAGGTTCTCACTCTGGCCAGTAGAAAATGGCCGCAAACTACATGAAAAGTGCCGTAGAAGCATGAAAAAATCGATTATTTCCACTATCGATGGGAGTTGGGAAATGCAAAGTTGGTATTGGCCTTTCCACTAACTTGGTGTATATGCATGTAAATTTTGGTGCAAATCCATCGAAAATTGCGGCCGTGCATTCGTTACATACACACACACACACACATCTTGCCTTTTGTAGATAGAGATACATCAGATGAAATATATAATAATAAACCTTGCTTGTTAATCTTATTCAGTAAGATATATTTTTAAATTGTTTTCAGACAACCCTATCTTTTATTTAATTATTTTCTTTTTCTTATGACTTTCTCCAATTTTCTTTTTTTATTTTGTTTGTGTCTCAATTTCCTTTTAAAATATATATTCTTTTTTTTCAAAATAAACTAAATTTTCCCCAATTTTCTTTTCTAATTATTTTTCCCTATTTTATTTTTGCCCACTATATATTTATTTATTTATATTGATTTTTATATTTATTTTTATATTTATATTTATATTTATTTTTATATTTATATTTATATTTATTTTTATATTTATTTTTATATTTATATTTATATTTATTTATTTATATTGATTTTTATATTTATTTATATTTATATTTATTTATTTATATTGATTTTTATATTTATTTATTTATATTTATATTTATATTTATTTATTTATATTGATTTTTATATTTATTTATTTATATTGATTTTTATATTTATTTATTTATATTGATTTTTATATTTATTTTTATATTTATTTTTATATTTATTTATTTATATTGATTTTTATATTTATTTTTATATTTATATTTATATTTCCACCACATGGTTATTACTGAAGACTGAAAATGCTAGCACATTTAACTGTATCATTATAGATTGCAACCTTGCTGCAATCTGAACAGCATCAATCTTCAATCATTTTCTTGTTGGCCTTTTGCATTGCTTTCAACTGGACAAACTACAAGGCTAACCTTGTTCTACATCTTTTTCACTCCTCAAGCAAGATCTTAGTATATTTTTTTTAATTCCTCATTAGTTTCGTTAAAAGTTTTTATTATCATTATTTTGAACTCTCTTATTTTTGCAGCATTTCATTCAGCAAATATATTTTGGTTTAAGCAGTTGAAGAATTTCTTTCTTTTTTTTCTGGATATTTCATCTTAACTTATTTATAGGTGAGAAGTGGTTGGGCACAGTCATTAAACCTTTGAGCCCTGACCACTGCTTTACCACTGGGAGAAAAAAACTGACTTAATGCCCAGCCACCAGGTGAACAGTGGATAAACAGTGTAACTATTTTTATATCTACCATGAAACATTACATACTAATTATTTGCGAATTTTGACTCAGGAGCTCAAGCAGAAGCGTTAAAATTGTTCAGGAATGCAGGGTTCAAAGGGTTAAACAGCTCCAGGTCAACAAGCCTAATGCATTAGACCCTGTTAAAACTCTTATAGTACAAAGGTATTATGGCAAATATTCATAACTCCCCCAAATATAAGTGAGAAAAACATGTTTTGCTTTTGACACTATTACTGTATTCACCATGCATAAATAAGGGCATAAAAATGAAGATCTGTATGTTTGGGTTTAATTAAAATTTTAGCTTTTTAAAATGATAAAAATTCCTGAAGCAGTAGACTAATATTTTTTTTTATATTTTAAAATAATTTTTTTTTTTTAATTTTATTTTATTTTTTTTATAATATTTTTTTTTATATTTAAAAAAAATTTTTTTTTAATTTTATTTTTTAATTTAATTTTTTTATTTTATTTTTTTTATAATATTTTTTTTTATTTTATTTTGAAAAAAAAACAAATACGCTATGATTTTTTTTTTATTTTCTTTTAAGTATATGCTAAACTTGATTGATATTATGGCCCAATCTATCATACTTGGGTACAGCTGATTAAAATCCGGCCTTACAAAAGGCGCAAGAGCCATTCAACATAAAGGTTTTCTGTGTGGTGTCATATGAGTGTAAGAAAAGTGAAGTTCATGGGTCTATGCAGGAAAGATTACCTGTTAACCTTAGACATGAAGAGGTCAAGATTGTAGTAATTGTGAAAACATCTTGCCAGGAGTCTGTTCCACAAAGCAGCAGTTCTTGGGAAGAAGCTGTATGAATGGAACTTACCTCTTACTATTGGAATATGAGAAGAAAAGATAACAGTTAACCCAAGACTTGAAGAGGTCAAGATTATAGTGATTGCAGAAAACATCCTGCTAGGAGTCTTTACCACAATGCAGCAGTTCTTGGGAAGCTGCTGTCTGAATGGAACTTAATTTTTTCTAATTGAATATAAAGGGAATGATTCATCCTTCTGTGTGTGACATGACAGGTCTCAGTTGTAAAGGTTAGGGGTGTTGGGATTAAGGAATTTAGCTAGTTGGAAAACAACATGGAAATAGTGATAAAGCTGCAAGAGGCTTGTGGTATTTTGTCTGTTGGGGAAAGGGGTTTTAGGGTGGAAAATAATTCCTCAAATCTTTGAAATCTATCAACACTGGCAAATAAGAGCTTGTCACCTCCAGCCCAGATATAATAGCAACATTCCATTTTTGGTTGGGTCTGGCAATAGGGTAAATATGGTAGAAAACTTCCTGTTCAAAATATTGTGAAAAGATGAAAATACACGTGAAAAGTTTCAACTCTACATTTTTTATATTGTGGCTTATATACAGGACCGGTGCAAGGGTCTCATGTTCCACCTGTGAATCTATTATATAGCCCCCCCCACACACACATACACCTCTACCAGATCTCACTTTTCATAAGATAGTATTCATATGAAATACAAATTTTATTGCAACCTAATTATGTAAAATAATGGATCATATTCAAAACAGGTGAAGAAATTCAAGTCGAAAGATTCAAAATAAACACAACATATCCAAATACAAATTAGAGACATGTCATAATAGATCATTCCATCTTAAATAAATCAACAATGTTTTGCGGCAATTTTTAACATCAAGTTGATGTTTTTAATGTTGAATAATTTTAACATATTCAACATTATGAATAAAAATATGGACTTCTATATACTGGTTTTTTTTTCAAGACTTAGCATGAACAAAACAAATTCATGGATTTGGATAAAAAAAAAAAAAAACAGAATTAAATCAAAATCTGAAAATCTTTTATCCTAGCTGTGCTTAGTTTAATTTGTAACATTTATAAGTGTAAATATTAGGTTGGTGCAAAAATAATGATGTAATAATGTCGTTTTTGACATATTTTTTAACATCAAAAAAACGACATTATTACATCATTATTTTTGCACCAACCTAATAAAAAAAAAAAAAGCAAATATTGATAAGATAGGGTTACAATGCACTGCCTTAGAAACTCAATCAGGCTCACTTATACATGTAATATATAATCAATTCCAGTTACTTTTCTGGGTTACTGTTTAAAACAAAAATGAAATGCTTTTTATCAGCAGGATACCATATTGTCAAATCATCAATCAATTTCATATTTAACAGACATAATAGTACTCAATGACTTCTGTTATTGTTTTCTTTATCTTATCTCCCCACCCCCATACACACCATATTAGTAAAACAAAATGACCCACATTGTTAACGGTGTGATTACCTTTTATGAGTGTGCACCTGAAAGCATCAAAGGCTAACTTTGAAGAAGTATAAGAAATTTAAGTCTCATGAATGTATATCAAGTTTTCAGAGTATCGTAACTTGCTCATAGTGATATAATATATCCTGCTTAGGTTACTTACCATGACATCATTAGAAATTCTCCTTGACTGACTCCAACAAACTTCTGACTCATTTTGAGTTCTTTGTTTAATGTGTCTTGCCTCATTCATTTTTTGTTACCAGGGTGGAGTCTTATTTACTCTACAACACAGTGATAAATCAGACACTATGATGGGCTCTTGCTTAAATTTTAGATTTAAAAAATATTTATGGTACATTATGATTAGTGGTAAAACAGCTGCATTTGTTTTTCATTCAAAAACAAAAGTGTTTCTTTCCAAATTCTGAACATCATATTCGGAGCCTACCTGTAGGCTATATAAAACGGACCCTAGATTTGGTTTTCAGAGCTGCAGGCATCCAGATCATCCTGGTCCAGAAGCAAAACTGCAGCAGAAATGGAAATAAACAGCAAGACAGTGAAACACCAAATGACAAAAAAATGGTTTTGAGTCAAAGGATTGCACATTGTTCCAGTTAAAAAATTAATACTTAATAAATATTTCCCATTTTTTTTTAACGAATAGGTTGTGTTTCAGCCAACAATAAAAATCCTGTTTTTTGCTCCCTTTGAAGGGTGTTTAAGCAAATTTTCCAATAGAAAAAAACAGTAAGGAGAGACAGACAGCAACAGGTTATGACACTTAAACAAAATTCCCTTATTCACTCATCTGTCTTCCTCACCAAGCTACGGGACACTTACACTTTCCTCTTCACTTTCTCCCTCACCTCTTCTTTCTCGTATATACAAACAAAGAAATTACATTTATTTCTTATTTATTTTCATCTTGGAAAACAACTGCAAGGAAAGAACTGTGTCCTGACAAATGTAAGAACTTTAACACACACTAAGAAAAATTTAGTTGTAAAAACACAAAAATAAAAATATCTTTCTCACCTGTTTTTTTGTGGGCTGGTTCAAATTCACAATAAAATGATGCAGAAGAATTTAAACAACCACCAGATGATAAACAACTGGAGTCCTTTCACCTCAAAGAAATGTCTTCATCTGGTACAGGTTGAAGTCAACATCCTTTCCAGATCAACAATTACAACAGTTAATTCAAATGTGTTAAATTGTGTAGGAATTGTTGAAAAAAAGAAGAAAGTTTCTACCATATTAAGCATCCAAAATAATACATCACATCAATTGCATGAATTACTGGTTCCTTTCAGAGAGAAAACTATTTTTGTAATATGATGAAAGGTCATCCCCCGACCTTATATACCAACATTATTAGGCAAACAAATCTTCCATCACTTTCATGGTTTATAACATGCAGGAAGACAGGCTACAGCCAAAGTCATCAGTGATTGTTTCGTTTGACCGAACTTGTGCAGGGATAGTCAGCAATGGAAACAAAGCTGCGATAAGTTAATCTAACTAAATCTTCACTGTTACGACTCAAAAAAGAAACCACAAACTTCCGTCATACAAAGTGTACAAAATTTCTCTTTGAAAACTATTCCGAAAAGAATATTTACATTGTATTGTTGTCCTCATCTTTGTTGTCATATTCACAACATTTTGGCTGTTGCATGCATCAAGACAAATGTGTGCAATATGATGACAGAATCTGATAAAAGCAGTGGATAATCTTGAAGGTTGGACCCAGTTAGAAGTAAGTAAATAAAAAATTAATAATAAAAAACAATTAAAAAAAATATATATTGACAATTTCTCATCTCATAACTGAACTACTAAATATTTATATTTGTTTAAATTGAATTTGTATCAAATAAGAGTTCTTAAATAATTAAATTTCAGCACGAAATGTCCCATAAGGTGTTGATATGCCTTTAAACAAAGAAACCAAGAAACCCTCTATAAGGCCCTGGAGACACTCAAGGTAGAGGGGTTACAGAGTAAGAGGCAATTATATGGGGAAGATAATGGTTAACCCTAGATGTGGCAGGTTAAGATTGTATTTATTAAGGAAACATTCACTTTAGGAGTCAGTACCACATAGCATCAGTTTGTGAGTAGAAGCTGCTTGAGTAGAACAATAAAATACGAAGGAAATAAAAATGGTTTGCTACAATGTGCATGGTATGGTGGAATCTTAGCTGTAAAGGTTAGGATTGGTGGAACTAAGGAAAGTAGTTTGAGCATTTTCAGAGAGATTTGCGATGTTTTGTCTGTGAGAAAAGGTTTACACAGTGGAAATTAATTTGTTAAATACAAGTATGTGACGATGCTTTCCGACATTCTTGAGACTGAAAGAATTGGACTAAATAACAGAAACCACATCACTTGAGGATCTTGAGCTAATTTTATGTTGATTGGATTTACAGTCAGTTTAGCGGTTAATTTATTTTTTTTTGTTTTCTTCCTTAACAAACACCAGAAACAATAAAAGGGCTTTCTTAATGCGTTTGGTGTAGAAGTAAACTGTTTATATAATATATCGTGCGATGGATAAATTATCGCCATTTTATATTTGTAATTTTTCACATGCACATTGTTTATTTTTGATTTTGTCAACTTCACAGTAGAGTAGGGCCAGTTGAGCATCATCTATGAGAAAAAGAGGACAATGGCACAATTCACTCTGCCAGGAATTTAGAAACTTCATGCTGTACTACTTGGCATTTGGACCAGAAGCTCCAATATGAACATTTAAGAGTGGGTGTCAATCTGAGGACAGTATAGAGGATTTGGAATTAGTTGATAGTTCTGATAAGAAAAGAACTCCTGAGTAATAGTGCTGCCCTCGCTCAAGAGGGTGGCTGCTGGAAGATTCTATGTCTAGCAACAGGACTCTGCACAATGCCACACAAGCAGGAGAACCCAGTCATGACTTTCAGACAATTTCTGCGAAACATCACCCTTTACATCTGGCCACCTAACTCCCCAAATTGCAGCCCCCTTGGTTATTATGTGTGGGGCACAGTTGAGTAAGAGACCAACAAAACTCCTTGTAAAACCAAAGATGAACTGAAAGCAAGGATTATGACTGCATTCACCAACTTAAACAAGGAGACTGCCCAGAAGAGTTGCAGGAGATTCCAAATTCATCTGGAGACTGTGGTTTAAGCCATTGGCGAGTTTACTGAATAAATTTACTCTTTAATGTTTCAAGATATTTTTGTGTAATTTTGGAAATTATATCTGTTAAAATGAGGTGTCAGCATTATTTTCATTTTTTTGTTAGTTAGACGACAATTTAGCCATCGCACCCTGTATAATTAAAGTCGCTATTATTAAAGCCATTGAGTTGGGATATGAAGGATCTTGACCAGAAAATCAACATCCTCTACTAAATATTCCAAGAAAGAGGATTTAAGATAAACCTTTCTAAAATAGAAACTTTGATCTGGAATGAAAGCAGTGATGGCACCTACCCTGAACACATCATAAAAATTCATTATGTAGAATTAGTAAATACTAAATATTTCAGATACCGCGGCATATGGATCAGTTATAACAAATTTAGTATAGGAGAAAAAGAAACTGAACATAGAATAAGTTGCACTGGGTGTAGTTTTGCCCAACATTGCAAATTACTACAAAACGAAAACATTAATTTGAAAATTTGAGTCCTGTTCTTAAATAATTACATCAGATTAAGACTTTCATATAAATGGCAAGCATGGCACCACACTCATTCTGAAATATCTAAACTGTCAGTTGTATGTAACCACTTTCTCAGACTGGTAGCTAAAACTAGCTTTGAGTGTGTGAAGCCTATGGGTTCTGGCAAAGACCACAATTCTTCAGACCTTGTGCATTGGAAATGGTTTAAATCCAACATTTTTAATTTAAAATAACATTTAAACAAATACATTAAAATATATATTTCCTAAAAAATTGTCTTTGTTTACATTAGGATACAAAACAAAAAAGATATGTATATTTTGATAATCTGGAAATATATGTGTTCAAAAAAGCACTATTCAGGTTTTGTTTAATCAGGAGGTCTTATGTGGCTGAGTGGCCTAAGGCACATTAGATATAATGACATTTTCCCTTAGGGATACATATTTTTCTAACAAGGGTCATGTTCTTAAATAGCCTTGTCAGATTGAAAGTTTCATATGGACGTCATTCATGGTGCTGAACCTGTTCAGAAATATCTAAACTCTCAGTGGTATATAACCACTTTTAAGATCAAGGGCGGGGTAAAGACTTTGAACGAGTAAAGCCCGAATGTCTTGGTAAAGATCATCCTTCTTTGAACATTGTGGACTGCTCTACAGAATCACAAAGAACTGTACAAAATAACAGAAACCACCTCACTTGAGGACTACCAACAGTGGCAACAACTAAAATGAATAGCACATGTAACTTGATGAGAAAATAATGACACTTCTCACTTGTGGAACTCCCTTTCAGCTCCATGCTTTCCAGCCAACTTTAATCTTCAAATATTTAAATGCAATGTCAATCGCTATCTACTGTCCTCCTGATTACTCTTTTCTCTTTCTGCTTATTAGTAATGTTTCTGTTCCTAATTCTTCCACACTCTGTAACCCCTTGTGTCTTTGTGGCTTTATTGCCTTGCTTGGGAAGAAATTGATTTAAAAATAAATAAAGATGTTGACGTTCCACACCACATTAAATCGAAGGTTTGGGAGAAAACCCCAGTCAATATTGGAGAAAGCAGTAAAAGTTACTGGATGTGATAAATCTGTTTTCCTGAAAAAATTGATTTAAGAGATTTCAACCAAAAATGGTACTGGTTGCTCAGTCAAGGAATGCCATATATTTCCTTATAGGGAAACTGCTATTATTACCATTAAAATGGACAGGTTTTAAAACAAAGAACAAGGAAAAGACATTTGGTAAAAGTTCTGTTTAGAGTCTGTCTATATTTCTGAGATGAGGTATTATGTACAGTATTTACATTATGCGGACTATTGTCCTCATCTTTTTTGTCACCATATTTATCACAACGTTTTGGCCGTTGCACGCTTCGACCTTCTTCTTCTTTTGTAACAACTACCCTGGGTACATGGCAGCAGCCCCCCAAAACTGGGATAGGCGGGTACAAGAGGAGGAGGAGGACAACAACACTCAGAAAACAGTCTGCCTGCCTTATGTGAAGGGGTTATCAGAGAAAATACAAAGGGTCTGCGGTTCATATAACATCAGGACAACCTTCAAGAGCTTGACAACACTTCGCAGATATCTCTCTTGAGTGAGACCCTGCATAGAGGAGAACATGACTAAAGACTGTGTGTATGCTATCCTGTGCAGCTGCGGAAAGGAATTATAAAGGAGAGATAGGCTGCCCCCTCAAGGTAAGGCTTCAAGAACACCAGAAAGCTGTAACGCGAGGGGAAGTAGAAAAATCAGGTGTGATTGACCACATATGGAGAGAGAAGGGAGATCACTGTCCCCTGTGGGATCATGTTGAGATCATAGACTGGGAACATCATTGGAAAATTTGTAAACTTAAGGAATCAGCACATATGCTAGGCCACAAAAATCTCCTGAGCCGACCAAGCATAGAAATAAATACAATATGGGAACCAGTAATAAGGAGTGCCAGAGAAAAGTAATGATAACAAAGTTGCAATATGAGCTCTGGTAAAAACATGAAATGATAACAGCAAAATTGCAATATGAGGTGGTTGGAATGTCAAACTGAACCCTTTATTTTGCTCGCTGGGGTAGACTGTTCTAGTTTTATGTGCCATGTCTAATGGATGTCAGTTATCAGTTATCTCCTGTTAATTCACCTCTCCAATTTCTCCACTGCCTTAACCAGGTATTGAACTCACAACTCTTTGGGTCCTGTCACTGGATCGAACCAATGCCTTTATCCACTGTGCTATGTGTCCTCAAGAAATATAGACAGATATTAACTAATGTCTGTAAATAGGAGGAGAGAGTTGTCAATGGTAATGTTCTGACTTCAAATCTATGGTTATCTCCCTTTATGCCACTCTTTGTTTTCTATTTTGAAATGTACTTTTTATCACATAACATTTGGTTTGGTATGAGCAAATTTTCATTCTGAAAATGTGGCCCAGAGAAAAAAAAAGTTTGGAAACCACTGACTTAGGTACTTCTGAAAAATATTTTCCGAAATAACAAAAAGGTTACATGGTAGATGCAGATTCTTCCTCTGTGATTACAAAAGTAAAAAACTTCATCATTTTCTTTTCATTTTTTTTTTTTTAACTACAATGATGTTCATCCTGTACAAGAACTACATCTGACAAGATGACATTTGATCTGGAGGTTTTGAGGAATGTGAAACCACCTCTTAATTGCTTGGGTTCCAGGAGGTTCACTCTAAACCAGCGTGGTAGCACCTGTTAGGGCCCCAGCTATGGGAAAATATTAAATCCCCAAAATGGGGTCAAAATATATTTTTATATTAGGTTGGTGCAAAAATAATGACATAATAATGTCGTTTTTTGACGTATTTTTTAACGTCAAAAAACGACATTATTACGTCATTATTTTTGCACCAACCTAATATTACAAATGCCTGCAATATATTTTCATAGTAAAAAAAATTACCAGTAATACATTTTCATTGGAAAAAAAAATAACAGTAATACATTTTTGAAAAAAAATTACCAAAACTCCCAAGAAAATTAAATTTTAGCATTAACTGACCCATAAGGAGTTGATATGCTGTTAAACAAACTAACAACTCTGTACAAGGCCCAGAAGCCACTCAAAGTAGAGAGTTACAGAGTAAGAGGCACAGTTTATATGGGGAAGATAACAGTTAACCCTAGACTTGAACAGGTTAAGATTGTAGTAATTGTGGAAGCATCTGCTTGGGAGTCAATTCCACGTAGCAGGAATTTGTGAGAAGGTGCTGCTCGAGTGGAACTTACATCTAACCAATGGAATATGAAAGGAATAAAAGTGGTTTGTTACAGTGTGCATAGCATGGTGGAATCTTAGCCATAAAGGTTAGAATTGATGAAACTAAGGAAAGTAATTTATTTGAGCACTTTCTGAGAGGTTTGCAATGTTTTGTCTGTGAGAAAGGGTTTACCAACAGCAGCAACAGCTTTTTTGTTTGTTTGGGGAGGTTAGTGGATCACTACTCATCTACTCTGTTCTAACCCTTTTGGGTGGGAGAGATTAGATTTTATTTCTTCAATCTTGAGCAATTTGACCTGATTGTCTTGCTTTATAATTTTTTTACAAACTAATTATTTTACCCCAAGCAAGGGGATAAAGACGCAAGCTGTTACGGGGAGTGCAAGAGAATGAGAAGATTTTAATAAAGAGAAAGTACAATAAAAGGACAGGAATCAGGAAGATGGAAGATAGCAATTAACGTTGCATTTAAACTTTTGAAGATTGTAGACAGGAAGGAAGAGAGTTCCATGTTTAAGAAAAGAAACTATGAGGTCTGAAAAGTAATGGGACTGGTGCCACAAACAATTTGTTTCAATTCCAACCAACAAACTACATGTTTTCCCTCTTCAAAGTAATCCCCCTTGGGTCTAATACATTTTTCCATCCTCCTCTGCCACTTTTTCATGTACTGCTGGAAGCATTCTCCTTGGATGACCATTAGCTCCATTGCTATTGCCTTCTTGAGGCCTCCACACCTCCAAAACATGTCCCCAGGCTGATCCACTTGAGCTTGGGGAAAAGAAAAAAGTCACACTGAGCAAGATCAGATGTTGTTCCAGTATGACAATGTTCTCTCTCTGCCAAGAACTGCCAGATGCTTAGGGTGTTGTGAGCAGGTGCATTGTCATGGTGGAGCAGCCATAATTTGTCCTAACACAAAAGCATGTGAAAAAAATGCAATGGTTTCAAAAAGTTAACATAAGGGGTCAGGTACTTACCGGTACAGGCAGCCAATCATTTTACTTCCATCTTTAGAGATGGATTGTACATAAGGGGTCCACTTGAGGTCAGGTATGCAATTGAGGCCCAATATTCTCTAATATATTATTGTGATAGTTGCAGAAAAATATATTAATCATTCCTAATGATTAACATGTCCTCTTTGTTAATTTTATGTTGATCTCTTCCAGAACTTAAAACATGAGGTCTGTCTGGAAATTAACGGGACTGGTGTCACAAACAATTTATTTCAATTCCAAACAACAAACTATGTTTTCCCCTTTAAGGTAATCCCAATTTAGTCTAATACACTTTTCCATCCTTCTTTGCCACACTTTCAAGCACTGCTGGAATCATTCTCTTGGATGACCATCAACTTGATTGTTACAGCCCTCTTGAGGCCTCCATGCCTCCAAAACAGTGCCCCTGGATGATCCACTTGAGCTTGAGGAAAAGAAAAAAGTCACTCAGAGCAAGATCAGATGAATAGGGAGGTTGTCCCAGTATGGCGATGTTCTTCCCAGCCAAGAACTGCTAGATGCTCAGGGTGTTGTGAGCAGATGCATTGTTGTGGTGAAGCAGACATGATATTTTCCTGCCACAACTCTCATCTCTTCTCATGCACTTAGCAAAGCAAACGCTAATATTAGAGTTATATACACCCAAGATATCATGTTATATGATAACACAATCCACTTATCCCTCTTTCACCCATAGCTCACACAGCATATACAGTCCTGATACTTTTCAGACAGACCTTTAGAATAGAACTTAAGGTGACATCTAGCTAGTTTAGCAGTTAAATGGTGAGACATAACTGCCAATCTAGTAGCACACTTAAAATCATGCAGTCAAGACACCAAAGAGGGAAGATAAATTGACTTGAAAATATTTTATAAGAAAGACAGAGGAAAGCCACATTATGCCAGTGAGAAAATGACTGAAATCAAGATGCCAGGTCAGGATAGTTTTTTTTAAAGTTAGTATCTGAGCACCACTCTGCCTGACAGATAGTTCAGATGTTCCAGATGGACTCATCATATATTCCTGTGATGGCTACCACGTCTTCAGGCCTCATGCCATGGATGATCTGAAGACGTGAATAACTGAAGCCTTGGCAACCACTGACAATGCTGTGGTTGCATTTGGCAAGCATTGGATTATTGTTTGGACGTGTGTCGTGTAACTGGCAGTGCTCACATTGATCACCTGTAAAAAGCTATATAGAAATCTGGAAATATTATTGTTATTAAGAGATACAGTGTTGTAATGTGAAGGACCTTTGAAACACTCAGTATTACAGAGCCTTATTAAATGTGCTACTTATCTTACTCACCTACTGCTGCCACCTTTTAGCAGGCTTGGTAAACAGAAATCTGGCCAAAAATTTTAGAATTTCTTTTCGAATAAATTTGACTTGAAAATTTTTTGTTTTCAATTTGTTCATTATTTAAAAAAAAAAAAAACTGTTTTAGTGGCTATAATAAAATTTGTACTCCCCACCTCACAAAAAGAATTATTTAAATTTCTATTAGCTTGAGACTTTTGGTACTGCTTATTAACCTTGACATATTTGGGAAGGATATTAGAATAATCCAGAATCTATACTGGCAGCAAACCACCTGCAGATGGATAGGAAATGAATTCAGTAAATATACAAAAATAGAAAGGCTTGTAAAACAAGTATCTGTCTTCTCACCAAATATATTTAACCTATTAAACAAGGCAATTCTAAGAGAAAGTCCTGCCAGGATTCGTTATTGGCAATCACAATCATAACATTGTCTATGCATTGAATAATGCTCCCATGTCTGGTCTGGTGCTCCTGCTATTCATCTTGAGGTTCCTGACAAAATCCAAAGAAGGATCTGTAATGTAATCGACCTTGACTTGACATCTCAGCTTTGATATAGCTAAACCAGAAATGTTTCCAAGGAAAACAAAATCACCCATTCTTTTTAAGAAATGGTAGAACAATACAAAAATGGTAAAAATAAATTGCATGCATTCAACAAAAATAAAGCCTCAGATTAAATTAAAAAAGAAAACAGTAAATGTTGCCAAAATTCAAAATGAAAAAAATAAATTTTATTGGAGACTATAATAATATCATATTTTTTTTTTACTGATATGTTTTTTTTATCAACACAAAAGTTTGAAACATCTTGTGAGTGCAATATTTGTAGACCAGATTTGATTTTTTTTTAATTTAATAATTAAAATTTTTTTTTAAATTTTGATTTTTTAACTTTTTTTTTAAGTTTAAATTTTTTTAAATAATTTTTTTGGGATATTTTTACATTCATTTTTGTGCACGGAGAAAATTTTTGCATATAATAATGCTTGTAATTGTCTCAAAAGAATCTGTTGTAATTGATATTGCTGAAAAAGAATTGGCATTGTATAATATTGTCATTTATTCAATAATGAAAGATCGTAAAAAAGAATTTCATGCTCAACAAAGGATGCCACCATCTCAAAAAAAGAAGGAAAGTTAAATTAAAAAAAAAAAAAGAGTTAAATGTTTCAGGTTGGCTTAAAAACAAGAGAAAATTATGTTTAAAAAAAGGATCTTTTTCCTTGAAAGGATAAATATTTTATAAACATTCCATTTATACTATAAAATAGTTTATAACAAGTCAATCAAATTTTAAATGTGATAACACACAAAATAATCATTATTTTTATTATATATTTGGCACAATGTTTTAAATTACTCAGTTTCATATTCAATTTCTTATTTCATTTTGAATTTCTGGTTTCTTTGACTAAAACTCTGAACTTTTATTTACTGCTGAATTAATTTTTCTTTTCTCAATAGAAGTAGATAGGTATCATCCTATTCAAACTTCTCCCGTCTTTTAAACAGGAGTAGAGGTTTATGCCTTGTTTCCTATTTAGGAATGGGTTTCTGGTTCCTTCTGAAGCCTCTTCCTTATGTAAAAACAGTCCAAATGTTGTAAATAGTTACAATAACTCATCTCAGAAATATAAACATATTTAACATGGTATGTTTTGAAAGAGTGAATCCCACTTCCGATGAGATGAACTGTCTAATAATGCAGCACCAACATTATTGAATAAAGATTTCTCTTGTTGTATTACTTGATATTTATTTTTCCACGGGATAGTATCATAGCAACAATATTATAATAGATTAAGGCTTAATGTGTACCTGCTTGAAAAGCATTTTTATAATCATTTCACCCCAAGCAAAGTGGGAATATCACTAGTACTCAAGGGGTTACAGGGAGTGAAAGTGTGAGGACAAAAGATGAATATAATTCAAGAAGATACAAGATAGCAATTGATGTTGCATTTAAATTTTTGAATATTATAATTATCAGGTAAGCAAGGAAATGGAAGGGAGTTCCACAGGTAGGAAGTGCAAGAAAAGAAGAGACAGTTGCATTTAGCTATTTCAACAGTGAATGGGTGGGACCTAGATGCCAATCTAGTGGCATGTTTAAATTCAAGTAGTCAGGATACCAGAGAATAAAAACTTGTCAGAGCAGTTGCCTTGAAAATATTTATAGAAAAGACAGAGGGAAGCCACATCACACTGGTGAGGAAGTGACTGAAATTGAGATGCTAAGTCAGGATTAATTATATTACAGATCCTTCTTTGGATTTTATCAAGAATCTTGAGATGAATAGCAAGAACACCAAACCAAATGGCAGCAGTATTCAATGCATGGACGAATGGTAGATTTGTGAATGTGCAAGATGGATTCTGACAAGAAAACTTTTCTGGCACAATGCGGTGACCCAACTTTCCTTGCAGTAGATGCAGCTATTGATTCGATCTAGTTGATCCACTTCAAGTCAGTGGAAAATGTGAGGCCAAAAAGGCTCATTTTGTTGCTCTCCAGGAGTCTAGCATCAGCCATGCTGATGGCAGACAGAAAAGTTTCTCTATGATGGTTAAATGAGAGCAGTTTTGTTTTGGAGGCATTAAAATTTACAAGCCATTTCTTGCCCCAGTTAACCATTGACTGAAGTTCCTTTTCAAGAGCAGCTGCAAAGTTTACTTTGTCAGCTCTGACTGGTTTGCTATTGACACAGGAGTAAATAGTAGTGTCATCTACATAAATGCCTATTTGGGAACTGATGACATTTTTTTAAAGTTGAAGGAGCAAAATTTTGGATGACAGAAAAAGAGATTGAAGAATTTTAGGAAAATTAATTTGATTGTAAGATGTCTTTATTCTTGAATATCATTTTAAATTTTTCTAAGCACCAAATTAGAGTAGTTCTTCACTTTTTCCATTCCTGACTTTTTTTGACTTAAAAAAAAAAAAAAAAAAAAAAAAGAAAGTGTTTTGACTTTTTTTCATTTGAGCCTTAACAATTAGCAAAATGTTTCACATTTCTTCTCATGTCTTGTAAATGTGTTCTGGTTGAAATTCCAGAATTGTAATTTTCTGTCAAATAATTCAGCTTTCTAATAGTATTGGAAGTTTTCTAGAATCATTGTCAATTCCCTTTTTTTCTTTCTTTCATTAATATTTCTTTCATCTTTTTCTGTTTATTGAAAATTCAAGATTATCATTCAAGAGTTGCTTGTACACATAAGCAATTGGAAATATAAAATCCACCTCCATCAAGACACAAATTCATATTTTTACAAACATTCTCTTCCAGGGCAGCTGCATTACTGTTTAGGCTACAAAGACAAACAAGTGCGTATCCTTAATAATAGCTGAATATAGTATATTTATGAAAATCAAATACTACTAGTGTGCATTTTATGCACATGTAGATGGCAGTCAGAGAAGTAAGGAATATAACTATTTGGCTTGATTTGGATGAATTTCCTTGTAGTCTAATCAGTAAAGCTGCTGCCCTGGAAAGGCAGGTTCTCAAAGATTGGAATGCCAGAGGCAAATTCTTCATTCCTGATCCATGCTCATTACAGAATAACCATCTGGTAAATGGGATAAAAAATATAAATTAAAATGAAAGAAATAGTAGTAAAATAAAAAAAAAATAAAAAAAAGGTGAGAAATATGTATTACTATCTAATGGTTTTACTTAATAGTAAATTAACACTTTTTGTGTGGATGGAGGAGTTCTTCCATCCATTTATTTTTTCAGATTTGGGGGTCAGCTTTTAAAAATTTCATAATTTGAGGGTGACCTATTGAGCTTCATGTCAATTTCATAACTTACTACAGTCATGGGAAACTATTTGTTTCTCTTCATTGAGTCATCAAGAACCACTAATCACCTCAGAGATAGGCAACTATACAAACCAGATTCCAGATATGATACTAATCAGTACATCCTGAGAATCCCTAAAAGAGAAAATATAAATATTAAAACCACAGATTAAGTTTTAATAGTGTTTTTTTTTCTCGTACTCTCTAACACTTAGTAGCCCATTGCATCTTAGTGGCTTTACTGCCTTGGTTAGGATGAAATGATTAAAAAAAAACTAAACTATTATGAAACTGTAATTATTATATAAAAGAAATCATCATTATCATTGCTGTTGTTGTTGTTGTTCTTGTGACACATTGATATATTCATTGAAAATTCTCATCTTGATGAATTGTGTCAACCAGACCCCCTCACAATACAATATTATTAATATATATCTTAAGCAATTATATATATATGTGTGTGTTTGTTTTTTTTTTTTGAAGAATAAAAAATTTTCAGACACACTGTTTCAGCCAGCATGGCCATCATCAGGAGAAAAAAAATTTCTGCTTGTTAGTAGGAGTGAACAACAGGAATGAATGACTTTCTGAAGAAAATGAACTTTATCTGTAGTTTTCATTTGCATTTTTTATTGTTAATTTTGGTCGGTTCTTGTGTTAAACAACCTTTTTTTTAAGTTGTTTTTAACAGAGGCCAGGGAGATTCATACAACTCATAATATGTGACACATATATATATATAAGTAATTATATAATTATTATGGTTGAGTGAGGGAGTTGCACGGCAACAAATTAATGTTGGGTTAGAAACATACAAAGTCAAATTTACTTATCATAACATCCAATCTGACAAGTGTATACCATGCATGTGCTTCACAGCACAGTCAAATGCGTGCAATTATGATGACAGCTTTTGATAAAAGCAGTGGATAATCTTGAAGTTAGAACCCAGTTAGAAATTCTCTGATTGAGGATAAATATCTAGTCATATGAGCTATGTCATCCTTCAAACTTAAAAACAACAACCCTCTCAACACCTGGCCATAAAGCTCTCACCCATGAACAGAGATGCAGAGTACGTCAACTCCAACAGAACATACCCAACTGGCTTAAATCAGCCAAATGAGAAACTGAATAGAAAATTTACTGTAGACTGTCTTAATACACCAAGACAAAACTTGTAGATATTAACACCTCTAATCATTTTTTTTTGCATTAATAGTCACTCAGTACAAGGCCCAAGAGCCACTCAAGGTAGATCGTTAGTGTGTGGTGTCCTATGAATAAAGAAAAAGTAAGTATAGTTCACAAGGTTATGTAAGAAGGATAACAGTTAACCATAGGCTTTAAGTAGTCAAGACTGTAGTATCTGGGGAAACGTCTTGCCAGGTGTCTGTTCCAAAAAGCAGCAGTTCTTGGGAACAAGCAGTTTGCATGGAACTTAATTCTTATAAATGGAGTACAAAGGGAATAAGGCTGATTCCCCATTGTGTACGGGGTCATGGTGGAGGGTCTCAGTTGCAAAGGTCAGGGGGTGGTGAGACTATGGAATGTAGCTTGTCAGAACTCATGCCATGCAAAGAGTGATAGAGTTGTGTGGAGGTTTGCGACATTTCATCTGTGGGGAAAGAGGTTGTAGGGTGGGAAATAATTCATCACCCACAAAGCCATGAAGATGCTTTTGAACTCTAAGACATGCAAGTGTGGACTGGGCAGCCTCTGGCTCAAATATAGCAGCAATATTCCATTTTTAGTTTCATCTGGCTATTGCAGAGATAGAGTATGCTAGGAGTCTGATACTTACTGGAGCGGGACAGGGAACTAAACATTTTTCCAGCATCTTTAGATCAGATATACAAGTTCCACTTGAGGTCTGCGGAGAGCTCGAGTCCCAATAGACATTTTAGACAAGGAGTCTCTTTGAGAGAAGGCCCATCTATCCTAACAGGTGAAAATTCAGAAAGAACCCCACCTGGGAATATTATTTCATTTCTGCAGGGAATATGGTGCTGGTTGCTGGCAAGAAGTTTATTTTCTGACCACTTCTTGTGACTTAAGAAAATAAAATGGTTATTTGTTCATTGAATCAAGAGACAGTATCCAGTACATTTTGAAGTATCTTTACTCTTCCAAGCAGGCATGTGTTTTGTGTAGGTTCCATTTTCAAATCATAATGCAGTATCAGCAAGTTTTTTTTCCATGTATTTTGTATAACACTAAATTTTCAATTTCTGTATAATTACTTTATTATTTATTAAAAACAATATTTTATTACCAGTTTTATTGTTGTTTTCATTGAATTATAAAAATAAAAAGCAGACATGCAACATGTAATTTGTTCTATTGCAACATCTTATTCACATTTTTTTTTTTTTTCAGTTTTTTCTTCAGGAATCAGCACCATTGGCCATTCTTTAAATCTAATAAGATCTTTCACAGATCCTCGAAAAACAAAAAGGAAATTGTATATTTTAAAAATTTTTTTTTTTTTACTATTTACAATGAAAAGAATTTAGAAAAAATTTAGTTTATAAAAAAGTTTAAATGTTAAATAAACTTGTCATCTCATACACTTTTTTTAGTGTCCGATACCAGGCAGAGAACTCAAGGTTTTGTGTCGAAGTTGCTGATTTGATTGGCAATTACTTCAGACAATGTATTCATGGCTTGGCTTTTTTTTTTCCTGTAATAGACATGTCTAGTTTTGACAGTAAGTGGACTCCAAGGTATCAAGCTTCTCTTAATATTTTTTTTTAATCAAATGGAACAATAATGCTACAATAATAATAGAAAATAAATTAAATTTCTGCAAATGCATTGCAAGAAGTTAGAATTAAAATTCTGTGAAACTAAAGACTAAAGATGAGATGTTTGAGTTCAGCTTGACAGTTTTCTCAAAAAAAAATAAATAAATAAATAAATAAAAAATTGGCAAAAATAATTTGTTGTGTTATTTTCACAAGTGGCAGATTGCGAACATGTGTGACGTAATTCACTTTTTTTTTTTTTGGTTTTGTTTAAAGAATTTCAGTCATTGTGCGTTTTTAGACCTGTATTCTTGCGAGGCTGCTGGGAGGCAGGTGCTTTTATCTAGACACCATCACTCGATCAATTAACAGTTACGGTTAAATAGCTTCTATCTAGCCATGAAGTCAGGACTCATGACTTCATGCGAGTACAGCAATTGATGGCTTCCAAGCAATTTTGTCTAAGGCTTTGGCCTAGACAATGGAATGGTTTTTAGGAACTTACCAGTTGTACTGCACACTGGAATCTCCATGCTGATATCACCTTCCTCACAAATAGACCCTAGTGAGTTTGAATGCTAAGCACTCGACCATGTTACCATATAATCCTTTTTTTACTTAGTTGTAGATATCGGAAATGTGTCTGTCTATATTTCTGAGATGAGGTGTTGTATTTACATTGTTCTCATCATATTCACAACATTTTGGCCATTGTATGCTTCAGACTTCTTCAAGTGATACACATTGGAATTTCAATCTGAACCCTTTATTTTGTCCACTAGGGTAGATTGTTCCAGTTCCACATGCCATGCCTTTTCTGGATATTTCAGTTTCAGTTATTAGTAACTCAACTCGACAAGTTTTTGTTCATCTCTGCTGTGGCCTGATATTGAACTCACAACTCTTTGGGTCAAGCTACTGGATTACTTCAACCAACACTTTTATCCACTTGGCCATGTGATGAGATAATGCAAAGAACCAGAAGTTGTTATTCTTTTGAAATCACAGAATTTTTTTTTTTTTTTTTTCTTCATCTATATAAAATTTCACAGTAACAAAGTAAAAGTTTTCAAACTCATGATCAGATTTAGAAGAAAAGTTTCTAATCAAATTGCATAAGAAAACTGAGCTTAATGCTTGAATATTAAGATATTGCAATAAACAGTCCCAGAAATAAAATGAAAAAATAACAGTTTATATTTGAGATAAAGAATTCTATGAAAACGTTTTTGGGTTTTTAGCAAATTACTTTTTCAGTTAATTTATTCAGAGAAAATAAATAAGACTTAATTATTTACTTTGGTTTTGTGTGACTATTTTACATTTATTTTTTTTTAATAATGTTCAAATTCTAAAATGGTTAGGAACAACAAGGGTGATGGGATGGCAGCAAAAACAATAACAGAAAGAGTCTTTTTGCAATATATTAAGATTCAAAATGAAATTCAATAAACATTTCATAAATATATTGTCAGGATTAAACCTCGGCATCAGTATACAACTTTCACATTAAAACATAAGTTCTTTCAAAACAAAAACAATGTCAAAAAAAAACAAAACAAACAAACAAAAACAAACAACCACCCATTTTTAGTATCCTCTGAGAACAAAGCAGACAGAAATCCCCTGGAGTCTGCATCAGAAAAATTGGACGTAAAAATCTACAGTATATGAATTTTTGTTCTCTTTGGTTACTATTAAAAGTTTATCTGGCATTTTTCCTTTTTATTTTTTAAGTACGTCTGGAGAAGAAATCATCCTGAAGAACTGAATGGTTCCCCAATATGGCAGAAGAGGTTGTGCAACCATTTTCAACATGGTATTAAATCTTGGTTCTTCCACAAAAGAAGAATGGAAAAAAAGTTTTTATCATGTTCAATTCTGTTTTACATGAATTGATGGCGTAGTATGTTTTCCTAATTGTGGATCTATTTGGAGATGTATATATATTTGAATAGACATTTGTTTCAAGCATCGACACAAGAGTTCTGGCAATTTTGAACAGATTGATTAATCTTTTCATCTGAAATGTTACACAGTGTTTCTTGCATTTTGTCACAGATATTACACACACAATTGTAAAAATCACTCCACCAAGAAATAAAAATCATTATTGTCTACTTATCTTTCTTTTACAAAGTTATTTCATGCATCTGAGTTCTTCAGACATTAGGGTAGTATCTATCTCACACAAACACACACACACACACACATATATATTAAATAAAGAATAAAAACAAAAGGAAAACTTTTGTCTTCATTCATAGTGTCCTTTTACAGATATATTTTTAGTTATATCTGGGTGTTTTTTTTACTCATATTAAAATTTTTTTGCTCATATTAAATAATTTAGGTGGCAAGAATTTATTTAATCAAATTTTATTAAATTCAACCAATAAGGCCTGTTTAATTTTTTTTCTTATAGTTTTCCATTTTCCAATAAATAAATTTCACATTCAGATAAAATTTTGTGGATTAACTGTTAAACTGTTCAAGAGTTTAAATTTCTATTGCATTTTGCTCATATCTTTTTGACCATCTTGGTCATTGTCAAGAAAAGAACTTTGTACATTTTAACCATAACTTTGTTCTGGTTATACAACATCTTATTCTATAATTGACTATATTAAACACATAGGTTCTTGGTTGAATTTAACAAGACTTTTTATATATATATATCCAGTTAAGATGAGAACAAATAAAGTACAATTCCAATGTTTGTAACATTTAAAAGAGGGCTCAATACAAAGTAGAGTAATATTATTTATTTTAGGATATTAAACCAAAAACATGTCAAAATTGCTACACAATTGCAGTTGTGTTTCGATGTGTATCAATGCATCTCATCAGGTGATTGTAAATTACTGGTGAGTGAATGATTTATTTAGAAGCAAAATACTTCTTTTTATGAAAAAAGTGAGGTTATAAGGTTGGTGGGGTTTACTCTGATCAACCAATCAAATATTTTAACATAGATCAGTTAAAAAAAAAAAAAAAAAATAGAACTTGTAAATCTTTGAGTGACCTGTGATTGTGTTTACATGAAAAGTTACAAATAATCAAATTTGCTGACAAAAAATCTGTTAAACCAAAGAAGTGAATTAATTGTAAAAAAAAAAAAAAGTATGTATTAGCATTTCTTATAGCCATAACATATTAGTATATAATGGTCCATCCTCTATGGGTAATTACCTTATGTTGTTTATTCAGCTTAAATATTGCTATGTATTGCTGTCCAGTTAGTATTATTAATATCATATATAGATGTTCAACATTTTTAAGACCCCTTTAAGAAGCTTCCTGAATATAAAAAAATTTAAAAAAATTTTTTCCTATTAACTTTAGGTCTGATTAACCCACCCCTCCCTTCAACAAACTGAACATGTCATATATATATCTATAATCATGATATGTTTATCGCTGGCATATTTTCCACAATTATCAAAGATGGCAGGTCTATGTGCCGTGAAAAAGATAACTCATCTAACTCCATCCTCTGAGCTAACTTTTCTATTTAGCATAGATCTGACATTTAATCGGTTAATCAAGACATACCAACAAGTCCACCCTTTAACTTTCTGAAAAGAGATAACATCTTGTTTTTAAATCTCCTTAAAAATCATTTAATCACCAGTTATTTATCATCACCTGGAGAAGTAAAATCATAGCATTGAAACATGAAAGCTTTTGTGTGGCGATTTCAACGTTTTTATTATAAGGTATGGTGTATATATATATATATATGGGTATGGTGTATATATATATATATATATATATGGGTATGGTGTATATATATATATATATATATATATATATATGGGTATGGTGTATATATATATATATATATATGGGTATGGTGTATATATATATATATATATATATATATATATGGGTATGGTGTATATATATATATATATATATATATGGGTATGGTGTATATATATATATATATATATATGGGTATGGTGTATATATATATGGGTATGGTGTATATATATATATATATATATATATATGGGTATGGTGTATATATATATATATATATATATATATATATGGGTATGGTGTATATATATATATATATATGGGTATGGTGTATATATATATATATATATATATATATATATGGGTATGGTGTATATATATATATATATATATATATATATATATGGGTATGGTGTATATATATATATATATATATATATGGGTATGGTGTATATATATATATATATATATATGGGTATGGTGTATATATATATATATATATATATATGGGTATGGTGTGTATATATATATATATATATATATGGGTATGGTGTGTATATATATATATATATATATATGGGTATGGTGTGTATATATATATATATATATATGGGTATGGTGTGTATATATATATATATATATGGGTATGGTGTGTATATATATATATATATATATATATATATATATGGGTATGGTATATATATATATATATATATATATATATATATATGGGTATGGTGTATATATATATATATATATGGGTATGGTGTATATATATATATATATATGGTGTATATATATATATATATATGGTGTATATATATATATATATATATATGGTGTATATATATATATATATATATATATATGGTGTATATATATATATATATATATATATGGTGTATATATATATATATATATGGGTATGGTGTATATATATATATATATATATGGGTATGGTGTATATATATATATATATATATATATATATATATATATGGTGTATATATATATATATATATATGGGTATGGTATATATATATATATATATATATATATGTGGGTATGGTATATATATATATATATATATATATATATATGTGGGTATGGTATATATATATATATATATATATATATATGTGGGTATGGTATATATATATATATATATATATATATATGTGGGTATGGTATATATATATATATATATATATATGTGGGTATGGTATATATATATATATATATATATATGTGGGTATGGTATATATATATATATATATATATATATATATATATATATATATATATATATATGTGGGTATGGTAAATATATATATATATATATATATATATATGTGGGTATGGTAAATATATATATATATATATATATGTGGGTATGGTAAATATATATATATATATATATATATATATATATATGTGGGTATGGTAAATATATATATATATATATATATATATGTGGGTATGGTAAATATATATATATATATATATATATATATATATATGTGGGTATGGTAAATATATATATATATATATATATATATATGTGGGTATGGTAAATATATATATATATATATATATATATATATAGAGAGAGAGAGGGAGAGAGACAGACAGACAGATATGGGTATGATAAAAAAACATGTATATGCACATATACTTGCATGTACATATTCATCTTTTACAAACGGTGCTCAATGTTATATAACAGAGCTATTAATTATATATTAGTAAATACACATAATATCCAACATTGATAGACTCAGAGTTTTATGCAGTTATGCAACTGACTGTATAACTGCATGAAACTGAGTCATGCTATCAATGTGGGATATTATGTGCATTCACTATAATTTGTATATATATATATATATATATATATAATTTGTCAACAATAAAATCTCTTCAATTCTAAATAAATATTTACTAAACTTACCCCATTTATGCATGATACCCAAGCAGATAGGTGTGGTCTTAGTCCTAATCCAAACTAAATATATTAGCCTATAATATTTTTTGTATCATAATGAAGGGTTCCAGCATATTATCTTCTTCTATGTGCCGTGTCCCTTCAGGACGTGAGTGATCAACCTCCAATCACTTGCAGCTATTAACAACATTTGTCCCTTTGCTATCCCTCCTTACACTTTCCATTCACATGACTTCATCAGCTGGCTCTCTTCCCCCCTGTCTGTGAGTGTCAAATTCTCTAAACCCTCTTTTCTCATTATGTATCCAAGAAATTTCAGCTACTCTTTTTCTGAGTATAAGTGTGCTTTTTATTTCCATTTTTCTTAGAAACTTCTCCATTGCTTACACTCTCATACTCAGTATCTTTCTTTATACATTTCTGTTGCCTGAAATCTTCCCTTCATGTGTGAAGAAACTGTCCAGCATTCACTGCAATACAGGAGAATTGATATAGAATAATTGTTCAATGTTCTTTTCTTTGTTTCTAACAAAATTTTCCTGTTTCTTAGTACTTTGCTTAGCTTTTGGGAGGCATCTTTCGCTATCCAAATGCACGTTCAAATTTAAGCATCACATTTTCCAACCTCCGTTAAAACCCTTCCCAGATAGTCGAACTTCTCTACTTGTTTGATTTCGATGTCTCTAATTTTTTGGTGGTTAGTCCTTTCTTCCAACATATTAGTCTAGATTATTAAGCTCGGTGTACGGAGCTGATTAAAAACAACTCCCATTAAATTAGATGACATGCATAAATGAATAGTTAGTGGGTCACCTAGTGAGGCTCAAACTTACTAGAAATGACTGCTTAACTAACCCTGTCAATGGTCATACTGCAGTTTCAATCCTAAATGCGTGTATAAAAATGGATATTTATTCAAGTGTATGCATGCATGTGTGTGTGTGTGTGTGTGTGTGTGTGTGTGTGTGTGTGTATGTATATATATGTGTGTATGTATGTGTTTACAGTGTGTGTGTGTGTCATTGTCGACTGCATTTTGTGTGGGACATAGGGTTACAGCTTCACCCAACTATTGGTTAAATATGTAGGGAAGAAAACAATACTTAATTCCATCTGTAAACAAATGTGAATAATATATGAAACTATGTCTGTCTATTCAAGAGTAGATGAGTTTGTATTAATTCAGATGAGTGTCATATTCATGGAACTCCGAAGTGGGTCCTAAATAAGTATTTGAACACTTTTTGATTGATTGATTGATGATTATCATCATTCACAATTGATCACTTTCTTGACAAAATTCTGCTTGCTTTTTCATATTTTAAATTCTACAATTTTATGGATTTCAATAGCTGTTACAGAATTTGTATTATTATGTATACATAATATATGCTTATATATTTATTTAGATTGAAAATACATAATATATACTAACATATACTATTTAGTGATAATTTGAAGAAAAAGAAATGATTTATATATATATATATATATATATATATATATATATATATTCAATAGGAATTGACAGGTTCACCAAATTATAAAAAATGTTATCAAATAAAAAAAAAAAAAAAAATTGTCACAAAAAATCACATAAAAAAAAAAAACATTGAAAACTATCACGGTAATGAAAACTTTGGAATCCAAAATTTCAAGATTACAGGTCCAGATCCAACCTGGTATGTTTTTAAATTGCTCACAGTGTAGACCTGATAACTTGGGAATAATCAAAATTAATTGCAAAATCAAGTGAAAGTCACCCATGAAATAAAAATAATTGTTTGTATGGAAAGTAAGGACCTACATACATCAAATTGTTTTTAAATTAAATGACTGCAGAAGAATTATTGTTGAATTTTTAAAGGATAAGTTTAAATATTAATGCAAATACTTAAATTATATATATATATATATATATATATATATATATATATACATACATACACCCCCCCTACACACACACAGAGGATGTCCATAAAGTTTGTGCACTGAAAAAAAAATTTATAACTTTATTTGTATTTACGATAGAAATAATCTGTAAAAAATGTTATAAAGTATAATGTACCTAGTTTCAAGTATAGCTAAAATAACTAATGTGATTTCAGGCATTACACACACACACACACACACACACACATACATTACTGCAAAAATAATGACGTAATAATGTCGTTTTTTTGACGTATTTTTTAACGTCAAAAAACGACATTATTACATCATTATTTTTGCACCAACCTAATACTAGATATTGTAAAATGGCCTTTCATACTGACTATAATTGAATATAAGTGTATGATGCGGTGAAAGAATTGTTGCCCAAGCAGATTTGTAGAAATCGTTCATTTTAAATTTTTGTTGATAGACGAGTTTGCAAGCTCTTTTGAAAGCTAGCAATAATTGTTAGTTTAGTTTTAGCTCAAAGTGACTGTCCCTCAATAGTTTACATTTGTGTGGCAGGCAGAGAAAGAGACGTTTTCTAATAATAGATTTGTTCCTAACTAACAAGGTCAACATGGCTGATATCGATAGCTTGAAAGAATCAAAAAAAGGTGTGAAATTGAATGAATATAATAATGTCAGTGTAAAAAGAAGAGCTTATTAAATGCTTACAAGAAGCTGTTAATTTGAGGATAACAACAAAAGAGAAAATTGAAAGACATTTCCAATGATTTTTAAATTCGTATAAGAATATGGTACAAGACTACAAGTCTCAGTCACCCAGCAAGGTGCATGTCATTATATATATATAAAGGTTAAAGGTCAGAGTTGAATCAGGCCAGGGAACAGTAGTATTAAAAAGTGATCAATACACATGAGAAAAAAATAACATGAGCTTTTAAGTTTAAAAATGAGGAGGTCAATTAAAATAGGTAACCACGGTTTCGACCTGGTAGGTCTCTTTGTGTGATACTTTTAAAATGACCATTTTAACACTTTATTTCAAAAAACACAACACTACATAACTATTTTTCAAAAAAAAAAAAAAAAAAAAAAAAAAAAAAAACCCCCAAAAATAGGTGTATAATGATTGAAAGACAGGACATTGGATATAATGAGAAGGGAAGTAGAAAAGGAAGTGAAGGAAAGAATGAAAAGGGACAGGAATGTAAGTGTATTGTAAATGTATACAGTAAAAAGGGAAATCAAATGTGTAACTTAATTGTTACGAAGGAGGGGTGAGCATGTCTAAAGGATAACAGTGTTTTTTTTTTTTTTTATTTTAGATTTTTTTAACCAGCTTCATATTCACTTAATAAAAATTGTTTTACATGAGGGTAAGGGCTTAAAATTTCTGATTTTTGATTTAAAAGATTCTTTGTGGTTTTTTTTTTAAATAAAGCATTAAAGTGGTCATTTTGAAACTATCGTCCAAAGTGACTGCCATGTTGAAACTGTGGTCGCATATTTTAATTGACCTCCTGAGTTTTAAACTAAGAAATCCAGTTGAGCTATCTAGGAAAAGGGGGTTTTAAAAACAGTGGCTTCTACTGCTATTAAGCGTTACTCTTCAAGTATGAATTGAGTTCTCCGATTCACTGGTGTATTTCATATACAGAAAAATGTTAAAATTCCCTTCCTTTCTACCATGCGATGATGGCCTAGAGATAAGATATCTGACTGATATCAAATCAATCAGGTTTCGATCCTGGCTTGAAGTGACCAGATGTCTAGACACACTGAGAAGCTGTGATAGAGTGAAACAATCTGTCTGTGGATGACTATAGATACATACATATATATATATATATATATATATATAGATACATACAAATCCGTCTCTGGAAAATATATCAAAGCTTACTTTAGACTGTCCACTGGACCCTGTGAATCTATGTTATGCTAATTATGAGTACAGCAGTAATGATAAGAGCTTACAAAACAAGGAACAATTTAAAACAGGATCCTTTTGCACTATCAACAATTAATCATCTGATAGAAAAATTTGAAACCACAAAGACATTGTATGACATTCCTTAGAAACTGAGCCCACACCTCATGTTATGAATAGTCTGTCAGTAATTTGATCAAACGTGCAACCTTGATTATATAAAATAGAGGAACAATTGAAAATTTGTTGTAAAACCCCATTTCATACATATTTGTTGCAAATATGTTTCCACATTTGCTTACTTCCCACAAATAATGGTTTTAAAACTTGTGTTCATTTATTTCACCCAGTACATATATGATTTTTTTTTTATATATTAAGGAGAATTTTAGGGAAAAAAAGTATAACATGGAAAAAGATTGTGTGTGACATGTTTCATCCTTTAGGTCTTCATCAACATTTCTCATTTGTGCACATAAAACATAAACTTAGTCTGATGAAGTCCTAAAGTACAAAATGCATCACATGAATATATATATATATATATATATATATATATATATATATATATTAAGGACAATTTTAGAGGAAAGAAGTATGAAAAAGTGGAAATAGGTTTTGTGTGATGCATTTTGTCCTAAAGGACTTCATTGGACTAATGTTATGCTAAGTTTATGTTATGCTAAGTTTATGTTATGCTAAGTTTATGTTATGCTAAGTTTATGTTATGCTAAGTTTATGTTAATGTAACTGCACATGAATGAGATGCAGTAAATTTTAATTTGAAAATAATTAAAAAAATTTTTGTGTTTTGGCTATATAATCTAACGGATTCTGTTTAGATTCATTTTCATTTTTGTGTTTTCATCACTTTTGTTATTAGTATAAAAAAATAACATTTTTGTTTAATTGTTTTCTTTTATTTGTTAATTTCCAGAGTGTTTCACACTTTTTGTTATTTTCAAAATCAGTGACAGTTTTTTAACAGCATTCCCTAAATTGTTCTTTTCACGTCTTTAAAAGGATTGTCAGCATGCTGATGATTTGAAATAACTTATTTTCCTTTGCCTTCTCAAATTATTCACCTTCTTAAATTCTAAGATCTCTGGCCAAAAAACATGAAAAAGAACAAATCTTGGAAACGCTATTAAAAAAACGGTCACTCATTTTGAAAATTGGAGAGATACACACGCATTCACTTACGCTCACAAATTGCCATGACATGTCTTAAACCACCTTTGTGCGCCTGCATGCATATGTGTGTGCGTAATGCAATGTATGCTAGCATGATTGGAAAAAAAAAATCTCTGGGATTAATCCAGACTGGCAGAGGGAATCAATAATCAATCACTGATTAATTGGACATCACTTTTAAGTTGACTATCTTGGAGATTTCTCTTTACTGGTTTTCCTTCCTGATCCATTTGTCTTGGGATTCTCAGTTTGGCCAATGAAAATCCACAAAATATGATACTTTACAATGCGAACAGTGAGAGGAATGCCTCAGGAGTCAAAGGACGAAAATCGGGTTCTGTGCCATCTTCCTTCGAACAAGGATGACCAGACAACTGAAACAGAAAAGAAAAAAAAAATGATTTTAATATTCTCAAATAAGTCTTTCAGACGAACTTTATCTTAAAAATAATTCCTCAAATTCTATTTCTTCATAGTCTCTTCTCAAAATGATGATTTTTATTTTATATTGATTTTCTTTTTTTGTAGTTTATTAACATCTTGGAGACTAAGAGCTTTAAAATGGAAAATAAAATCGAAGAATCAAGTTTGGATTCTATCCGAGGCTCCTTATAAATTCTTGAAAATGATGTGGGATATCTTGACAAAGGTCTTGTTACTGACATGTCAATGTGTTTGATAGAAGAGAGTGTTGTCAAATGAGTGAATCTACAACTGCTATGGGTATCATAACCCAGTAGAATCTGTCATATTTGAAGAGGGAATGACTATCACTAAATAACTTTCTTGGCTTGATATAAAAGATCCAGCATGGATGATCTCTTATACATCATTTGAGCAGTATTAGCAAAGTTGGCCATAATGTCTGTGTTATTCAGGATAATCATGGCTCTCAACAACTTCCTGTTTTCTTTTGCACAAATTCTTGCTCCTTCATGACATTTTTTTTTTTTTTTTTTTTTTTGGTACTTGTTCTTTGATCTTTTTGTACAAAACTTGTTTCCCTCTGCTTTTCATGCGTCTGATTAGCCTTGACAGTGCTATATTCTCCAAGCCTTCTTTCCTTATGCATTCCAGAAATTCCAGCTCTCATTCTGATTGTAATGTGCAGTTTTCTTGTAGTTCTTATTTTTATATTTTCTGTTTTGTTCAGGCAAATCACATCAGTTG
This sequence comes from Acanthosepion lycidas, assembly GCA_963932145.1. Lineage (NCBI taxonomy): Eukaryota > Metazoa > Mollusca > Cephalopoda > Sepiida > Sepiidae > Acanthosepion > Acanthosepion lycidas. The sequence goes on along the minus strand of OZ010596.1, from coordinate 40,268,798 downwards.
CCTCAAGTTTTTTTATTTTTTTATTTTTACCATTTGTAATGAAATTATTTATATTATTTGCACTGTTATCCTTATCTTCATTACCATATTCCCAATGTTTTGGCTGTTGTAAACTCCGGCTTTCTTCAGGTGATTGGAATTTCAAACCAAAACTTTTATTTCATCCACCGTGGTAAATTGTTCTTGTTCCACATGCCAAGGCATAAAGATGAGGATAACAGGCCAAATAATGTAAATAATCATAATACCTCATCTCAGAGATATAGACAGATAATGTAATGAAATTGTTGAGTATTCCCTGCTATATAGAAAGATAGTTATTGTGTAGCAGTGAAGCACTTTTCTTTTTTGTTTCTGAGGTTATTTTTCAATCCCCTAATACCTTGAAAGGCATCTTTCCCTATTCCAATGTGTCTTCAGATTTCGGTTGTATTTTCTGTTACTATGCAACAGAAATATTTGAATTTCTATATGCACATGATTTTTTACATTCCCTGATATGTAACTCATACACTTGCTTACGACCATATCCAGTCCTTTTTTTTTCTTTTGCTTTCATTGAATAGAAAAATGACTGCACAATGTCAGAAAGTAAAAAAGATTGAAATGTAATAAAAAATAATGATGACTGTATACACAAGGAAATTAGTCTGATTGAAGCACATTAATGTATTTTGTGAATGTTGAGGATTATAGATCAACTTTTATTAACATGCTTGCCTCTGCGAGCAGTCATAATTAATTGACAATTCTAGGAGCTCAGAATCACAAAAACAGAATGTGACATATATAAAGAAACATATTCCTCCTCAGAACAAGGTTGATGAACTTGTTCAACATTCACTGACATATAGCAGGGTAGACATTACATGATGGTTCAGCAGTCTTTTCTTTGTTTCTAATGTTATTTCTCAATCTTTTAATACATTATTCAGTTTCTTAAAATTAGCTTTTGCTATTTTGATTTGCTTTTGAATTTTATCATACTTTCCATAATGTGTTATTACACTGCTGAGATTTTTTGTTGATTTTGCTCACTTGTTTAATTTAAACATCTCCAATGTGTAATTCATATCTTCAGTTGTCCCTTTTGCTCACCACTATATATCATCTCCCTTAATTCATATTTAGAACTTTCTACATTTTTTTTTCAGTGACTGCTTTTTGTTGTGTCATCAAAACGACCCTTGCTTACCACTCCATCAATGCCAACATAATAGAGTACTTTGTAATCACAGATACAACTTATAGCAAACTGTTGAACAATTCTGGTATCAGACGCCTTTGAATAATACTCGTACTAATAGTATTTAGTATAGAGAATAGCAGTCTGAATAATAAGAAAGACTAGAGAAAGCGAACACATATAAGACATCATGCAACTTCCTCTATATATGTTTCCTCTATGGTCACATGATCTAATTTGTTTAATAATGACATTATAATTATTCACTGGTGATCTATGTTCAAGCACAAGTGTCGGCAGTGACATTTTATTCTTATACAACACTTTTTCTAATAGTTTTTCAGTTTTCTTCCTATATCTGTCGCCAACAATGTCATCTGTATAATGTATATTGTTATGGCTGAGTTATAATAAATCTGGTTTGTTCCTCTAATTCTCTTAGGATCAGTTCTCTGGAAAGGTTTAAAAAAATTCAGAGAAAATGTATATTTTTTTAAATCCCTTTCTATTTTGGTACCCAAGATGTGGTTCCATTGATATTTTGTTTTGTTTTTTTGTTTCTTCTGGTGAATTCTAAATAAAAGAGAAAAAAACTTAACCAAAATAAAGCTTGCTTTTATTCCTGCGACTAACAGCGGCTTGGATTGATTACTATTACCATGTGGTTAACCTTGTAAAGTTGAGATTTATGAAACAAAGCAGCATAAATATTAAAGATAAATTGCAGCAAGAAAAGGACTCTTTACAGACTTGTAACATGGTGGAGTAATGGATAGTGGTTTGGATTGAGGAATCAGAGAGCTGAGTTCAAATTCCAGTCAAATCCATTACATTCACTTATGTGCTAATACCCTTGGGAAAGGTATGAATCCTCTTCTTCTCCCACCAGCTATGGGTAAATTGCAGAACAGACTGGGTTCTATAGCCTTGGATGGCAACTGGTCTACTGCAGAAAGAAATGACAACCTACTGCGGAAAAAAAATCTGCTTTGTCAGTCATGTATCGAAAGATACATGATCACCTAAGTGTGTATCACACATGGCACATAACTGACTGACCCCAAGTCACTATCCATCTACATACAAATTATGTCCAATACAGACTGCCTATCCTTTCCATATAGGCCAAGCTTTCCTAACATTTTAAGTTTATCATTCTAAAATATCTCGAAGAGAAAATCACTTACCTTCCAGAATATACAATCACAATGAGAGCACATGCAAAGCATATCAGCAAATGTATCTTTACGGCCAAATCTCCTGAAAAATTGGCCAAAAAGGTCAAATTGAAATTTTTCACTACAAAAAATTTATGATTAGACAGATGCTTAGAGTTAATGCTATACAAGAAATTTATTGGTGGATAAAATATTTACAGATCGCAACGTCTATCAGAGAGATGAAATTTAAATTTCTATTATTGCATTATCACAAAATTTTAACACATCAGCAGATAGCTATTAAGGTCAATAACTGAGCATAAATAGTTAGTAATTAAGAAAATTAGTAATTAATGTATAATATTATCCATAACTACATGTACAAGAATGTTGTTTTTGATAAACGTTAAAAACTAACAAATGCATATATTGTTGAAAATTCCTTTTTCCACAATATAGCTATTTGTACTATGTTATAATGCTTATTAACTAAACAATAATAATAATAAATTAATTTTTTTAAAACGTTAAAGTGTATTTAATCAGATCTACCTAGTAGCAGTTGTGATCTGTTAATAGAAAATTCTATGTGAATTAAATGTAGGATGAAAATAAACTTATGAAATAGCACATTTCAAGTAGATTTCCGTTTTCTAAATTTTATTTTACAGAAAAAGTAACAGAAATATATAACACATGCATATATAATAGCTGTTGACTCCTTAAACTAGTATAATCCTTACTAACAACTTTAATATACATGTCGTATCCTGTTAGCAATGCCACATTTTTTAACCCTCACTTACCAGAAGAAAGAACCAACAATCATTGAAAAACTGACCCAGAATATAAAAAATCCTTAAAGCAACAAAAAGGGGAAGTTCTGCAGCCCATGCTCTTGTGATTATCATCTCTCAGTTGCGTCTGTCATCGGGTAGAGTGTAACTCAGTTGTAGCTTTGTCTGCAGACAGACACAGCTGGGGAAAATAAAATACTGTGAGGTGCTCGGTCTTGGGGAATATCTGCAGCTGCCACCATTGCACTAGAGAGAGGGAATTGGTAGTCTTAGTGATGCCACTGCAACCGACAGTTACAGGGGCTGGTCAATTTTTGTTCTTGGCCTGAATGGACATGCTCAAGTTCCCTATATAAAGCCTGACCTTGTGTCACATTTTGTCTTAATGGGGAGACTATGGTGAATAATATGTTCCACAGCCCTGATGACTAGGATCAAAGTGTAGTATCTGTTCCAGCAGCAGACAGCCACCCCACAGCTCCAGCCATCAGCGGCGGCAGCTCCAGCTAGCCAGCCATCAGCGGCGGCAGCTCCAGCTAGCCAGCCATCAGTGGTGGCAGCTCCAGCTTTCTATTGGCCACAGCTCCTGCCATCCACAGCAGGCTTTCAGCTCCTGCCACTCCACCCATTTCCAGCTGTTTCCACCAGCAGCAACAATATGCAGTAAACTGTCCTCCTCAGGACAATACTCTTATTCTTTACAAGAGCATGCAGAGATATTTTTTGCCAAGTGAACTGTAACCTTATTTTTGTTGATCTATTTTCTTTAACAAAAATAAACTTGGTAATATATGTTTTTTTTTTTACTCAAGTCTTTGTTTTGTTTGTTGTTGTCTTGTCATTCAGTATCTGCAGGCCAATATACCTCCACCTGCAACATACATATACACATATGTATAGGATAACAATATATAAATTTTTATATAACAATGAGAATGACAAGATGAGATGTATGACAAAGTGAAAAAAAGTTTTTGCGTGATGCATTTCATCCTTTAGGACTGAATTTGTTTATGTTGGTGCCATTGCAAATGTGCATGATCAAGAGGTGCTGGGAATTTGAATATATTTTTTATATATAATTTATATATCTATGTATCTATCTATATATGTGTGTGTGTGTGTGTGTGTGTTTTGTGTAGATAATCTAGTCAATTTCATTTTTGTTTCCATCATTTTTGTTATTGGATAATCCCACACTGTAAAACAGAAGATCTATCAGGAATGGTGAAATATTATAAGAGTGTCTGGACAATCTAGCAATAAGGGCACTCTCTATACATTTTCATATTGGTGAATTGTTTTCTCTCTTGATCAGGGCAGCATTTTTTGGCAAAATTGTGGCCTGTCTCATTACAGAGAGCAACCAATGCATTCAGTGTGTTATGTAAAAGGGCTAATGCTAAACAGAAAAAAAAACAAAATAATTTAAAATTTGAATTCCCAGCACCTCTTTTTCATGTGCATGTGGACTTACACCAACATAAAAAAAACTCAGTTCCATGAAGTCCTAAAGGATAAAACAAATCACATAAAAACTTTTCACACACACAATTTTTTTCTCCTGATGATGGCCATGTTTGCCGAAACTAGTCAAGGAATCTAACTGAAATAATTAAAAAAAAAAAATGAAAGAATATTAATATACAACCCAGTGTGTCTGAAGATTTTAATTTTTTAATATTTTTTATTGTTCAAAACACACACACATATATATATATATATATATATATATATGTGTGTGTGTGTGTTGTGTCAAATAATATGGACAATATCTGGTCCCCTATGGACAAAAACACCTTATTAGGCTGCTGCTCTTTTATTAAAACAGTCTCCAGAATATTTAGAGAGAAGCTGCAAACGTTTTTGGTCATAATGGGGATTCTTTAAATATATATTATACTTTATTTTTGGGTCTTGCAACCTTCATCAGGTGAAGAAAGGTTATTTCCGCATATTATTTAAAGGAATTCATTTTTTCCTTACATTTACTGACGTTTAACCATTGTCTTTTTTGTGTAGTAGTAATCCAAATTTTTCTTGGACTTGTGGAGAAAATCTTCTTCTGGTTAAGGAGTAATAAAACAATTAGGATTGGTCAGGGAAAGGAAGAAGGAAGGGGGGGGTCTTTGTGCTAATCTTTTTAAACATATCTCTATTTTTATGTATTGTTTGTGTTTTTGCTAGTATGTGTACATATTCCTTCTTCATACATATATATTATTTTAATATATATATATATATATATATATATATAAATAAAAAGAAAGAACAATAAGATATATAATCCGGTGTTCTTATAGATATTTTTATAAATTAGTGCTCAATGTAAATTTACAAAGCTTTCAGCTTCCATTTTTGAAACTTGGTTAGAACTGTGTAGCGAAAAACCATATATTAAATCAGTTAATTTATAATATATATATATATATATATATACACACACACACATACGCACACACACAATTTGTATGGCCTGCAGGGCTCGTGTATGTGTGCGTATGGTCCATACAGTGTGTATGTTTTTGCCAATATGTGTGTGTAGATATTCATTCTCCATAGATATTTGTATGGTGTATGTATGTGTTTGGCCTGAATAGTATGTTTGGCCATTATGTATGTATTTATGTGTGTGGTGTTATGATTTGTTTAGAGCTGGTTTAAATTTGTCTATGAAGGTTTTTTTCTTGTATTGTAGGTTAGAATTTTCAAAGATAAATTTAAACCAGCTCTAAACAAATAACCACACACACATAAACACATAGCATACACAACATAATGGCCAAAAACACTAGTTGGACCATACACATACACCATACAGACATCCATGGAGAATGAATATATAAACACATACTGGTAAAAGCAAACACACTAGATGGACCACACACACACACACACACACAAGCCCTGCATGTCATACAAAGTGTGTGTATATATGTATACATATATACTATTTCTTTATAATAAAACAATATATATGTATGGAGAAGGAATATGTATACACATCCTTACCTGTTGCAATCCATTCATTGTTTGTCTATCTGTTTCCTTTTTATGAAGCATTTATACTTACTTGACACATCGTCTGTAGATCATTTTCCAATCAATTTCATCCTCCTCTGCATGTTTTGGAATGAACATCAATAACTGATGATTATCAAAATTGTAGAAGCAAAGTTGTTTCCATAGCAACTTCTCCTGTGATAGGTCGTATATGGAAGTGTTTGTCAATCCCGTATGGACAATGTCTCGATGATCGGATAAACGAAGAAGAATATCACGAATGCAGTCCTCTGGCAAATCCCCAAACATCAATTTCCCATCATCTTCACGCTGTCAGAAAGAAAATGTTGAAAATGGTTTTGTCTTGGATTGATTGGCTGATTTTTTTTTTTTTTTTTTATAGCTTATCGACCTTTTGTCGGTTACTTGAAGCTAGAAAATATTTTTAGATTTTCAGAAATTTTGGAGATAATGATTTTTACTGATACAAGTTCTACTAATTAACCCATCGCTAGGGTAGAAGTGGTGGATTCATACCTTTCACAAGGGTACGAATCCACCTCTGCTCAGAAGGACATAGACTGTAGAACATTTTCAAACTTAATATTTTAAATGTTTATACTTATATGGGCTTAGCAAATAACATGGGCTTAAAGGGACAGATAATAAGAAAAGAAGACCTGGAGAATACAACACTCACAGGACATAATGAAGGTGTAGAGTGACTGGCTATGGTTAATTATAAAATGAATGAGAACTGCTTGACAAGTAAAATTTTGCAAATAGAAAAGAAGAGAGCAAAAAATAATATAAAGCAAGCAAACAATATATGCAAAGCAAATTAACAATAACATGGCAAAAAGTTCACAAACTAAGAATTGGGGTTGACAGACAAGAGCAAGTTTGGATAAGCGACCGTAGTGCTCCGACTTCAAGACAGACTGGGACTGGGCCAGATGAAACCGAGAACTGGCCTATTTTATTGGCTAGGAAGAAATCCCAGCATGCATTTGTGTCCTTCTACCTATAAAAAATGAGGGTGGAAGTATTTTGCAGTGATTCACCGTGGTGACTGAAACTAACAGAATCCAAAAGTTTTGGGGGGGGGTGTTAGAATATGTAACATAGCTAATGAGCTTGTATAAATAGATAACAGAATATGAACAAGGAGGGATAGTTAGAGAACAAACATTGTTTAGCTCTGCAAAGGATAGGAAGTTGTGGAGAACCATGATCACCAATGTCCTGAAGAAGTCCAGCATATAAAAGAAAATGGGCTTAATAATAACAAAAAGCTATGCAAAATGTTAAAAATGTTTTGATAACATTTTAAAACAATGAAAAATTTATTAATTTTATGGGAAAATGAAGTTCCTGTTTTGTCAGGGTTACAACTGTTTATGAATTGTTTTGTAAGGTTCAAAACTTTGAAAAAAAGCGATGAATTCACAATGTACATGTTTCTTAAACATTGAACAGCATAATTAAAGAAGAGAGAAAATATACTTGTGTGTATCCAGATAATCAACTAAAAAAAAGTAAAGAAAAACGTGTGCTTAGTGCATGTGATGTGCCACATACTTTGGTTGAAATTAAGTAGTTGGTTTGCAAGCTGCTAACTCTTCAGAGGGAAGATTCAATGTTTTGTACCTACCACTTCTTATAGGTGAGAGAGAGTGAGAGCAACAAAAAAAAAAAAAAAAAAAAAAAAAAAAAAAAAAAAAGAAGAAAGGTTATAATTTTCTTGTGATACCTCCAATTCTTACCTCAGCCTTGCAAGGCTTTAAGTAAATTCCTTTGGCAGAAAAGGTAGGGTAATCCCACAATTTAATTTCAATGCCATAGCCTACATAGGAAGTCCTTGAAAAAAATGTTATTTTTTTTCCAGGGTTCACAAGGCCTGAGGGTCACTTGTGGCAGAGGGTTACATTAAGGGGTAATTTATATGGGTAGGAGGAGATGATTAAGGTTGTAGTGATCAGGAAAACATCCTGTTGAGAGAGTGTTCGACAAGGCAATGGTTCATGGGAAGAAGCTGTTCAAGTGGAACTTACTTCTCGCCAATGGAATACAGAGGGAATGTGGGTGGTTTGCTACTATATAAGTAGAATGCCAGGTAATAGTGCAGATGGTTACACCTGGCAGAACCAAGAATATAGTTCATCTGATCATTTCCCATGGTAGTAATGACAGAGCAGTGAAAAACTCCGTACATTCCCACCTGTGAGAGACAGGTGGGAAAATAATTCTTGTCCATCAAGAACTCTCAGATATTTTTCAACTATCAAGACTGGAAAGTAAGGACTGGGAAGCTTCCAACCAAATATGTTAACAGTACTCCATTTTTGTTCTTATCTGGCTCTTATAAAGGTAGAGAATAGTATGGAGAATCAGGTATTTACTGGAGCATTACAGGGAGGCGATCATTTTACCTGCATCTTTAGTGATGGATCATGCATAAAAGTTGAGGTTGGGGTGAGTTTTAGGCATTGTGAATTAATTAAGCCTTTTTAATTAATAACATCACTTATCTGGAGATAAGAAATTCTAGTGAAAGAGAATATATATATATATATATATATATATATGTAATGTATATTTAGGCAGCATATCTTCATTCAAATATGTTTCATTGATTAATATAGATATATTCTGTCTATTTATTCTCTTATACTGATCATTTTCAGTTCTCTAATCAGTTTCTTGATGTTAAGATGAAATTCATCAAGGAAGGCGACAGTTTTTTTTTTTTTTTTAACTCAAGTACTTTTGATCTTTAAGATCACATTCAGGTGTAAATTATAAAGACAAACTTATTGTAACTGCAATAAAGCCTGCATTTCATTGTGATAGTGTTTTTTAAAAACATGTGTGAATGCTTGAAATATATATACATATAAAAAAGAGAGAGAGAGAGAGACATGTGGAGTGTTGAAAATTCTCAGGATGACCAGAAATTATGATATTTTTGCTCTTTCATTTGATTTTGGTAAGTGAATCAATCTGTGAACCATCACGCTTCACCTGACATTATATATATATATAGGCAGCATCTCTTCATTTAAGCATATTCCCTTTAATAATTTAAACATATTTTGTCGACTTATTTTTATACTGATCCTTTCCAGTTGTCTAATCAGTTTCTTTATGTTAATATGAAATTAATCAAGGAAAGCGCTATAGTTTGTTTTTTTTTTAACCCAAGTATTTTGACCTTTTCTAAGATCATCGTCAGGGGTAAATTACAAAGACAAACTTATTGTAACTGCGATAAAACCTGCATTTCATTGTGATGGGGATTTTTGAAAACACACGTGAATGCCCTTCATTATAGTTATTTTAGAATTCTGAAATTTATTCATAGTAATTATGGAATTTTTTGCAAAGCAAGAGTTTCAATATAAGAGAAATGACTGGAAATAAGGCAGAAATTTAAAATAGCATTAAATGTTATATGCACTTTAATATGTTGTTACCATATTTGTAATAAATTTTGTCAAGTGTTGGTTGAGGACCTTGAGATTTGAAATTTTTGTTTATTATTTTCATGGTGTAGTATATTGGTGTTGTTAACAAGTATTTTCCTGTATTGTGAAGACAGGCAGAAATACGTTTTTAAATATATCTATATATGCATATATTCAACTATGGATAAAAATATTTGTGCACAATCTAGTTTCATGGCTTTATTCATTGGGCTTAAGTGAATAACAATATATCAAGTATCAGTGTGGGAATTTTTTTTCACAGAGGAACAGTTCTTGGGTAAAGCTGTTTGAATGGAACTTCCTTCTTACAAATGGAATACAGAGGAAATGTAGGTGATTCAACTCCATATCCTAGCTGGAAAGGTCTGAACTGGTGAAACTAAAGATAGCAGCTCATCTGAATATTTGTCATGGAAATAACAATTGAGTATCAATAAGCTTCAATTGTAAATGTGTTAAGCTGAACCTAGAGAAAGCAGGGTTTTATGACTTGGAGTCATTGACCATCAACTGTGTCACCAGTATGATCAAGATGCAAGTTTCAAAGCAACCACACTTTGTCCAGAATTTGAAAAACAAATAAAATGTGTAAATAAATAACTTTCAAGATCTGTAGTTTTGCAGCTCAGACTAGGCACCAGGTTCATTCTCATGGTGCAACTTCTTCCAGTCAAACACTTATGGCTTAAAAAAAAAAAAAAAAATTCTTTGGTCAGATCATTACCCACAAAATAAAACTATGAGATAATGTAGCAGCTAGCAAATTTTTTTCTGGTTGTAACCATCTACTAGGCCCATAGGCCCCCCCCCATACTTGAGTTTTAAGGGTATACAATGAAGGAGTTGGCCCTGAACATTAACAAACCTCTACACATCACTGGCAGAGGTTGAACTCTCCGTGAAAAATTGTTTGAGAGACCTGGGTACATTTTTACAACTAAAAGGTACATCAAAACAAGTTTTATCAAAGAGTTTGTTTTTTTGTTTTTCTCAGTCTTACCTCTGTCAGCTGGAAGGCATCAAGTCTGTCAATCATTCGATCAACTGCTTCTTTGTGCTGGGTCCACAAGGCTTGGCTACCAATATGGTTATGGATACCATCATCAAGAGCTTTTACAGATAACCTCAACAATCGACGGACAGCCTCCATATTGTATTGCAGTTTCAGAACTTGAAAGAAAGGAAAGTAAAAATAAAGAAAAAGATGGTGTAAACGTTTTATTTATTTAAAAACATGGAAACTTGATTTTCAATATAATAGCAATATTTATGGCTAATATACAATTATCATTCTAAATCACTTCAAACATTGCAAATATATATAAAAAGAATTTTAATGGATTTATTTATTTTTTTAATCTGGCATTTTTTTTTTTTTTTCAATAAAAAAGAAATAAATGTTCAAAAATTAATATAATGTGATTTTCTAGAATTTTTTTTTATATTCTATCTGTCACTTTCAAGACAGACCTACCCTGAAAATTATAGACCATTCCTATTTTTGTACGGTGGCAAACCCAGAAAATCAGCAGGGGATGAAATATTAGGTTGGTGCAAAAATAATGACGTAATAATGTCGTTTTTTGACGTTACGTCAAAAAACGACATTATTACGTCATTATTTTTGCACCAACCTAATACTTATTTTCCCCACTGTAAATAAAGTGCAGTGTATGTGTAGCCATCTTTTTTTTTGATCTCTGTGAATCATAAACAACCTAAAGTAATGGTTAGTAACTACTGTAGTTACATGCGATTAAAAGTTAATAAATAACTCATTTAAAGTTAAATTTAGATATTGAACAGAGTGAAGGGTTTAAAATAATTCTTTATTAAAAGTTTAACTTTAATTTCATTTCTCATTGCAATTGATATCATCTAATTAAACCATAATTAAAAATTAAGTGGGAATGGTGCCTTACTCATAATTTTTTTTTTTCCCTAGCATGTGTACTGCGACGTATTCAAAATATTTCATAGTTTGGGTTCTCTAATGTTTTTTTAAGAGTGACTTTATGCAAGGGGATCATAAAGAATAATGATTTTAAAAGAAAATAAAAATTGTGCACAAAATAAATGTAAACAAACTATGGAGATCAGTTGCATATACAAAGAAAGATTATGCTGAATTAAGGTGATGAATAAAGATGAAATAATTTTATTACTTCGAAATTTTTATGACTTTTACGTACATAGGATGTTAAAGGCAAAAGGCTGATGACACAAAAGCTTTTCACAGGAGTTAACCTAAAGTCTGCTGAAAGGGTGGCTTCTAGGCTAATTTATAAAATTTAATAAATTTTTTCTCTGATATTATTATCTGTAGTTAATAAATTGTGATTTGAAAAAAGGGGTTATTTCTGACTACAGTTGCAATTATACAACACTAATTTGATATCTAAAATTCAAAATGCTACTTTTGAATAGTAAAAATTGTAACTTGTGTCTTCTTAGAATTGGAAACTTTCTTAACTCTGATGAATTTATAAGGCTCAACTACAATGAGCTGAAAGAAATTTTTTATTCAACTAAAGAAACTTACCTTGAGTGAGGATGTCCTCAAGTGTATGAAAAATGTATTTCTGTGTATTGCCACTAAGGGAGGGTAACTTAATTGTGATGAGGACTTCCAATAACTGTAAATGACAGGAAAATACTAATGTTATTTTTTCAGTTTACATTTAATACAAAAATATAGTTGTGGCATGATTGAGTTCAGATCAGGTTCAAACATATGTTTATCTTCTGTCTGAATTTCTGGGATGAGGAGTTATTTACATTCAGACTAGTGTCCTCATCTTGGTTTTTGATATCACCTGATCACCTTCTGTCTGAATTTCTGGGATGAGGAATTATCATTTATTATTTACATTCAGACTGTTGTCCTCATCTTGGTTGTTGTTATACCAACATTTTCATTACTGGCCTTTTCAGCTGTGGGTAAGCTTCGGGAATTTTAGAAGAAACTATTTATTTAATGGTCATGGATAGATTATTCTCTTTCTGTTATTTGTGTCTAGATATATCCTGTCATTCTTTTTTTTTTCTTTACTATTGCTTAATTATTGCTAATCTTGTTGAGGGTAAGACTGCATTCTCTGGCCCAGGAACTGATCTCACAATTACTATCTCGCCAAATTCATGAACGAATGCTTGGATCCACTTTTGTGCTGTAGGACAAATCTGAGTGTAGAACTTGGAAGCTTAAACCTAATCTGCCTGATTCTGAGTGCTGCAGCTTGTCACACTTGACTGCATTCACTGAGGCTTCTCTTCTCTTATTGTTGCTGTTGAAGTCTTGCGTTTTTTTTTCTCTTACTTTCATTATTAACCACTTCCATATTGTATTTATCTCTATCTTGCTCTCGTCAACATGGCTCAAAGTGTAAATAAAATACAAAAAAAGATATTAAACATTTTTTTCAGCCAAAGATAGCTACCATAGACAAAACAAAGCTGTTCCGAGTGACTAGAAGCATGCATTTTAGGTTATATTTGATATCTTCTGTTTGGGATCAAGTGAAAGCAAGCCTCATCAATTCTTGCCGTCTCATAATTCGTTTCAGTATTCTTGCTGATTTGAGTTATCTGGAAAGTTTCTTGGATTCATAATTATTTCTGTCTTTTAGTAGCTCTCTTTGAGTGTTCCAAGTACTTCACTAATGATATGTAGAAATATTAGGTTGGTGCAAAAATAATGACGTAATAATGTTTTTTGGACGTTAAAAAATACATCAAAAAACGACATTATTACGTCATTATTTTTGCACCAACCTAATCTCATCCTTATGTTCCACAGAATTTAATTAGTCCTGGGTATAACGATAAACTACATATGGCAGCAAGGTCTCTGATGAGGAAATTGGAGGTTTTCAGAAGCATGGAACTACCTCTTAATTGCTGTTGTCCCAGGGTCACCCTCTTGGTAGCACCTGTTAGGGTCCCAGCTACGGGAAAAATAGTTAACTCCCAAACTGGGGGCAAAACACTATGAAAGTATAAAAATGGGTTTTTATAGTACCAGAAATATTTTTTTATAGTATTTTTTTTTATTTTTATAGTACCAGCAATTGATTTAAAAAAAAAAAAAAAAAAAAAAAAAATTACCAGCAATACATTTGACTCTTGACAAGAGCCCTCTTTACAAAATTATATCTATGAATCTTGATCTACAGACAGATTTCTTACAAAGAATCCATATTCTATTTGGATGAATATATCCTGAAAATCTTGTTAGCATTAAATACCCCATTCAGGTATTGATATGCCATAAAACAAAATAGACCAAACCAAACAGAATTTAAGAATCAGGGCAAAAGAAAAACTGGTGGAAATATATTTGGTATTTTTTAAATAAATTCTACAGAAAAATTATCACCAAAAGCCTATTTATATTATTTAGGATAAAAAAATAATGCAAAAATAATGTCGTTTTCTCAGATATGTTACTATGTGAGAAAACGACATTATTTTTGCACCAACCTAATAACTTTTTCCATTTCACTGAGACAGCTGTTAAACACTTTGAGCTTCCCTTCTTTCATTTTCTCACAGAAATCAAGTAATGTCTTTTCCCCTCTTTTCATGTGATCAAAACAGAATAGTCTATTATTTATGAGGTACTGACATGGCATAATGATTGTATGAACTAACAAAGGGAAGGAAAAACTTAGATTAAACTGTCAGATTAACATCAGGTGTGTGGTGGGTATGTAGTTTCTGGGACTTTCTTTGAACATTTGATCTTCTTGCAAAGAGGTGAGAGAGTGCCTTACCTTATATTGGTCAGGCATTTATATAACTTCCTGTTATCTAGTTGTCTTGTGTGTGTATATCTTAAGTTCAACCAGGTTTACTTATTGTTTATGCTAATGCACCCACTGACATCATTTGAGGCCTGATTATGCACTTGGTGGCTGTAAGGCTACTTTCTAACTTAACCTTGTGAGGCACTTAGCTTTTTTGATGTTCTGATGTAACACTGAGTACAAAGTTTATTTTGGATGTCTAAGGCTGAAGCCAGTCCCTCTTCTAATTTAGCCTTGTGCCATACAAGACTAAGATTTTTGAATACTGTAATCCAAATATACTTAAAATTAAATACTGTAATTTAAAGTTTGGAAGAGAGGAAGTCAAAACTGTTAGGACAACATAAACAATGAACTAATGTAGGGCAATGGCCTAGTGGATTAAAGCATTGGTTTGTGAATTTGGTGACATAATGGTTGTAAGTTCAATTCCTGCATCGGGCAGTGTGTGCTGCACTTAATAGAAACAGTTGACTTGATGGCTGTGAGGTTACTTTCTTCTTTCTTAACCTTGTGAGGCACTTAGCATTTTGATGTTCGGATGTGACATTGAGTACAAAGTTTATTTTGGTATGTCTAAAGGTGAACCCAGTACAGATCAACTTTTCTTAGATCAAAGGTTGCTGACAGACATTAGATTCAGAAAAAAGTGGAAGAAGAGTAAGGATAATAAAATAAATGTGAACTGGAGCAAAAGATAGCTTGTTAATTTATCACACCTCCAGAACAAAACTGCTTTCTATTTATCATGAGATCCATTTCTGCTTTCGATCAGCATTGCTGATACTAACTTCCAGGAGCATTATTTATTGCACCTTCTCAGGCTAACATGAAGTGGAAAGATTATATTCAATCCATTGCTAGGTCTGCTGTTAAGAAAGTTGGTTCATTGTGTCCTGCTAGACGATTTTTCTCTCCAGAATCTATCTTACATATCTCGAAGTCTACCATTCATCCATGCTTAGAATATTGCTGCCATATAAGGTCCAGTGCCTCTGCTATTTACCTTGAACTCCTTGATAAAATCCAAAGAAGAATCAGCAATATTATTGGTCTTGATCTGGCAGCTCGGCTTTAGTCACTTTACCTCCACCATAAAGTTGCCTCCCTGTGCCTTTTCTACAAATACTTTCATGGACATTGTTCAGATGAGCTCATCAATATGGTATCTAGACTTTATGAATTTGAGTGCAGTACTAAATTAGCAACAAAATCTCATCAATTTAAAGTTAAATTGGGTACATGTAACCATAAGGTCTATGCTAACAGTTTCTTTTCTAGCACTTCTGACTTGCTGATCACTCTTCTGGCTTCTTGCTTTCCAGTCAAGTTTGATCTTCAAATCTTGCACCTAATGACACTTAAACTTAACCCAGGCCTCAAGTGGAACTTGTGCTTCTGATCCA
Organism: Acanthosepion lycidas; assembly: GCA_963932145.1. NCBI lineage: Eukaryota > Metazoa > Mollusca > Cephalopoda > Sepiida > Sepiidae > Acanthosepion > Acanthosepion lycidas. Next base: position 40,252,950 of record OZ010596.1, on the reverse strand, counting down.
TTGCTAAAAATGCAGGAAAAATTATTAGTTCTCTACTGCTCCAGTAAGTACCTGACTATTCGCTAATTTCTATAAGAGCCAGATCAGGCCGAGAATGGAGTGCTACCCACTCTTTACTTTCCAGTCTCAATAGAGTCCAAAATATCTCCATGTCCTTGTGGGTGATGAATTATCATCCAACTTACAACCCCTTTCTCACAGATGAGACATCACAAGCCTCTTAATGCTCTATCGCTATTTCCATGGAATGTCTTCAGATGAACTACACTCCTTAGTTTAGTTGTAACCTACACGGCTAAAACCCACCATGCCACACCCATTGTAGTGAATCACACTCATTCCTTTTGTATTCCATTGGTGAGATGTAAGTTCTAGTTGAGAAGCTTCTCCCCACAAACTGCTGCTCTGTGGAACTGACTCCCAAGAGGATGCTTCCCCAATCTCAACTTGTTCAAATCTGGGGTTAACCGTTATCTTTCTCAAGTATCATAAACTGTGCCTCTTATGCCGAGTCTTGTACAGGGCGAACATCATTGTAAATAAAAAAAATAAAAAATAAAATAAAAAAAAATAAAAAAAAAACAAGGTGGGTGGGTTTGAAAGATTTGGTTTTGACACTGAAACTATTTAACAAATCAGTGAATGGTGATCTAAAATTTTAAACCCCCAAAATACCATTAACCAGCAAGGTAGATTCAGCAAAAAAACTAAAATTTTAAGGAAACTTTTTAATAAGTTAATTTAGTTATGATTGTTATTGAATATATACTAAACATGCCGAAAAATGTTTAGTTACTTGTAGGATTATTAATTCCTGCTACAAGAGCCAAATCAGACCGAAAATGGATTACTGGGCTGGGCAGTTCCAATTCAGATACAACAAGTACTGCATTTTCACCATAATCTCACTTTCAACACTTGATAAAGTTCTAAAGTGTCTATATGGCCATGTGGGTGATGAATTGTTACCCACCTTACAAACTGTTACCTACAACAAAGTGTTGCAAATCCCTGGTAAGTGACCAGCTACATTCTCTAGTTCCACCACTTCTCAGACATTCATGTCTAAGACTTGCCATGTCAAAAAAACTGGAATGAATCATTGCCATTCTCTTCATATTGCATTAATAGGGAGGAAGTTCCACTTGGACAACTTCGTCCCAAGAATCACTACTTTGTAGAGCTGACTATTGAGAAGATGGTTTCCTGAATACTAAAACCTTAATTTCTTCAGGTCTAGGCTTAACCATTCTTTCTCACATATTCTCATAAACTGCACTCCTTAACTCCTAAACTTATGGATCATACAATGACCTTTAATCTGTAAACTTTGACCTTGGGTGAGAACAATTACTAAAAAAGGAAAAAAAAGAAAAATAATAAAATTATTCAGGAATAGAAAGTCTGTCTAACCTGAAAGTTTTGCAAAAGGCACACAACCTTTAATTATTATCTGTCTATATCTCTGAGATGAGGTATAATGATTACTTGTATTATTTACATTATTCAGACTGTTATCCTCATCTTCATTGCCATATTCACAATGTTTTGGCCGTTGTACACTCCAGCCTTCTTCAAGTGATTGGAATTTCAAACTGAACACTTTATTTCATCTACCGGGGTAGATTGTAGTTCCATGTACCTCTCCGAGATGTCTCAGTTATTTCTCTTTAACTCAACTCTCCAACTTTTGTGGCTTGGTATTGAACTTACAACTCTTTGGGTCTAGTCTAGCATTTCTCAACTGGGGTTCCCTGGAACTCTAAGTTTCTGCAAAAGGTCCCCATGGGTTCCGCGAAAACAGGCGAGATAAGCAAATGCACTTTTCACTTAATAGGTATATGATTTTGGTTACTTATGTTCATGTTTTACTTATGTTTGAGTTTATAATTTCTTTTGTGTGTGAATGAAAACTCCCTGAGGAAGTGTTATCAAATAACAGTATGAATTTTATTTAGCATTACTGAAAAATTTGACAAAGAAATATTAATTTTTCCTTAAACCAGTTATTCAAAAATATATACTATATTTACCACATGAACTACAATGAAAATAAAATGAAAAAGATATGGTATATAATTTTGTTTTTGTGCAGGGGTTCCTTGAGGCATGTATTTTAAGGGTTATTCAAGGGTAAAATGGTTGAGAAACGCTGGTCTAATCACTAGATTTAACCAACACTGGGCCATCTGTGAATGAATTTTTATAAGCCTAATGTCTCAGCAACTATTTTTTACCAGTGCTCATATTGCAATTTTTGTTATTATTGCATTTTTTCTTTAATCATTAATTTTTTAAAAATCAAGTATGTATCTCCAAACTTTTGACCTATAGTGTACTGTATAAACTTGTGCATACGCCTATATTTTTTCATACAACTCACGTATATCTATATTTCTGAGATGAGGAATTATGTACAGTATTTACATTATGCGGACTATTGTCTTCATCTTTGTCGCCATATTTGTCACAATGTTTTGGCCCTTGTATGCTCCGGCCTTCCGAGTGGTTGGAATTTCGAACTGAACCCTTTATTTCAATCCCTGGGGTAGACTGTTTGATGGATGTCAGTTATCAGTTATCTCCTGCTAATTTTCCCTCTGAAAGTTCTCCACTGCCTTAACCGTATTGAACTCACACTCTTTGGGTCCTGTCACTGGATCTAACCAACGCCTTTATCCACTGTGCCATGTGTCCTTGAACTCATGTATAATACAACTCCAGCTTCTGACCAATACTAGTAGGCCTACTGTAGTCAAATATTGAAGTATAGAGCATCATTCTAGACATATTTTATATTTATAGCAAATAAGTAGTCTTCATTCTTTTTTGTACAAAGCAACCCCAAAATGGTGAGAAAATGACTTAGTTACCATACTTTTATTTTCGTTCATACCTGACTACTGTAGCTCCTTTACCCTGGGTCTGCCTCCTACATAGTTTAAGTTTCTTCCCTTTTGTTATCACATGAAGAGCAAAACCTCATCTATGTATGCCACTTAAAATCAACAAATACCTTATATAAATGAAAAATTAATAAATTTTTAATATCTCAGATTCGCATTCATCTTTGTTTTGCAGTTGTTTGAGGTGTTGCCTTTCCAGTGACAATGTTTTTGTCAGAATTACCAATACATAATGCTAAAGAAGTTTACCTGTTCTGTTAAGGTTAGTCAAAGTTATGGTGATGTCCTGTGTATGACAATAAACTACATCCAACAGCATGATCCTTTGATCAGAAGGTTTTGAAGAGTGTGTAACCATCTCTTAATTGCTGGTGTTCCCAGGTCCACTTTGACCTGGGGTGGTAACACCTGTCAGGGTCCCAGCTATGGGCAAATAGTTAACCCTTCAAAAGGGGTCAAAACACTATGAAAGTATAAAAGTAAGTTTTACTACCAGCAATACATTTTCAAAAATTTTTTACCAACAATACATTCTTGAAAAAATATTACCAACAATATATTTTTGAACAAAAATATTACCAGCAATAAAGATATTGTTGGCAGTAAATAACCACATAGTGTTGTTATGCCACAAAACAAACCAAACTTAACCTCTTCAAAAAAAAAAAAAAAAAAGAAAAAAAAAAATGATCTGTATATAATATGACTTCGATAAACTATTGGAAAAAAAAAAAAAAAAAAAAAAAAATGATCATAAATTCTTGCTCTATATTCACGTTTATATGGTATATATTTTCTTGCTCTCTTTTTCTCTCCTTCTTTTTTTCTCCCCACCACTCTCGCACTCCTTTTTCTCCCCACCTCTCTCGCACTCCTTTTTCTCCCCACCTCTCATGCACCCTTATAAGAAAATATTTAGTAACACCTATTTTATATCTGAGAGGATATTGGTAAGTAAAATTAAGATGGCAAGAGTTTTTACTTGTGGTGTTTTTTTTATATAATGAAATAGGGAATGTATTATTACTAGTCTCCACAAGAACATCCAAGAATGGGAGTTCATTTTTTTTGGCTAAGTTCTTCATTGAAGTTGAGGACAGAATTTTTTTTAATGTAGTTTTGAGATTATCATCCTCTTAAATGCATAGCAACTATAAGCAAGATAAATTTTCACTTAGAAACATTATAAATAAATACAACTCCAGTTGACAAAAAAACAGAAAATTAAATTAATTATTTATTGTCAATGAAAACTAAGACAATACGTACATTTCAGAGTTTGGAGTCAGTAACAAATTGCTAACACTAAATTTATTATTGTTATTTAGAAAATCTTTTTCTTTGCCAATTTTGCTTATTCAAACCCTCAATTATATTTATACTGGTCTTTCTTTCCTGAAGTCATCACTAAATATACTATCATCATAATTAGCTTTGTTCTCTGGCAAACACATTACTGAACAGATACAGAGGAAAGAAAATCATTTTTCCTATAAGTCTTACATATGCTTTGTCTTGGATTGTGTAATTGCAGTATAGTAACTTTCTATTAAATATTGAACCACCCGAAAGTTTCCTGCTGCTAGATTTTAATATACTATCTCACCTACAGAAAGAAATGGGTCAGGGACTCTGTCATAACACAATATCCAAAAATGGTAAAATAAAAAATATAGAAGACAAAATTCAAGATGAAACTCACTGAGCAGACATAGGTGAAGCGACGGCTATCCCTGACAGCTCCACTTACATCTAAGCGGATAAAAGCTTCACTGATACTCATGTGTGTTTTGATCTGAAAATGTAAGAAAGAAAGAAACGAATTAAAATTATTTCAATGATATTCAACCAGAGAAGGTACAAGCAAAAGAGAGCAGAATATTTTCACATGATATTTACAAAGCTTAGCTGAGTCTGGCACAAGGCCAAAATATTAGGGAAATTGTGTTTCATTCAATATCCTGATTTTTATTGGGGCTCAAACAGTAACATCTCTTGAATCGTATTGAAATCAGGCTTAGTTTAATGGTGGGAAATAAATCTAAATATCACAAAATGGCAAGGCTTAACAATTGGGACGTATGAATTGGAAAATGGCGTGACACTGTTACAGTTCAAAATATTTGTTCTGGGTACGGTTATAAACTACTAGTTTTGAGGAGCATTAAACCACCTCTTAATTGCTGTTGTTCCCAGGTTCACCCTATAGGAGAGTGAAGAAGGAAGAAAAGAACGAGAGAGGTGGGAGGAGAAAAAGCAGTGTGAGAGAGGTGGGGAGAAAAAGGAGTGCGAGAGAGGTGGGGAGAAAAAGGAGTGCGAGAGAGGTGGGGAGAAAAAGGAGTGCGAGAGAGGTGGGGAGAAAAAGGAGTGCGAGAGTGGTGGGGAGAAAAAAAGAAGGAGAGAAAAAGAGAGCAAGAAAAAAGGGGAGAGAGCATAGAAATGTCAAGCGGCAGAGAAGGGGAGAAATGTCAAGCGGCAGAGAAGGGGAGAAATGTCAAGCGGCAGAGAAGGGGAGAAATGTCAAGCGGCAGAGAAGGGGGAGAAATGTCAAGCGGCAGAGAAGGGGGAGAAATGGCAAGCGGCAGAGAAGGGGGAGAAATGGCAAGCGGCAGAGAAGGGGGAGAAATGGCAAGCGGCAGAGAAGGGGGAGAAATGGCAAGCGGCAGAGAAGGGGGAGAAATGGCAAGCGGGAGAGAAGGGGAGAAATGGCAAGCGGGAGAGAAGGGGGAGAAATGGCAAGCGGGAGAGAAGGGGGAGAAATGGCAAGCGGGAGAGAAGGGGGAGAAATGGCAAGCAGCAGAGAAGGGGGAGAAATGGCAAGCGGCAGAGAAGGGGGAGAAATGGCAAGCGGCAGAGTAGGGGGGAGAAATGGTGAGTGAGGGAGGAGATACAACTAAAAGGAAAGAAAAGAAAACAGGTGAGTAAATAGACCAGGAAATAGCATATATAATAAAGAAAAAAATTAAACATTGAGTGAAATTAAAAAAAGCTATGAATTTGAAATATTTAAATTAAAAGTGTGGGCATTTGCTTTGACATTGTTAAATTTCTACTCTTGTTACGATGACAAACAAAAATCTCTTGCCCATGCACCCACCTTATATGTTCCAAACTTTCATTTGTCTGCACCTATCGATTACATTCACTTTAGTGACTTGTTTTTGTTTACAATCTTCATATCTTACTTTTGATTCATCATCATTGAGATGTTTGTTTATTGAAATTAGAAAAATAAAAAAAAGGCCATACTTCTCATCTGAGTCAACCGTAAAATTGTCTGACAATTCTATAAACTCTCTACATTTTTTCTTCTTTATACTAATCTAGCACACATGCATTCATAGAGACATTAGCAAGTCTACTTGGTTTGGCTATAATGAGTGCTACAGAATTGCAACTTTTAGGTTTGAATGTGTGTGTAAGGGTGTGGATGATGGTATACACAAATTCAACAGGCCTGACCTAAAATGACAAAAAAAAAAAAAAAAAAAAAAAAAAAAAATTGTATTTTTAATATGTGTGGTTATTCTATCTTCATTCTATTTATCTCCTTTTTTATTTACTGAGCACAAAATTTAAGGTCCTCAGTTGAGGTCAGAAGATTAAAGAATGTAGAATCCCCTCAACCCCAACAAAACCAGTAAATGTGTGTGTGTGTGTGTGTGTATATACAGGTAAGATGAGAATGAATAGAGTAAACTAACATTTAATTTAAAAGTGGGCTCAATACAAAGTAAAACAATATTTTTTATTTTAGGATATTTCATTGAAAACATGTCAAAATCACTACACAGTGGCAGTCATGTTTCAATGCAATTACAATGCATCTTATCAGATGACAGGTGATTGTAAATTATTTGCCAGTCATTTACCAACACCGGATGAGTTGCGTTGTATGTACATCAAAACATGGCTGCCATTCTGTAGTGATTTTGACATGTTTTCGATGTAATATCCTAAATTAAAGTGTATATATATATATATATATATATATATATATATATATATATATATATAAAAACATGATTCTTTAAAGACAACTGACAAGGTACTATGCTCAAACATTTTAGTCAATTTTTCTTGTGTCTATATAAGGGGTTTCTTCCTGGACATAAAACTATTCAAATAATCTCCATATCCAAGCACTTTCAGCTATTCTGTTAGCCATTATCAAAGATGTTTTTTTTATTTTAGATTTTATATGTGTTTCTAGAGTGATGACAGGTTTTGTTTTTTATTTTACAAACATAGCCATGTTCATAGTTGATGTTATTAAGTATTGGATTTTTGTTTGTCGACTGGAGTAGTGTATTTCTTTATGATGTTTCTAAGTGAAGATTCTTCTTATTTATACTTCTTTTGCATTTGATTTTTGTACAAAATTGTAATGTTATTTTCTTTCAGTGTGGTCATTGTTGCTATTGGATGGTTTGGAAAACCATTCTTAACAAGTGTTTATTTCATGCTATTAAGTTCTTTAAAGAAAAGCGGACAAGAGGATGAATTTTCATGCACCCTTATAAGAAAATATTTAGTAACACCTATTTTATATCTGAGAGGATATTGGTAAGTAAAATTAAGATGGCAAGAGTTTTTACTTGTGGTGTTTTTTTTATATAATGAAATAGGGAATGTATTATTACTAGTCTCCACAAGAACATCCAAGAATGGGAGTTCATTTTTTTTGGCTAAGTTCTTCATTGAAGTTGAGGACAGAATTTTTTTTAATGTAGTTTTGAGATTATCATCCTCTTAAATGCATAGCAACTATAAGCAAGATAAATTTTCACTTAGAAACATTATAAATAAATACACAACTCCAGTTGACAAAAAAACAGAAAATTAAATTAATTATTTATTATAAAAAAATTTAAAACTGCTAACCTCATTGTTGAAAATAATAATTCACCTGCAAGATCAAAATTACAGAGAACCAATTTATTATTTATAAAATAATCAGGCCTAGTCAAATGGTGAAATAAGCCTCGGTATCTTAAAATTTCAAAGCTTAATTAGGACATATAATTCGAAAAATGGTGTTACATATATTAGAATCCATAATAATTGTTATGGGGGTGGGGGAGAAGACCAGGAGACACATGTTTTTCTATATAAACACAACAAACTTACCCACCACAATTTCGAATACAGTTTGAAGATGAATAAGACACTTACCTCTCGAGAGGTTCCTTTGACATATTGGATGTGAGGCTGATGGTTGATCTGATCGTTCTCTCGACGTCCACTCCAGTCAGTTAAGGCCAAACGTACCAGCCTGTAAGAAATAGAAATTTTTATTTCCACTTTTTACACTGATATTGCCAACATTCCAATTGTCCCTTTTAAAATATTTGACAATTTATTTGTAAAATACTGACAAAAAGAAAACTAATTTTGCAAAAGTTTTAAGCCATTTTCTCTTGTCTGTATGTATTCAGTTATTAATCAAATGTATTGTTGTCAGCACAAGATAAAGTCCAAAGTGTAAGCTATGAATTGTAAACATCAGAATCAAGCTGGGACAGAAGTTTCACATTCAGGTCATGTTGTAATAAATGACAGCCAATAGAGTGATCTGAAGATGTATTGGAAATGCAACTGATCCTTTCAAGATGCTAAACAAAGTCTTAGAATGTCAGTAGAAAGAAAGATGTGTATATATATATATATATACTTTCATGGTAATTGTTTGGATTAACTTTCCTCTATAGTACCTGGACTTTATACATTTAAGTGCAGTACTAGATTGGTGGCAAGGTCTCATTTTACAGTTGAAATGGCTAGATGTAACTAAGTTCTATGTTAACAGCTTGTTCTCTTGCTGTTCTTTCTTGTGGAACTCTTCTGGTTTCTTGCTTCGCAGTCAAAATTTTAAATGCAATGTCAATCGTTATCTACTCTCTTTTCCTGATTTACTCTTTCATTGTGCTTGTACCTTAATAATGCTTCTCTTTTTTCTTATTCTTTTACCCTCAGTAACCCCCCTTGTGTCTTAGTGGCATTACTGCCTTACATGGGTGAATTTGATTAAGAGTCAAAACAAATAACAACAACAAAGAAATAAAATAACAAAATGTAGCCAACTGTCTTTTGGTACTCACTTTTCAGAGCCAATCAAAGGCAATTGTGTAAAATGTGTACACAATATTAAAAAAAACCAAAAAAAAAACCCAAAAAAACAATTAAGAACTGCCATGGAAGCAGCAGAAAAACAAAAAACAATAAAAATATGACTATATTAAGGCCCAGCAACCATCCCTTCAAAGAATTTCTGCCTAAAGTTTATCCATTCACAATTTGATTTATTATTTCTCTATTGAGTCATGAGTTTATTTCATTTGTATTGATGGAAAAGATTTTTAAACAAATAAAGTTCTTTTTTTAATCACATTAATGGTGTACAGTCACAACATTGAATGAACATGCAGATTGTAAATTTTAGTAATTTATTGTGTCAGATATGTAAAAGATAAAGAATTAACACTCATAGTTGACTTTCCTTATTGAAATAACAAAATACTCAATAAATTATACAAAACCAATATAACTCTTTATCGACTTCCAACATTGATAAGGAAGGTAACAGTTTCTGATAATGTTACTGTTATTAAAGTAAATATGGTCAAGTGGTTTACACAAGTTCTTGTTCAACAATTCTTTTTTTTTTTTATCAACTAATGAAGCATTTTGTCTAGATATCTAGCTATGTGTAAATTATTTTCAGATAGTGTGTACCTGTAGAGGAACAAAATGAATATCAAGTTATACAAAAAAAAATTGAACAAGTTGATTCCTGCCTTTTTCTCTTTCTTTTTACTAATAAATCGCCCAATATAAAGCCAAAGAGCCACTCAATGTAGAGTTTTATTGACTGATGTGAAAAAGTAAAGAGAACCACTTTGTTTCATAGACGATATATTTAAGGATGTAAAAAAGAAGAGAGAAACAGATGCAAATGACGAAAGAAACAGTTACTAAAAAGATGAATCTGACCAAAGATTGGATGTAAAGACGATTGTTTAAGGAAGAAGAAAACAAACTTTAAATTTATGTCTTTGCTAAGAATTCTGAATTAGTGCAGATTTGAAAATAAGAAATAACAAAAAAATATTTATCCTTAATTGGATATCACAAAGATAAGAATTGCTCACTATAAAGGAATTTATATATATTTATTCAAATGCACTGATATTTAAACAAAAGAAAACATACACAAAGAATAAATAAATAGAATTGGGTTGTGTTGGCAGGATGCGATTACATATTTAACTCCTGTTGAATCATTTCAGGTTGAAACCTGTTTTTCATTATACCTACGTCTATAGGTAAACAAATTGATTTACAAGTCTACATTATTTATGTCTGCAAATATTCACCTAGGAGGTAACGTCTTTTGAGTGGGGGTCTTGCTACACTGCAGAAATAAAGGACATTCTTTTTATCTCTCTCATGTATACATATATGTATGAGTGCGTGAAGCAGAAATACTGAAATGTTCCTGACTTTAAAAATCCTATGTTTGATCAGATTTCACTTGGGAAATGGGTTAAGCCAATCTTCAACACGTCCAAGAGCCACTCAAGGTAGAGTTTTATTGAATGATGTGAAAAAGTGAAGAGAACCACTTCTTTGCTTCATAAACAATATATTTAGGGATGTAAAAATGAATAGAGAAACAGTTTCAAATTTCAGAGACAAAATATTTGGGATGAAAAATAAGAAAGCAGTTCCTAAAAACTGAATCCCACTAAAGATTGAATGTAAAAAGGATCATTTAAGGAAGAAGAAGAAAAACATATATAACAAATTGGAAAGATTTTATGGGGGACAGTTTAATCGAATGAAATTAATATTTTTGTTGATGGAATTATGTGTGTAGGAAAGAGGGTATGTGTGTGTGTGTGTGTATATATATATATATATATATATATATATATATATATAGTCATCTACAGACTGTTTCACTGTATCACAGCTCATCAGTGTGGACAGACACCCAGTTGCCTCTAGCTAGGATCAAAACCAGGCTGAATTGATATCAGTCAGAGATTTTACCACTAAGCCATTGGCGCACAGCAGGGAAGAAGGTGAATTTAAGCGTATTTATTTTTAGGTAAGCACACAGTGATTGAGAGAACTCGATTAGATTTACCGAAGAGTCATGCATTATTAGTCATAACAGTGACTGTTTACAAACCCACACTTCCTCCCCAAAGAGCTCAACTGAAATAAATTTTTCACACACACACACACAATTGTGATTCACAAGCAGTTCCCAGCCACATGTATACATATTTTTAGGATAGAGTGATCTGGTTTGAATTCAGTTTCCTTCTCTTATTCCAAAGGCTATAGGACCCAGTCTGTTCTGCTATTCCATGATTATGAATATAAAATATTGCACATTGCATGCTGGTGTTAATAAAATCATGCTCAATGTATAATTGTTCCTCTCATTCCCTATGGAACTTTGGGTTCCTTTTGACCCCACAGCTGAATAAAAGCTGACTAAGTGCAACAGAGGTAGAATTCATTTGGATGGGCAACTAGTAGGAGTTTCATTGGGAATTTAGATTCACAAGCAGTTCCCAGTCGCCTGTATACAGACTTTTAGGATAGAGCAATCTGGTTTAAATTCAAAGTTTCCTTCTCCTAGACTGGTTTCCACCCAAGGCTAAAGGACCTAATCTGTCCTTATATTTTACCCATAGCTGGGGATAAGAAGCAATGCATTCACATGTATACTCTCCAGTATATCCCATAAATATAAGTACAATTCATACACATTATAAAAATATCACATATCCCTGTATATAAGAACATACCTATATACATAGGTACACAGCAACGTATTATGTGCCTGAACAAACATCTGCAACAGAGATTAGTTCACTACCCTAGCTGAAGAGCATACAGAGAAATGACTGGACAGCTATTATTTTTAGATTTTTTTTTTTTTTTTTAAGCATTTCACCCCAAGCAAGGCGGGAAGCCACTAGGATGCAAGGGGTTACAGAAAAATTTGGAACAAGATCAGATGGGAGTGACAGAAAAAAGGATGAGGAGAAGGGTAGTGGATAGATAAAGGCAACAGGAGATACAGAGGCCAGAGAGAGAGAGAGAGAGTACCGGGAACCCCTTCCTAAACAAGAAACAAGGTGTAAGCCTCTACTCATGTCCAAGAGAAGGGGGAGGAGTGTTGACCGGGCGGTAGGAAAGCCTACCTATTCCTATTACATGA
>OZ010596.1:40125803-40235803 GCA_963932145.1 Acanthosepion lycidas | reverse complement strand
ATTTTAAAAAACAGATATAATATATTTTGTAAATTTTGTAAGATTTTTAAAATATTTTTTAAATGTTTTTTTTAAAAAAAAAAAAAAAAAAAAAAAAAACAGGAAGATTTTTTAAAAGATTTTAAAATGACTTCAGAAGATTTTAAAAATGAACAAAAATTTTAAAATGATTTTGAAAAGCTAAAGATTAGTTAAAAAAAGATTTTTAAAAATTTATATAATTTAAAAAAAAAAAGAGAAAGATTTTGAAACTGGTTTAAATGACGAAATCTTTAAAAAAAATCCTCAAAAAAGCAGAAAAACAAAACAAAACAAAACTAAGAATGTAACAAGAAAGAAAATTGAATGACAAATAAAACTATTTATTTGATTGACAAGATGGAGAGACAATAAGTTAAACAGAATTTTCCTTATTTACATACAGAATATTGTCCTCATCTTTGTTGTTGTTATCAAAACATTTTGGATGTTGTGCCCTCTGGCCTTCATCAGGTAAATGTTGATCTGAGTAATCTACAGGGAATTCCAATCTGAACCCTTTATTTAATCAAAGGAGGTAGACTGTTCCTGTCTGAGTCAAGGGATATCTTATCATATTTTTAGTAGTGCGCACTTATTGCTTGCCACGTTTTCACTGCCTGGCCGAGGGATTGAACTCACAATGACTGTCACCAAATTCATGAACTTTAATCCACTAGACTACTTGTGAATTTGGTAACATAGTAATTGTGAATTCCTTGTAGGTTACCTGGATTGACATATACCTGATGAAGGCCAGAGGGCACACCAGTTGAAACGTTGTGATAACAACAACAAAGATGAGGACAATAGTCCAAATATAAATAGTGTAAGTAACAAATAAATGGTCTTCATTCTTTATGTAAATAATGATGATTCCTCATCCCAGAAATTTAAATAATCTTTTTTAGGGCTGAATCAATCTTTCTCTGGGCTGAAATAATCCCTTTTTATGAGGTAAGTGATATTTTAGGGGGCTGAATATGGAGAGAATGAGGCGGGTCCTAGCTGTGACTGTTAGACCTCGCAGAACCAAGAAATGTAGTTTGTCTAAGCACTTTCCATGGAAGTAATGAATATTTATTCCTTTTTCCAGTTAAATATAAACACTTCCAATGTGAAGAATTCTTTTGGCTTTGATCTGGAAACCAAACAATTCATGGATATTGATGTAATTGTAATCTTATGGATTTAAAAAGAAAAAAATGATAAACAGTAATGTTTACACAAAATGAAGTCAGGTAACACTAGTGTTTACAAAGAATACATTTTGAGTGTTGATTGTAACATAAGTGGAATTTTGCTTCTGAGAACAATCTAAAAATGTGCTTGACTTCATGTCTTGGTGTCAGATTTAATTAATATTGGTAAATATCCCCAAATTGAAGAGTGGACAAATATAGAAATTTATCAAGCAAACCTCAAGAAGAAGTATAGTTCTTTTTATCTTCTAGCGATGATTTACATTTCACAGTAGACTTGTCTCTAGCCTGGTATGGCAGCCAGCCTAGGAAACGGTAAACTCTATTCAAAGTCACTAGAATCTATTTTACACATTTATAAATGAAGTAGCCTGATTGTGACTCTTGCAATCTTAACATTTGTTTTTTTCTACCTAGATTTACATATGTTACAAACTGAACAAAGCACAACTGACTATTAAAGGTTGAAAAATTATTGCAGATTATGATGTTATTCAGCGTTTTGTTTTTTTGTCCACACCCGTGAATTTGTTTTGCTTATGGTAAGTCTTGAAAAAACACTATATAAAATTCACTATTTTTTTATCCATAATGTTGAATGTGTTAAATTATTAAACGTTTTAAAAAGAAAAATCTTGAGTTGATGTTAAAAATTGCCACAAAACATTGATGATTTATTTAAGATAGAAACATGTCACGATAGATCATTCTAATTTGTATTTGGATACATTTTATTTATTTACAGTTTTTCTAGTTAAATTGTTCACCTATTTTGTATATGATACATAATTGTACATTAGGCTACAATAAAATTTGTATTTTATATGAATACTACTTTATGAGAATTGAGATGTATTAAAACGTTTGTGTAGTGGTGGTGAGGGGTCCCATATCACAGATTGGAGGAGGGTACAAGATTAGCCCTGCTGACATTAAATATTAATGCGTTTAATTCAGATAATTAAAAAATGGATACTTACTACCTTATAAAAATTGAGATGTAATAGAGTGTGTATGAGGATGGGGACGGGACCCTTGCACCAGCCCTGGACCATGGTCCTACAACAGATCTTTGGTGATAGCATTGACTAGTCACAAAACTTATGGAGGAAGACTGTCAATTCAGAAAAAAACAAAAAAAAACAAAAAAAAAAAAAAAACAAACAAAAAACAAAAAAAAACAAAAAAAAAAACAACAAAAACCCAACTTAATTGTATTTATTTTCAATTTTTATAGTTGAATTCTTCACCTATATTACATATGATCTATTATCCTTAAATATAATACACCACACACACACACATATATATATATATATATATATATATATATATATATATATATATTTATTGTGTATTTAGATAGCAAATTCTCTTTTAGGTATTTCTGCTTGAATAAATTATAAACATTGTGTTTGCTTATTTTTATCATAATTCTTTCATATACACAAGTATTTTTACCATTACAATTGAATATAGTGCATTTCTTGCCTTATTCAATTGTAATATATGGAAAAATATTTGTGAATATCAAAGGATTATGATCAAGATAAGCAGACATAATGTTTGTAATTTTTTCAATCAGACATAAATATATATATAAAAATTTTTTGTCTATATTTCTGAGATGAGGTATTATGCACACTATTTACATTGTTTGGACTATTGTCCTAATCTTTGTTGCCATATTTATCACAACACAGGTGGTTGGAATATACCTGGTTAAGGCAGTGGAGAACTTGAACAGGGGAATTAACAGGAGATAACCGATAACTGACATCCATTAGACATTGAACAGTCTACCTCAGTGAGTGAAATAAAGGGTTCAGTTCGACATTCCAACCACTTGAAGAAGGCCAGAGTGTACAATGGCCGAAACGTTGTGATAAATATGACAAGAAAGATGAAGACGATAGTCCGAACAATGTAAATAGTGTAATTTTTTTTGAGTGTAACAATTGAGGGGCAGTGTGTAAAATTTTGACATGCGATACGCAGTCAAGATACCCTTTCATGTCCATATGTAAAAAGTTACCATGCTGTAAAGTACACAGATTACCCTGAACAATGGTGACACAGAATTTAGTTTTTTACTGTAGACTATCTCTTGTATCCCGTGTTGCTATTAAGAAGCAATGCACACACACATATACTGACTATCACACAAATGATGAAAGATTAAAGTTACATTTGTTTTTAGAAGAAACATAACATTTCAGTTTCTCACACATGTACATAAATTATATTTGTTTATTTCTTCCTAACTGGCTGTAAAAAGGAAATAAAATACAGATAAATTCATAAAACAAATAATCAACACGACTAATGTTGTCCATAACTCATGTCTCATAATTTTTTTTTTTTTCTTTCTAAAAACGAATATCAACTGAATTTGGGTGAGTGGGTCATTGTTATTTTTCACACTTCCCCTTAATTGTTACACAGAAAAAAAATTGTACTTGGATTAAACAAAAATTATTCACAATACATATTACTTATAATACATTCCTTCTTGCCCTTAATTTTGACAGCACAGGTATAGTTGTATATAATTAGGTTACAATAAAATTTGTACTTTATACGAATACTAACTTATGAAAATTGAGATGTAGTAGAGTGTGGGCATCTTTATAATAGAATTGAGGTGGTGGGGGGCATGAGACTCTTGCAACAACCTTGGTCACAGAGGTCTTTACAAGAATCAGAAATTAGTTAATTCAATGATTTGAAGGTGCCTTGAGGCAATTTTTCCCTCAGGGTGACTTTTGCTGATAGGATACCTGAGGCCTTGCCTTATCCCAGAGATTTTAAGTGGATGATATTGAAAGATGAAGACTACCTACATTCTCATCTCACAATCATACAATTGAAAACACACATGTAATGATGTATCATTGGCAGCAGTGGCTTTATCTCGTATCCAAGAATTTAATTTCCTCTTTAACTGATCGCTTCCTTTATTGATGACTAAATTCGTCGCCAAACTGCAGGTTCTGGACTAGAAGCTTCCAGTTTCACCAAAACTTGTTCCTGCCATCCATTCCCTGTTGCCATTTGGCTTTGCAAGAGTTGGTTGGAGGTAGAAAAAAGTTAAAGTAGAAGAAAATGCTAATGACATGAATTTGTTTAAGGTGGACATCAACCTGCCAGGAAGTGACTGACAAACTTGATTTCATGATCTTCCTTTGCAGTACAAATGGAATGAGACATGCAGATTCCTGTTTTTAACCTGCAATGGACTGCTGCTGAGTGTTAGAATTTTGAGTGGCGCCTTCTGTAGCATGTCTGTAATGCATAGTCCCCTTCATCCACTGTTTCAATTGTTGAGATCTGTTGAAATTGTCATCTACTTCTTCCACATTTGCATCTTTGAGGTTTGTTGTGCTTAGTCTGCATGTCTGACCTTGCCCCCAAGGATGGCACTACCAGTGGTTTAGAACTCCTAATGGCATCTCTCTTAGAATCATTGGACCATGCAAGCCTCTCTGCCACGATAAGGAGCAGTTATCATAGGTACTCACATAGAAATGATGTGCAACAAAGTAGAATAAAAAAAAAAAATGGTGAATTGAAACTGCAGGAATTGTTCTTTGATTTTTACACACCTGCATGCAGATATATGCATAATAGGTATGTATATATGTATAGCTGACCACTCGTATTTGAGGACACCTGTCTATTAGGGCGGTTAGCCAATCTCTATTGCAGATACTTGCTCAAGTGGATTTGTGTTTATTCAACACCCATCTGTGGTTTATACTGCAACTATGCTGAGAAGACCGTAGTTACAGTTTCTGGGAAAGAGCATGTTATCTAGTGTGATCAACAATTTGAACAAGGCCAGCATGCTCAAGCCCTTGGCCATGATGACTTGTGACTTTGTGCTAGCGCAGCTATCGATGGCACCCAAGGGTTCTGTCTATCCAATTTCACTCACAAGGCTTGAGTCAAGCCATGATATGGTTCTCAGGCAGATTTCAAAGGTGTCGTATGCTGGGATCGACCCCTCCAGTCTGATAACATCAGCAAGTCTTCTTCCTGACAAATCGACCATGGTGAGGTTCGAACATGGGTCTCATTGTCAGAGTGTGAATGTTCTAATCACTCAGCCATGTGCCCATATATGCATAATAGGACATTTTAGCTGTTTGTTAAATCAGCTGCTCCCAGAGGAGAAAATGATTGGAATATATTCACCTACTACTTTACAGAGCTTGATCCAAACTGGGTGTCCCACATTCATGGCTTGGTCATGTACTAAAGTAAAACAGATATCTCATCATAAGTTAATAGTTAACAAGCTAGACTAGTAGACTGTTACTACTGCTTAGTGAGTTTGATACTCACTGGGTGCACAAAACGTATACTTGTGCAATACTAAACTCTGCTTTGTAAATAATTCTTTTTGCCAGCCCAGGGACCTCCTTGTAACATCAGCCAGGTGAGTGATGCCTTGTTATTATTGAGAGATTTCAACCTTGTCACCCAAGGACACAGTGTGCGCTACACCAGTTTCCTAAGATCGAGCTCATTGATCAGATCATCTTGAATGAGCCCTCAAACTTTTGACAGCATCTTTAAGGAAAGATTCCTCCAAGACCATAAACAGCAGCCTCAGCCTTTTCTCTGACTTCTGACCAATTCATTTTCAGTTAGATTTCAGGACCAAACCAGATGCCAAGAATATTGCAAGGCCAGTTTGTCCAGAGGAAAGGCCCAGTAATAGAAACTCCCTTTCATGAACCTAACTACAAGCCTTACCATGATTGATCCTGGCTCCTGCAACCATGCCATACCTTGGTGGCTTCAGACAGTGTGATTCCATGTAGGACCAGATTCACCTTTAGCTTGTGAAGGAAAAGGGTTCCAATGGAAGAATGTATAGCACTGGTGAAAGTGGATTACATTGATGAATGGATCTTAAGCTGAAAACCTTTAGTTATACTTGATTCACCACCACCATAGTACTGCCCGCCGAATCTGTGAAGACAAGGGAACATGTCACCTTCAAGAAATACCTCTCAAGCAGCTATCAAAATATGCTGAGAAAAGGGAAAACCTTGACAGTGTATTCTCATTGTCCCTTGCAAGAAGATGGGTCTCATGAACACACACCCACACCAAGACACTAATGATCATGAAGGATCCTGCGCCATTCATGCTTGCTAGCCATAAAGCCATTGTTAATTGAATTTGGGATTGAATATTTGGTCTAAACATAGTTGGGAAAGGACACTGATTGCCTGTGTCATCGATTCCTGCCCCATGTTAGTGTTGATGGTTCCATCTAGGAAGAGGCCACTGATGTTCCAAGGAAACATTAATTTTAGCTTTATACAGTGAGGGGTGAACATAAACAGAGACCTTCCCACAACAGAATTGCTTTTTTTTTTTTTTTTTTTCAATTGTCATTGTCTGTTACAGCTAGCTTTATTTGCCTCCTCCATCATTGCCCAAATCTACTGCAGAGCCAGTTCTTTTGATCATTAGCTCTCATTGAGCATTTGAAAAGTTGGCAGGATTTTTCAAATCAATTTTGAAAACTTTCTTGATGGCCAGCCAAAATTTCAGGTCTTTAGATTTCCTTGATCTCTGGATATTTTAAACATGACAAATATCTTCCATTAAAATGTACAGAAATTAGGCTTTTTTTCCTGCTTCTCTTAAGAGTTAGCTGACAGACTTCCATCTTTTAGTCTGTGAAGACATTTCATTCTTTTTAAGGGATAGAACAGGAGACGAGAACAGGAGTTTTTTTTTTTTTTGGCAACTTCTTAGGGCTGAGGGAACTTTACTTAAAAGGAGTAAGTTTAGATGGGGTAGGTGTTAGGGATCTGGTGATGAGTCATGAATCTGAAAGTCTTCTGATATTGTGGGAAGACAGGGGCAGAAGTGGTGTGGTCAAGTATTACTGCTGATGCAGTACTTCCTTGATGAATACGATTCAAGTATTCTTTCAGTGACATTAGGATTTTTCTTGTCCTGGGTTACATTTAAGCCAGTCTTATTGCAGTTTGTCTTCTTTAGCTTTGTCAATTTCTATTCAGTTTTCTTTAAATTTTTGGCATATCGGGGTCTTTGTTGCATGCTTGTCTTGACCACTTTATGTGACTGAGGACCCACTGCCAGGACATCCCCCACTTAGCATCATCTGCAGTCAGTTACTCCCCTCTGCTTTCTCCTTCACCATACAGGCAAAGGATTGTGGTTGTTGACCTTGTCACAGATGCCATGGCTGTGGGTTGCCCCACTACAGGCATGGCAGATGTAGAAACATCAGCTATAGAGACATTTTGGTTAGATCAGGGGTGGAACTTTAGAACCCTACTTCTCTGAGCAAGAAGAAGCAAGGTGACCAGTCTCAATACACTTACATATTAGTTTTCTGCTGGTCACAATGACTGGCAGCTTCCACCCATTGATATCCAAGTAGTTGGAAATGAAGGTGAAGGCTTTATGATCCATCATCATATCAAACTCTCATTCCTAAGATCTGAGGTCATGTTGACTATTGTGCCAAACTGCATCATGTAGACATACTTTCTCCTCCAGAAAATGCTAGGTACCTCATATATGGCTACCCTGGTCTGGCACTTTCTCATATATTCAGTGTAGATTATACAATCCTTCATTATAAGACATCTTGAGATGTCATTTGTTGACAGTCTTCATCAGTGGGGTTGCAGTATGTCCCACATGAAGAAATTCCTTTAATTATCTGCTGGGGATTTATTTATCCTCAAGGTCAGTGATTTTTTTCACTTTGTGGTTCATGGTCTGACAAATCATTTTGTGTTTTTTGTCAACCACAAAAACTGACAGTTCTTTCCTCAATGCATTCCAATTTGTTACTAAGCCCTCCTTCATTAATCAAGTGGATATAACCCTTATCCCTCTCTGCAAATTCTGCTACATTCTGGGGTTTGTACTGTCTTTTCTATCTTTTCCCAGTAGTTTAAACTCCTTAATTTCATGGTTGGTTTTTCTTTTTGTTGGCATCATACCCAAAAAGGTCTTCCTTGACATTGGTGAATGGATGAGACTGTCATTTTGAGTGACATGTCCATTTTTCTTAAAAGTGGAGGATCAGTTTTCTGTTGTTATTAAGTAATAAACTGATCCCCCCACCCTAGAATTACTACACTATGTTAGACATTATGACATATTGTCAATATTTTCACAATAAGATTGGTATTAACTAAACATGTTTTAAAAAAGTTGTCAGAAGATATATATATATATATATGTATGTGTGTGTGTGTGTGTGTGTGTGTGTGTGCATAAGGTATATTTAGGCAGCAATTATTCATTCAGACAATTAAAAAGAACCAACTAGGTCTGTCCATTTTCCTTTTTATTCAAAATTGTTATATATATATATATATATATATATATATATATATATATATAGTACTGTAACCCATATAGCATAACTTAAAACTATAATTTTATCAAAATCTGCTAAAAAGTGAGTGAGCGATATTCAATTTTTTTTTTTCAAATGAATATTGTTTAAATGGCGATTAGAATTTCATGCTGCTATGATCATCAGGTGACCAGAACTTTCTGGTTGCCTGACGATTATAGTAGCATTTAACTTTATTAGAAATCTTAAATTTGTATTTTTTTTTTTTTTTTTTTTACCCATGTCATTTGTTAACCTAATGGCATTGTTTTGGCCATTTAGATGTCCAGCCTTCTCTTGTACTGTTTACGTAGATTTCTGCCTTTTGGATTGCTCTTGGTTTTTATCTTTATTTATTTTCTTTCATCACTTGGTAGACTTTGTGTTAATTTTACCAATACTTTGGTTGGTTGTGTGTGTGCATGTATATATATATATATATATATATATATATAAAGTGGACACTGGAGTTAACAGCCAGACTATTTCATCAGGCCTTGAAACACTGAGAAATGGATCTAGTGGGAGCCTAGCTGGTTTGAATTTGAATCTGTAGATTTACTTGGCTAAGAAATTTAGATCAAGAGCAGTCATTAGACCTTAATTCAGTTTCAAAATAAGAATATTTTAGTACATTTTATTCATATCTGTTTCTGTCAGCACTTGAGGGTCAAGAGGTCAGGCTGCCATAGACTGAGCTGGATGGAGTTTAGGGAGATAGGAATCAAGGACAATTGTGCCGACATATTTTTTGTTTATTTTATAACCAGGAGATTTGTGGACAGACAGAATTGACCCCTGCTGACAAATCTAAAAGTAATATTTGGATAACTTAAATTTACTTTTTCAGTCAAGGTCGAATGGAAAAAAATTGAAAAAAAGGATTAGTCATACTGTATAGAAACAGTAAAATGGAATTTGGTCAAGGGCATTCTTTATGTGTATTGTCCCCTCAGGACATAGGCGATCATGGCTCTTCCAACTTCCTGTCCCTTGTAGCTCTTCCTGCTATTTCTCCTCAGCCCTGTTCTGCCATCCATTCACTCAAGTTCAACAACTAGGCGATAGATTGTTTTCTCCTGTCTCTTGCTCTCTAACTGTCCAGTGAGCATCAAATTTTTTAAGCCCTCCTTTCTCATATGCTCCAGAAACCTCAATTTTCTCTTTCTGATATTTAGTATTATTATTGATTATTTATCAAGACAAACCCCAACTTTCAAATGAGTGCAAAATCAACTATTGTCATCCTGTCTGGTCCTGCTGTTTTGTTTCTCTTCAATTTGGCCAATGCAGATTTCACTTCAGATTTGAATATTTCTGGTCCTTTGATATATTGCCAATTGTCCTTGTTCATATCATTGAAGAATTCTATAATGTATTCATTTCATCTTTGAAGTATTTTTTCTTTCTCTAATATCAGTGTCCCATCCTTGGATTTTATGCATCTTGTTGATAACCATGTCTTTTTTCCTGTTATATTATTTTTATGCATATCTGCAATACTCATTCTTTCTATTTCTGCACATTTTTCATCGAGTCATTCCTCTTTAGCCTGCTTGCATTTGTTTTTTATTTCTTTATGTAGTGTACTGTATTCTGTTCTGTGTCTTGGCATAGTTTTTATCTTTTTTTCATCATGTTGAGAATTTTGTCTCATCTATTCAAAGTGCTGGGAAACACTACAGATAAGCCCATGTGGCATATTTTGATCAAACAGAAGTACTAAATAGGAGAATCTTAGTGGTTGAAATTCTCAATAAAGAAACTACAATTTGAGAGAAAAGGCAAACAGAAATTAGAGTGTGTCATCCTTGGTCTCATTATTGTCTGTGTCCCTTCAACATTGGAAGTTGATTAGTGCATCTGGTTGACCATTACGCTTGATTAAGTAGCATGTTCAATCCTTAATAAGGACCTCATACAAAAATTTGATATTAAAAGATCCAACACACACTTATGTGCTGTAAAATTAACCAACTTAATACAATCTAAAGATTTGAAGTAAGCTGTAATAATAATGATTTAAAAAAAACTGTAGGCAATCATGGCTCTCCACAGCTTCCCTTTTTTAATATTTTCAAACTGCCATCACTGTTTGGAGGAAAGTTCGTGGAGTGGTTTACCATTCTAAGAATTCTATTAAAAGTTTGAATTAAATAACATTTCAACTGTTGATCATACTGCACTTTGTCAGTTATCTGTGGACATGGGTAACTTTTAAGGAATTTTGAATGAAACCTATTATTTAAGCAAGAGAAAAAGATAATTTTTATCTTGCTGCCCATGTTTAGGAATATAATGTCTAGTTTTGTTTTTAGTATTGCTCAATTATTGCTTGTTCTGTTTCCACTGCCCAGCCCAGGGATTGAACTCACAATTACTCTGCCTTCAAATTCATTAAATAATTCTTTAATCCACTGGGTTATTTTCCCATGGGACAATCCTGAACTAGAAGCCATGATTGTCATATTCACAATTTTTCGGCCATCATACGTTCTGACCTTCTTCAGGTGATTGGAATTTTGAACTGAACTCTTCATTTCATCCACTGGACTAGATTGTTCCCCAAAGATACACAGCATGGTGGATAAAAGCATTGGTTGGATCCAGTGACTTGACCCAAACAATTGTGAGTTTGATACATGGCCACAACAGAGGTGAACAAAAACAAAACCAAAAAAGAGTTGAGTTACTAAAGAGAAATAACTGAAATTGACATATCTGGAAGAGGCATGGCATGTGGATCTAGAACAATCTACCCTGGTGGAAGAAATAAAGGGTTTGGTTTGAAATTCCAGTGTATATCACTTGAAGAAAGCCAGAGCATATAATGGCTGAAATGTGAATATGACGACAAAGATGAACAATGTAAGTAGTGTAAATACCTCATCTCAGAAATATAGACATATATAGGAGCCTTGAATCTAAAGTTCTTATTGCCTGCTACTAGAGCTGCTGTCACACTTGACCTCCTTTGCCACTGCTTCTCTTTTCTTACTGCTGCTGAAATCTTGCTTCTTTTTCTTTCTTGATGCCTACATTAGTCCGAATATAATTAATACAAATAATAAGTTGTCATCTCAGAAATTTAGATGGAAATTAGCTTTAGATTGGATTCAAACAACCTCAGATCCACTTTGTGGAGTTGTTATCTTAAGATTCGAGAACCAGAAATCAAGATCAATCAGGTTTTGTTTTTTGTTTTTTTTTGTTTTTTTTGTTTTTTTCAAAGAATAATCAAATAATTACAGATTAGTGCATTCAGTTAGAAATAAACTTCAGATGGCTTTAAATTAGAAGATAAAGGATGTTAAGAAACTGTCATAGAATCTTTGATGTTTCAAGGTTTTCCCAATTAACCACAGGTGAAAGAACAAACACATACCAAAGAAATCAATTAGAATCTTAATGCGAAAATTGTTTTCAAATCACTCCAGCAGCCCTTGGCTTTTCATTTTACAATTTATCAAAATGATAGCTCTGTGTATTCTTAAAGAATTAACAAATTAATTAACTAAAAGAGAGATTATCTTTATATACCAATGAAGGTTTGACATATTAAATCTAATCTATAAGCATTTTATTTCTTACTGCTTTACAGCTTGTAATAATTACAATCATATTTTTTATAAACTGTATTTGGCTTTCATCTTTATTTCCTGTTGTAGTTTCAATATCTATCTCTATTTCTGAGATGAGGTATTGTAAGTATTTACACTATTTACATTGTTTGGGCTATTGTGCTCATCTTTATTGCCATATTCTTCATGTTTCAGCCATTCTATGCCTTGGCCTTCTCCAGGATCTGTCTCTATTTCTGAGATGAGGTATTGTAACTATTTACATTATTCCAACTGTCATCCTCATCTTCATTGCCATTCTCATGAAATTTCAGCCATTGAGTGCTCCGGCCTCCATCAGGATCTGCCTATTTCTGTGATGAGGTATTGTAACTATTTACATTGTTATATTCACAGCCTTCTTCAGGTGATATAAACTGGAATTTTGAACCAAACCCTGTTTTTTGTCTGCCAGGGTAGTTTGTTCTAGTTCCACGTACCATGCCCCTTCTGGATATTTCAGTTTCAGTTATTTCCTTTTAGTAACTCAACTCTCCAAATGACACGTGGCCAAGTGGATAAAAGCGCTAATCCAGTGACTTAACTGAAACAGTTATAAGTTCAATACCTGGCCACAGCAGAGGTGAACTATTATATATTTTAAATCAGTGTCATCTTAAGCAAGGCAGTAAAGCCACTAAGATTCATGGGGTTACCAAGTATTGAGCTCACATTCTTTGGGTCTTGTCACTGGATCTAACTAACACCTTTATCCACATGGCACAGTGGATAAAGGCATTAGTTTAAAATATCGCAGAAAAACATTTTTGAACATGGAAGGGTCGATTTTCTAACGTGCTGAGTGATTGTCAGCCTGATTAATTTAAATAAGGGGGACAGAACTAAAATAAATTGCATGACGAATACAACGTGAATTTTTGAGTATCCAGTAATCCTACAAATTAAAAACTATTTTAAGCATTCTAATATTTCATTGAATTTTAGGTACTTTGGCTTTAGAGTCTTACTTACGAAGAGGTTATATATATATATATATATATATATATATAAAAATTAGCAATAAATTTTAAATTTACTATAGGTAAATAGGTTTACTACTCTCTTATTGTCTGATAATGATGTTTGCAGACATCAGTATTCACAAAATTGGCACAATTAAACACTAGAAAAAATTCTAAATTTTTTTTTTTAAATACTGAGGCTGCCAAATTGTAGTAAGCTTTTCCATTTATGATTAGTAAATAAAGTTTTTAATATCATTTGACTATTAAAAATTAATACAGAATTTCAAAAGATTTAAAAATTTATAAATTATTTTAATTTAAATTAAAAAAAAAAAAAAATTCATTATTCATCAAATTTGTTTTTCTGGTTTTTTTATAAAGACAATTGTGTCCATAATATATTTCAATCATAAAATGAATTTAAAGTTTTTCTAAATAATGTTTTACTTTTATTCCATTTTTTATTTTATGATTCAGAGCAGATTTTCTGTAATTTGTGGTTAATTAAAGTTAATTTAAATTCTACAGGAACTTGTCCTTATAACTAATATAAGCATTAAGTGCTACAAAATAAGTTTCTTGAAATTTCATAAAAGTAAATGGGAGGTAACAAATGAAAAAAAAAATTTACCATGACTTTGTAAAAAAAGTGATGTATAAAAAATTAATTTAATTCATTTCTGAATAATTTTAATGGTTCCATGTTGACAAAAACAAAAATTTTAACCAAAATTTTGAAGGTTCTAAAAAAGATTACAAAATAATTTTCACATCCAAAAATCCTTTGCTCTTTCCTCTTAATAATAAAGGTTTTTGTTGAAAAAAATTTGTTTTATAATAGACAGAGAACATCACTTGAAAATACGAAAACTTAAGGAATCAGCACATATGCTTGGCCACAAAAATCTCCTGAGTCAATCAAGCATAGAAATGAATAGAATATGGGAACCAGTAATAATGAGTGCTAGAGAAAAGCAATGATTAACAAAAATTGCAATATAAGCTCTGGTAAAAAATGCAATAATAATAACAGAATAAAATGGTTACTGCTACATTATGTTTATAAGCCATGAAAATTCATACACAGATGGCCCTGTAGATAAAGATGTTGAATCCAGTGACTAAACCCAAAGAGTTGTGAGTTCAATACCAGTAGTGGTGAACCAAAGCTTGATGAGTTGAGTTAAAGGGAAATAACTGAGATATCCAGAAGAGGCATGGCACATGGAACTAGAACAATCTTCCCCAGTGGATGAAATAAAGGGTTCAGGTCAAAATACATACAACAGCCAAAACATTGTGAAGATGGCAATGAAGATGGGGATAACAGTCCAAATAATTCAAGTAATCATAATACCTCATCTCACAGATATAGACAAATACATTAACATTAAACTCACATTTTAATCCAATGGAGTCTCAAGTCATTCCCAGTAAATAATTATAAAGCTTGAAATTTTTCTTATTTACCTTTTAGATTAACTGTAATGAAAAAAGCAGCTCAGCCAACATATTTTCATGAGATGCATATTAAAGGTCAATGAGCTGCAACTTGGCCATCTCTGCTCTATTCAAGTAAGACACATTTTATTTCATTTGTTAAGTGAAAATAAAAGGGAAATTTTTAAAAAAATTTAATTTCATTATTTTCTGCCATCTTTTAGGCAACTTCATAATTCCATCCTCCGAGGAGTTTTATTTTACTCAACAAAAGACGGCTTTAAGTGCCTTTTGTAGATTCTTTTTTCTATTTTAAATTAACAGAATAATATGAAAACCAAAATCGATAGGAATCTGAAGGTGTGATATCTGTTGAATATGGCAGACAAGTGAAAGCTATGGAGGTTAACAGGGTTGTGCATCTGTGTATATTCTAGGTGAAGGTATGTGTTCCATATGTAAACAAAGAAGAAAGAAGCATACAAAAACCTATGGTCCTACTCCAGACTGTTTATTCTTTTTTATGGTGACTGTAGTGAACCAAAGTTCTCAATGTCTACTGCATATGTCCATTTTCTTTTTTGGTTCAGAAGTAAGTTAGGATAACAATGGTTAAAATGGTTGAGCTCAAGTCAGCTTTGCACTGAGTTGGAACAACCAATTCACTTCATTAGTAGGACTGCCAAAACAGGTCCTCACGCTGTCATTGGACAGTGGAAAAGAGAAAGATTCTGTCCTTTCAGGGGATGCAGTCATAAAATCATACAGTTGACCAAAAATCCTTTCTGGTTCCTTTATTATTTGCATCATGGGAAGATTTTTTAATTTTTGGTTTTATTTCATTTTCACACTAGAGTAAAAAAAAAAAAAAAAAAAAAAAAAAAAACAGGGAAAGAACTTATTTACAACATTTTTAATAAAGATTTTTAATTAAAATTTGTTTGTTTTAATATCTAGAAAAACTAACTTTTAAGTCTTTAGAATAGTTTGAATGAATTTTCTCAGATAAAACCCTTTAATTTTGTGAATTTATATTGCATTGGTTAAGACCAATGAAATGATACGTTCAAATATTACTGAGGCAAAAAAGTTACAAGACTGACTTGACTGTTTGCACTTGAAAGTTACCGAATTTAAATCTTTCCCAATTAGTCATGCATTTTTCTTTGTATAAAATTAAAGCTATATTCGAAACCTGTAAAAGGAGTAAGAGTTCCTGTTAGCAATTGACATTTTAGGTTTAAAGATGGACTTCTTATTTCTGTTAATTTATTAAAGGAATTGGCAGTTTTCAGTTCAACCAAGAAAAGCACCAGTTCAAAAAAAATGACTTTTTAAATAAAGAATGATTTCTTTATGCTGGAGTTGATGAATGGAGCCATAAAATCAGGCATGTGACTAGAAAACCCTTTCTGGTTCATTTATAACTTCTATCATGGGAAAATTAATTTCTTTTTTTTTATCCTTTATTATTATTTTATTTGTTTTATTTTATTTTCTGAGATGCCATGTCAGGACTACTAATATTGCTGATTCTTTGGATTTTTTTTTTCAAGAATCACTAAATATATAACAGGAGCACCAGACCAAATGTAGCAAAAATATTCAATGCATGGATGAAGAGAAATATGCTTTTCTTATTTTTTTTTTTTTTTATAAGTAAGTCAAAAAATCTGTATTCACTTGAAGATGCCAGAATTTACCAAAATGAAATTTGGTTCACATCCAGTAGAGAGACAGATGCCAACGATGAAACGTTAAGAGGTAGAGGGAGTAGCAAAAGGAGATTTTGTCAAATCAGAAATACTTGATGAAAAAGAAATAAACTTCACTTCTGAGACATTATTTTAAAACCCACTCCATGACTCTTAATGTAGAGCAGATCTTCAAAATTCTGAAAGAGTAAAATAAAATTAAAAACATTCACATTATTCAGACTTTTATTCTCATGCTCATTGCTCTGACCTTCTTCAGGTGATTGGAATATCAAACTGAACCCTTTATTTTATCCACCTGGATAGATTGTTCTAATTCCACATGCCATACCTCTCCCTCATCTGGATAAAAGCGTTGGTTAGATCCAGTGACTAGACCCAAAGGGTTGTGAGTTCAATACCAGGTTACAACAGTAGTGAACCAAAAAACTTGGAAAGCTGAGTTAAAGGGAAATAACTGGGACATCTGGAAGAGGCATGACATGTGGAACTAGAAAAATCTACTCCAGTGGATGAAATAAAGGGTTTGGTTTGAAATTCCAATCACCTGAAGAAGGCTCTTATCATACAACAGTTGAAACATTGTGATTATGGCAATGAAGATGAACATAACAGTTTGAATAATGTAAATAATGTAAATTATCATACTACCTCATCTCAGAGGTATAGACAAAATTAAAAAAAAAAAAAAAAAAAAAAAAAAAATCTTGGCTAAATTCTGGTAAGTTTGGACCATCTTAACTTATATTTTTCTCCTT
The DNA here is from genome assembly GCA_963932145.1 of Acanthosepion lycidas. NCBI lineage: Eukaryota > Metazoa > Mollusca > Cephalopoda > Sepiida > Sepiidae > Acanthosepion > Acanthosepion lycidas. Next base: position 40,218,680 of record OZ010596.1, on the reverse strand, counting down.
AAAAACAATTCCAAGCCATTTTTACACCACTTGCACATCTTACAACACCTGGTATTCCCATCAGATCCCCTATCTAGGTACAGACCAAGCTCAACATTGCTTAACTTTGGTCTGCTTAACTCATCTGAAGGAAGCCAGAGTTGTCTTTAAAAGCAGTCGAACCATTACGAACACCAAAGATGAGAACAGTAATCCAAATGTAAATCATATATATATAATGATAACTCCTTATGCCAGAAATTTAGACACATTAGCATTATATGGTGTAGTTGTGGCCCTCCGCAAATTCCATGAGGCGTCTGTGGGGGGGGGGGAAATGACAAAGTGACGTAAAGCAATATTTAATAAGTTTGTCTCAGGACAAGACATCACTGAATGATGCACTCACTTGTGACTGTGCCAAGCCGAAGACAAGCTGAGGAAAATGTTTTCAAAATGTTTCTGAATTTTATCACTTTCCAATAAAAATATTTTAATTTGGATGTTTTTTTTTTTTTCTTTTGTCGTTATGGAGGGTGGGAATTGAATAAATTAAGAAATAACATGATCTGGAAATGAAATGAAAACCCTTGACCAAAATATATATCCATTTAATGTAGTCAAATAAGCTTCAAAATTATCTCTTCAAGAGTCACATGATACGTGGGTATGTATGTATGTATGTATGTATGTATAGATACACAGATAGATAGATAGATACACAGACAGATAGATAGATAGATACACAGACAGATAGATACACAGATAGATAGATACACAGATAGATAGATACACAGATAGATAGATACACAGATAGATAGATACACAGATAGATAGATACACAGATAGATAGATACACAGATAGATAGATACACAGACAGATACACAGACAGATACACAGACAGATACACAGACAGATAGACAGACAGATAGACAGACAGATAGACAGACAGATAGATACACAGACAGATAGATACACAGACAGATAGATACACAGACAGATAGATACACAGACAGATAGATACACAGACAGATAGATACACAGACAGATAGATACACAGACAGATAGATAGATAGACAGATAGATAGATAGACAGATAGATAGATAGACAGATAGATAGATAGACACACAGACAGATAGATAGATAGATAGATACACAGACAGATAGATAGATACACAGACAGATAGATAGATACACAGACAGATAGATAGATAGATACACAGATAGATACATATTGTAATGTTCTTTAGTATTAAATACATCCCCCATCTTGGCCATAGTAGATAAAAATCCAAACCATTTTACGTCCTGGGTATGAGGATAAACTACATCCGCATCCTGGGTAAGATGATAAACTATGTCCAACAGCAAGGCCTCTGATCAGGAGGTTTGGAGGAGCATGGATCCCATCTTTTAATTGCTGGTCTCCCTAGGTCCACCCTGACCTGGAGTGGTGGCTTGGTAGCACCTTTTAGGGTCCCAGCTATGGACTGGGAAACTAAAGTTAAAACACTATGTCTAAAAATGGGTTTTAATACCAGCAATACTTTTTTCTAAAAAAATTACCAGCAATAAATTTTTGAAGAAAAAAAATATTTATAAAATGTTTAGCTATTTCTCGTTTGGTTGTTTATGGCGGTATGCATTTACACAATAAGTATAGTGTTACTAATGATACTTTTTGTTATTTTCTTTTACTTATTTAACTGGAAGATGAAATAAAGAGATAGGGGAAAAGTGGTTAGTTTATTGTAATTTGGTCTCTCGAAAAAGTAACTCATGTAATACACAAGATACATCATCTTTTATAAGAGAAAGTTTGGCAGTCGCATGATATGCAAAATTGCACATTACACAAGTATATATGTAACCTAAAAATTCGAGTCATGTTCTTAAACTTTTAGCATCCTGTATTTTCTCTAGAATTATTTCCTCTGTGACTGCATTTTGTTTTTGACAGAGCAAAAGCCATGGGTGCCTACAGTTTTAAAATTGTTATAATTTTTTTCTATTGTACAGTCTTGATTTATTTGTAGATTAATAAAAAAAATGGCTTAGTAATATTTTGATGTAATGCATTATGTTCTGCATGTATGTTTTGACACTGAAAAAAGAAAATGCACATGTATTAACACACTTATCACTATGGAGTTCTGGAATACCAATTCATCAGACTGTGTTGTGCACCTTCAGGGCCTGGACTATTATTAATCTTCAGTTTCCTATCATTAGTAACCCTTAGTAAAGTTTGTCTTTTTGATATCTCTCCTAATTCCTGTTCTGCCAACCATTTTTTACAAGCTCGTTAGGCAGAGGTTATACATTACTTTCATCTTCCCCCCTTTTGTCTTCTATATCCCTTCTTCGCCTTCCTGTGCCTTAGAAATTTCAACTCTTAGTGATGCTACATGTAAGTGTCCTTTTTGTTTCCATTTTCTCTAAAACTTTGTTGCTGCTCATGTGTTCAAGTCCATGGCATTCTCATCATCCTTCTGTAGAATCAAATTTCCATTGTTTTAAGTCTTCTTCCTCTGTGAGGAGATTGGAAGCAACATAGTGAATGCTGGACAATCTAATCTGGAATGACTTCAAAATGCTTCCAGTCAATCAATTTATAGACAGAAGCACACAAATACATGCTGGGATTTGTTCCTAGACCATGCAGGCCTCTCTGCCACACTAACGAGTAGTTATCATAGGTACTCACATAGAAATGATGTGCAACAAAGTAGAATTAAAAAAAAACAAAAAAAAAAACAAACAGTGAATTGAAAGACAGTTATCTCCAATATTACCATCAGAGATGAGAACAGATACTACCCTTTAATCCCAGTGAATTAATGTTTCCTTATAAATAACAGTTAATATTACCATTTATCAAACTTAAAAAATGCTTCCTTATGAAGTTTTGGTGACTTCATACTACAAGAGAAAAGAATGTGAGAATTTTGTAAGTCAGTGGAAATAATATATTAAGACCAAAACTTAAAACCCAAAATATTTGTCTGGCAGCAGATGTTACTGCATGGTCTTGAAATATGCAAACATTAAAAGAGAAAAAATAATATCATAGCACTCATGTCAAATATTAGCAAAAAAGCACATTTCATGAAAGGGCGTCAGTCTTATGACATCGTTTCTAAAGGAAATAAATAAACAAATTGATGCTATTCCAGTTAAAGAAAAAAATCTACATATAAAGTGAAATCTGTACAATCTTTAGTTTCTGTCAAGGCTGACAGTGGGTGAAATAGCCTTAATTGGTACTTCTACTTGGATGATAAGTTCTAGGAAAGTGGCTTTCATAAGTATTTATGAAAGATGTCTCATGATGAAACAGTGTAAGGAGAGCTGAAAGCCTCAAAGGGTTAAAGCTCTTTAACTGCTCTTCTATTTACTTGTAGCTCAACAAAATATCTTTCCCATGAGCACTCGTGTAATTGAACACAAGTAGAAAACTCAGCTAAAATTTGAGATGGGTTTTTGTCTATTCTATGTTCCATGCTTTTTTTAGTCTAGGCACCTCATGAACAGGGCAGAGGCTAAATCTGCTTCCCCATCAGCTTACAAGTCCATGGTGCCATTTCCTTTTAGGAATATATATTTCCCTGCGATAGAAACTCTTGCTTGCCTTCCTTAATTTGTTGTTTCATGTTTGTAGAATATGTCCTTGCCTGGGAATCTGGCCTGTTTGATTCTGGAGTCCTAAATATGGCTTCTCCAGACATAAGGGTATCTCCATATTATATATAAAGACCCTTACATTTTTTTTTCTCCTTACACTCTGCTTTGCTATGTAGATATATGTGATATATCATTTTCCACATGGGACACGTGTTTATATATGTATATATAGTTTTGGGTATGTCTTAGTGATATAAAAGTCTCTCTGAGAACCAAGCACACTATCATTCTGTTCTGGCCATTAAATACAGTGTTATTATATCATGGATATAATAATGCCCATAATGGAGAAAATGTAATGAAAAAATATGTAATGCTAGAAGATGTAAGCTTTTGAATGACCCATGTCCTTTGTACTTACATGAGAAACAATATATTACTAGGTTTATTTAAAAAAAAGTTTACTAAATCAGTGAAATTAAGCAGCTATTTTTGCAGTCATTGTCATAAATTTTACTTAAATAATATTTAATTATAAAAAAAATAATTTTTTTTTTTTTTCTAATAATTTACATACTTATACTTGATGTGAAAATAATTCTACATACTGTAAGGGATTCTAATTACATTTAATTGTTCTTAAAAGAAATATAGTGTATATTAAAAATTAAAAGTGAAAATTGTAGTTAAATAAAACGTATTCTAACCTAAACACCCCTCAAAAATCTTTAAATATACAAATAGGAAAAAAAATGGCGTAAGAATTTTTGCTGTTAACAATAGAATTTTAAAAAAATCCAGACGACATGCATTTAACGGATGTTAGATTTAATTGAAAAATACATCCCTACCCACTACCAAAACGTAACTAATAACTGATACACCAAAATACAGACATAATGAACACGCAGGCCCCCCTGTCTAGTGGAAGTGGATTTATCTGCAACCTTGGAAATGTGAATTATAATTTTAGCTGTGTCTTTAAAACCCAGTAATTTTAAAAGTTACTCCAAAATTCGCTTGAGGATGAAATGGAACTAATATCTTTAATTTAATTACAAAATTAAATTTGGGGCTTTTAGCTTCCATTTTTGAAACATGGTTAGAACCGAGTAGCGAAAACAACCATATTTTAAATCAATTAATTTATAATATTAATGCTCTGTAAATTTACATTGAGCACTATTTTGTAAAAATAAAAATATCTGTAAGAACACTGGATTATATATCTGTTTTTCTTTTTATATATATATATATATATATATATATATATATAGTAGGGGAAACAAATATTCATACATATATAAATTTTTTAATTTATTGTATTTCCAACTAATGAATATACTTTTTATATAATTAAATGTACACAGATGCATAATAACTAAATATGCATAGAAAACAAAAAAATTTTGTTTTAACAAACAAATCCCGTTTATTCATTTTAATTGGTGAAAAAAGTATTTGTACAATGCAAAAAAAGAAAATCTTCATTTAATACTTTGTAAAATAGCCATAATTCACTTCTACAGCAACCAAACTCTTCTTGTAGTTCTCAATAATTTGCAAATTTTAGTGGGTATTTCGTTCTGTCCCTCTTTCCCTCAATCTGTCTTGTGAATATTAAATTTTCCAAGCCCTCCTTCCTCATTATGTGCCCCCCAAAATTTCACCTGCTTCTTCATGATGCTAAGAATAAGTTTCCTTTTTGTTTCCATTTTGTTTCCTTTTTCTCTAAAACCTTATTGTTGCTCACTTGTTCGATTCATGATATCCTCAGCATCTTTCTGTAGAACAGTATTTCTGTTGCTTCAAGTCTCTTCTTCATCTTTGAGGAGATTGTCCAGTATTTACTGCCATACAGCGGGACAAATATCACATAACAGTTCAGTAGGCTTTTCTTCGTTTCTAACAAAGTCTTTCTGTCTTAATACCCTGCTTAGTTTTCGGAATGCATCTTTAGCCATCCCAATGTGTTGAAAATGAATCCTTGAAAATGCTTTATAGTGTAGCCAAAGAAGCTTGAAGGCAATAAACTTTTGGAGAATTTCTACACTCATTAAGTTCACAAAAAGAAATATTGTTTGCATAAAAAAAAAAAAAAAAAACAGAATAAAAAAAACTAAAAAGTACATTTTTTTTCCCATTTTTTTTGTGTTTCTTTCCATAAGCCCCTTTTTCTTTTTCTTTCATATTATTTTCTTTATTTCACCATCTTCAAAGCTTGTCTTTTACTTGAGAATTTATATCATTTCTATAATTGTTTCATGGAACATACACACTTATATATTGTCAAAAATTTTCTATATTCGTAGAAGTACTCAACATTGGAGATAGAGTTAAAGAATTGTTGTCCTGACATGATACAATAATAGTGTGTATATAGGAATCAACACTGCATGGTGGATGTCAGTTTCACACTTTATGTAATGTTCAAAGCACTGTCTATATCTAGAAACTAACTCCAATTTTAAGTACTTCTCCCATTAATATAGAAAATTTTAACAATATATGCATGTGTGTTCCTTGAAACATTACTAGAAATGATATTCTTAAGTAAAACAAAGATGAGCTTTAAAGGCAGTGAAATGGAGAAAATAATATGAGAGGAAAAGAAAAAAGGGTTTACAGAAGGAAACACAAAATATAAAATGAATTACCAAAATTCTGACAGAATTTTTTAAGACATAATTCCTTTAAAATGGTAAATAAAAACAGAAAAAAAAAAAAAAAAAAAAAAAAAAAGGAGGAAAAAAATTTTGAAATGTTTGAAAGAAAAATGAAAGGTAAAAAAAGATTCTATGAATTTTCTTGCTTTTGTTGATATTTTAAAGAATTTTGGGGTCTTGGTGTGTTTGATTTGAATAAAGTTTCAACAAAGATTGACTTAAATCAATGAAATTGTAATGATGAAAGTGAAATAAGAAAGGGAGAGAAAATGTAGCATAAATGAAAAAAAATCTCAAAATGCATGGAAACAAAAAAAAAAAAAAAAGAAAGAAAAGGAAAGAATCTATAATAATAAAAAAGAATGAAAAATATAAAACCCAAAAATTAAAAAGAGAAAAAAATTACATTATAAAAATAAAAATAAAAAGCATGGAGTTAAGATAAAATGAAATGACTGGAGCTTAAAAAAAAAAACAAACAAAAAAAACAAACTACAAAACAAAGTAAAGATAAAAAAAATCAGGTAATGCTGGGATTCTCAGCTGCAGGGAAGGGTAATTCTCCATTTGAAGAGGAAAAATATCTTTTTTTTTTTTTTTTTTTTTTTTTTTTTTTTTACAAAATTTTGAGCCTGGTATCGAAAAAAAAAAAAAAAAAAAAAAAAAAAAAAGATGGTATCTATAATGAATTTGATATGGATTCACCCTGAAACATTTTGTTTATTAAATCACAATACCCGGGCATTCTATAGAACTTTTTGTTTATTGAAGTAGGTCTCAGTTTATTTATTTAATAATTCATTATGAATTAAAACAAATTACTGTTCACATATTCAAGTAAAGTAACATAGAAAATGTTGATGGATTTTTAAATCCATCAACATTTTCTATTGCTATTAAATGTTTTAAAACTTATCTATAAAATTAATCCATGTATATGAATTAATATGGAAAAGAATGAAGATTTTCAGTAATACTGTTTTCATTAATATTATTTGAAATACACTTATTGAGTTGGACAATCTTAGAAAAGAGGGGAATGACATTCTGACATGGTGAAAAAAGGGTCTATTAGACAAAAAAGGTTGAGAATCACTATGGTAAGGAATTCTAACCTATTGCAAATCCTTTATGTATTCTCATAATTTAAACATCACTTTAAAATTATTTTTTCTGTTATGAATCAAATATTACTATTCTATCTTTTGTTATATTTTTCTATTTCTTTTTGCTTGGTTTTGCGTTAAATTATTCTCATAATTTGATCATTTGAATATTTTCAGTGGATTTTAGTGCAAAATAAAATGAAGTGTAAGGGAGATAATCCCCTTTACAAGAGTCGTGGGTTGAACGCTCTTGCACTTAAAACGCAACAAAATGGCTAAAATAAAAATAAAGCAATATTAACAACAATAAGTTATAACTAATACTACTGCAGTTTTCATGTATTTTTTACATATATAATCTCTAATGTTTTAAAGGAAGAGAACGTAAATTTGTCTGAATTTCAAAGTATTTATATAATTACCATTTTCGCCAACCTAATTGGACGCAAAAAAGTCGAAATTATAACCTTATGTGACCTTCTTACACACATGAAGAAACACTTACAGAATTTAATTAGCACAAATTATATTCGACTGGCATTTCTCTTTTTAATCGAAGTGAGGTAAAATTTAATTACCAAGATATTTTTAAAGAAATTTAGTATATTTCATCCTGCATTTATTGAAAATTGTTTTAGTTTACCAACATCTTCGCATACAGTAAATAAATAAATTCATTAGTAAATAGCTACAGAAATCTATCAGTGAACAGTCACTGGTACATATGGTAATAGCCACCCCTCCCCCACAAAAAATATGGTACTTTTTGGTAAATGAAATCCTGTACCATACATGCAGAAAAAAAGCAAGTACCAATTAGAACCTCCATTTTTTTTTTCACTAAAAAAAAAAAAAAAAAAAAAAAAAAAAAAAAAAAAAAAATAGCATGATGAAAAAAGGCCCCAAACTTAAAAAACAAACTTTTATCGTCAAAATGTTATTATTAAGAGGAAAGACCAAAGTATTTTTTTTAATTATTATTTTTTTTTTTTTTTTTTTTTTTTTTTTTTTTTTTTTTTTTTTTTACTCCTTTCTAACACGTGAGAAATTTTGGTTAAAAATCTTTTTTTTTAATGCGTCAAAACGGTATAAGTATAGAAATTTTAGTACCCTTTCTCCGCTAAAATAACACATTGAACTGAAAATTCTTGCAAAAATCAAATAATTGTCGGATTTTAATGAAACTTTCAGGACTTAAGCACAAATGAAAGTAATTAGTTTTGAAATTATTATTTTTAGAAAATCTTGGTAAAAATATATATCTTTTTTTACATCTGTTACCCTATTCCTACTTAATTTCATGCAATTTCTAGAAATTAAATTCTGATCGCAAACTTTGTTTTATTAGTTAAAAAAAGAAAAACTCCTTGGAGAATGTAAATTGTAAATCATTTATTTATTTTCAAACAGTTACTGCTTTTTTTACCGAAAATCTTCTCCGAATAGTAAAATAAAATCTACAAAAATAACTTGGATTACAGAGAATATTTCGAACATTAAAGATTACTGAGTACTTAAAAATTATATATAAAAAAAGGTGCCCACTTCTTAAATTTTGTTTTAACAGATAAAGTCTCCGTAGAACAACAAATAATTCTGTCAACACCTTCCAGCACTTAAGTGATTGACGAGCGATGAAAATCACGTAAATCATCGTTACAGTTTGTTTTAAAAATCCATTTCTCCGTTATTTTACACTTAAAGGAAATATTATTTATTTCAAATCAGATTAATTAGACTTTAAATCAGCTAATATTCCTCAAATACAGTTTCAGAAATGTATATTTTATTTTTGGAAGATTTTTTAATAAAGAGAATTACATTGAGATAAAAGATGAGTAAAGCGCTAATCAGCTATTTGTAGCCAAAATAAGTTAATCGGGTTCGAATCAATATAATTTTTGTTTGAAATACACTATAGGGTATTTTGCTTACTGAAAATAGTAAATTTAAATCCCTTAGCTTTCAATTAAAGCTAAAATGAAAGCTTCCATTTCATTTTCCAGGGTGAATTTTTCAGGGATATTTTTATGGATATCACGTTTGTTCACTTTTAGGAGTCTTAGTTTCAGAGCTAAGCTCTATGTGTGACCGATTCCTGGTGATACTCACTTTTATTGTAGTCTTTGTCTCTCATGCATAATACTGCTGCACCGGGTGCAGCGTAATTTGGGAAAAAAAAAAAAAAAAAAAAAAAAAAAACAAAACAAACAAATAAACTTTTAAAATATTTAAAAATTCTTCTTTGAAGTTAAATTTCAGTTTTTTTGTCTATATGAAAGATAATAGCCCAGCTAATCCATATGAAAAGAAAAACAGATTTCCATGTGTAAATAAAGTTTTTAGACATTTTAAAAATATTCCCACGTTCATAAGCCACTCATCGACTTGCCAAACCGCCATGAAAGGCGTAAAATGTAAACAAGTTTAAAAATCTCTTAAAATTTTAAAATGTTTTAGAAATGTGTTGCGAAGTTAGTAAATTTAAAGGATTACTACTTACACATTGATTAATCCATTGAACTCGATTTTGTGAACGGAATGCTTACTTTTTGCTTAAAAGAACAATGAAAACTGTTTACTAACGCGTGGTAACCGTGAACTCCTGTCACGGTTAAAGGTCAGCAACAGTAGTTTTTTTTTTATTGTCAAGCCTGTCACTTAAAAAAACTATTTGGAAATGACCACCGGGATGAATCTGAATAATAAAAAAATAAAAATACTGCAGAATTTTCGCACGTTTCTGTGAGTTGTTACTTATTTTTCTATTCACAAACCGAAGATTACAAAGTGGTCCGAAAGTCTTGTCATCCCCATATCTTCTAATTTGTAGTAACTCGTGCTATCCATCTGAGATCAGTCAGTTATATGTCATGTATCTTTCGATACATGACTGACGAGGTAGATTTTTTTTTTCCTGTAGTAGGTTGCCCTTTCTTTCTGCGGTAGGTCCAAGCCTATAGAACCCAGTCTGTCCTACTATTTACCTATAACTTTTGGGGGGGGTGAGAAGAAGAGGATTCATACCTTTCCCAAGGGTGTTAGTGAATGTAATGGATTCGGCTGGAATTTGAACTCGGTTCTCCGATTCTTCAATCCGAGCCGCTATCCATTACTCCACAAAATTATATTATGTAGGGGTGACAAGACTTTCGAACCACGCTGTATATAGCTTATAATTCCTGTCGTCGTGATCCCAGGTAACTGACATCATTCTCATGACATATATGATTAATTGTTCAAATTAGATCACCATTTAAACCGTGATAGAGAAAAACGGTTTTGTTTTGCATTATTTTCCTTAAAATACATTTAGTAAGTGTGTACATTATTTAAGCTCTAAGGTTTGACCTCCATAAAGTGACTATAAATAATGTTGCATGCATCATGTTGCACAAGTTAGGAGAGCCGTTCGCTTTGGTGTCAGTCTTGCTTTTTGCTCGTCGTGGGTCACGATGGCTGGCATTGGGATTTCTAGGTTAAAAGGACATATTTAAATCGGAGACACGACGGCCTTGCTCTTTGCAAAAGGCCGAACAAAGTAGACGCGACTTAATAAAGGATTGACACAAGGTTTCCGAGAAATGAAATATTTTTCTCAGAAAGTGTCCTCCCCTCCCATACACCCTCATGGGGAGAAGATAGAAATGGTGGGGGCTGATAAAAAAAAAAAAAAAAAAAAAAAAAAAAAAAGTAATGTACATCGGTCACCGGTGACACGCAACGAGCAAACCGAGCAAAAAAAGAAGACAGACAGTATATAACGGCTTTATGTTCATTAAAGACGACAGACAAGGTACTGCGATTAAGCTTTTTATTTAATTTTTCTTCTGTTTGTACGAATGTTTTCTTATCCCGAGCGCTTTCGGCTATAGTTTCAGCCATTATCAAGGATGATTTTAATTTTGTTTTTTAATTGAGTGTATGGGTTGTGTGTATGTTTCTAGAGTTATAGTTCCAAACACAGTCAGTACATTGTGGCCGTGTTCGTAGTTAATATTATTGAATGTTAGCTATTTTTTTTATATCAAGGCTTCCATTATTTAAATTTTTTTTTTTTTTTTTTTTACATGGGGATGAGGTTATTATATTTGCATTTTATGTTTCGGATTGAGTCTGGTAAGTGTGTGCGTGTGTTTAAATGGGTTCTGGTGGAGCTGTGGTCGGATAGGTGCAATGTAAGGGGTCTGGATAGGCATGTAGTCATTATCATATGACCGATGTAATTATTTATGAATTCGGTTTGATCAGGAACACAATTCCTTAAGGGCGATTTGACCTCATAAATAATGTTCGTTTGTTGTAATTTTAATTTTGTTAGTGTGTTGTTATTTTTGAGGATAAGGTTAGCTGTTTTAAATTTTTTGTAATAGATAATTACTTTGATTTTTTGTTTGGGTCAATTGGAGTAGTGTATGTATTGCTTTATATTTCTAAGTGAAAACTCATCTTGTTTGTTGTAGCTGACGTTAAGTGTGTGTGCGCGCACACACAGATATACAAGAAAAATATACGGAAAAAACAAACAAAAATCTTAATATGCTATTATGCTGTTTTAATGTTAATATAATGTCAACGTCGGACGTTTCGGTCTAGTAAACCATCTTCAGGACATATTCATAAAACATAATTAACATTAGACTATATTTAATCCAACATGAAAAGACGATGGACATAAGAGTAAGAGTCTTTTTATGTTGAATTAAATATAGTCTAATGTTAATTATGTTTTATGAATATGTCCTGAAGATGGTCTACTAGACCGAAACGCCCGACGTTGACATTATATTAGCATTAAAACAGCATAATTGCATGTTAGAATTTTTGTTTGTTTTTTTTCCACATATTTTTCTTCATACTGTCAGATCTATAACCATATATTTGCTTATATATATATATATATATATATATATATATATATGCATGTGTGTGCATAAAGAGAGAACTTAGAAATAAGCCAACACGCATAAAACGAAGGATAGATACGCACCTGAACAGAGAGGGAGAGAGAGAGAGATTCCCCTTCCCCACACACATAGGTGTGCATATAAACGAATTTTAGACAAACAGCTGCCATCTTACACGTTATAAAGAATTCCGAGAAACCGGCACACTAAAGTTTCCTAGAAATCCTTGTCTGTAAACTTTCAGTTTACAACTTCTAAAAATAGAATGAAATCAGCAGTTGGTATGCAACTGAGTTGCGTGTGCGTGATAAATAATGTAGCTAAAAAAAAAAAATTTTTTTAAAATGTTCTAACGTATTTAAACGTCAACGTTAGTGAGATATTGGTAAAGATGTCTCTGCATGAGAATAAAATATAATTGAGAATGAGGTAGGTATATTCTTGATGTAAAAAAAAAAAAAATTCTAAAAGACGATGGAAATTTATCATCGTCAGAATTACCATAAGTTCAATAATCGGGGTAAAATTTAAAACTACTCTTTATCTTAAGTTAGCTATATTCATCTTTTCTGTACCATGTCTCTTCAGGACCTAGACGATCATAGTTCTTCACAATTTCCAGTCCTTCCTAGCTCTTAAATGTTGTCTTTTTCTTATTCCTCCTAAACCCTGTTCTACCATCCATTTACTCAAGCCCATCGAGTATTGTTTTCCTCTTTCTTGTCTTCAGTCTGCCCTATGAGTATCAGATTTTCTAAACCTTCTTTCCTCATTATGTGCCCTAGGAATTTTAACTATCTCTTTCTGATGTTAAGTAGAAGTTTCCTTTTTGTTTCTATTTTCTCCTCAAACTTCCTCGTTGCTTGCATATTCGGTCTATGGTATACTCAGCATCCTTCGACAGAATCACGTTTCTTTTGCTTCAAGTGTCTACTTCATCTTTCGAGAGATTGTTCAGCATTCACTGCAGGACAGATATTACTGTTCAGTATTCTTTGTTTCTAACGATGTTTTTCTCTTAATACTTTGCTTAGCTTTTGGAAGGCAGCTTTCGATTTCCCAATGTATTTTCGAATTTCGTTCCTTGTTCCGCCATCCATTTACTCAAGCTCATTCTTCTTCTATGTGTTGTGTCTCATCAGTATGTTGGCGATCATGGCTCTCCACAATGTCCTGTATTTTGTAGCTCTTAATAAAATGTCTTTGTTATCTCTTCTAAACCCTGCTCGGCTATCCGCACACTCAAATTCGCCAGTTAGGTTCTGCATTGATTTCCTCTTGGTCCTGTGAGTATCAAATATTCCAAGCCCTCTTTCCTCATTGTTTCCTTAGATATTTCAATACACTTTCTGATGTCAAGTATAAGTGTCCTTTTTGCTGCCATTGTCTAGAACTTCGTCGTTACTCACATGTAATTCTCAGCATTCTTCTGTAGAACCACATTTCTGTTGCTTCAAGTCTCTTCATCTGAGATTATCCAGCTTTCACTGCCATATAGGGGGTGGTTGATATCACGTAACAATTCACTACTAGTTCTTTGTTTCTAACAATAATGTTCTCATTTTTTAATACTCAGCTTAATTTTTGTGAGGCATCTTTGGCTATCCCAATGCGCCTTTGGATTTCAGCGTCGCACTTTCCGTCCTCTGTTAGAACACTTCCCAGATATTTCAATTCTTGTACTCGTATGATTTCGGTATTTACAGACTAATTTGCATTTTGGGTTGTTCCTTTTGCTAACAACCATGCATTCTGTCTTCTTTCCATTGATAATTAGTCCTTTCTTCTTGCTTTCCTTCACTATCTTCTGTAAGATATTTTTGTAGTTTCCTTTCAGTTTCTGTTATTAACAGTGTGTCAACTTCATATCTTATGTTAAGATTGTAACCGCCGATAATGAATCCTCGGAGGACTTTTAATTCTCTCAGAATCGCCTTACTCTATAGGTTGAATAAATCCCGTGAGAAGACACATCCCTGTCTTTCACACCTTTCTATTTTAGTATATCTAGTGAAGTCATTTTCTCTCACTATGCAGGTGGCTTGCTACCAGTATAGGTTCTGGATTATTCTAACATCCTTCCCAAATATGCCGAGGTTACCTCGCTATTTCAATAGTTCTTTGTGACATTTAACCAAACGCTTTTGCATTAGCTATAAAACACAAGTATACGCCCTTTTACCTGTGTATTACCTTTCTGATATCATTCTGGGCATAAACATCGCATTTATTGTTCCAGTGTCTTTAACGAGGAGACACGGTGAAGTAATGGATAGCGGCTGGGATTGAGGAATCGGGGCGCTGAATTCGAATTCCATTCGAATTGCATTCACTTACGTGTTAATACCCTTGAGAAAGGGTATGAATCCTCTTTTCCCTCCATGGGGAAGTAGCAGGACAGACCGGGTTCTATAGCCTTGGATGGCAACTGGTCTATAGCAGAAAGAAATGGCAACCTACTACGGTGAAAAATCTGCCTCGTCAGTCATATATCGAAAGATACATGATCGCCTAAGCATGGCACATAATTGACTGTCTTTATCGAACCCGTACTGTTCTTGTCCTATTTCCAATCTAATTCTGCTGAGCGCTCTAACATCAGAATTCGGATTATATGTTTTGTTATATAGTTCATTAGATTGATTGTCCGATGGAGTTCATATTCGTTTGTAGCTGGCTTCTGAAAAATTTAAAATGTATCCTCTTAGCTCTTCCGGTATATCACTACTGTTGGATTTATGTCTGTCTGTAATCTTGTCAGTACCAAAATCATTTCAGTCTGCCGGCATTTCTATTACAATTCCGGTTGGTCCTGCTACTTTGTTCCAGTTTAATTTGGGCCAGTGATGATACAACTTCGCATTTTAATATTTCTGGCCCTTCTATATTTTTCTGTATTGCCGGTTGTCCTCTTTCATCGTGAAAGAGTTCAATGTGGATCTGTTCGTTCCATCTCTGAAGGATTTTTTCTTTCTCTAATATCAGTGTCCCGATCTTGGATTTTATGCAGCTTGTTAATGAGCGTCTCTTGTGTGTGTGTGTTTTTTTTTTTTGTTTTTTTTTAATGCATATCTTCTTTTATTGATGGTACTCATTCTTTCTGTACCTGCTCATTTTTCGTTGAGCCACTCCTCTTTAGCCCACCTGTATTTGTTCATAATTTATTTGTGCCGTGTGTCCTATATTCTGTGTCGTACCCTGACATTAATTTTTGTCTCTTTCATCATGTCGTGGATTTCATCTGTCATCCATTTGTTTTTTCTTTGGGATGATCTCGATTGCCGATCTGACAAAAGCTTCTGTTTCCATTTTGTCCACTGTATCTGCTTTTAACCCCGACCATGTTTTTCATTCACATTCGGGTCATTCAAAATATTTGGAAATGACCCCCAGGTTAAATCTGTGTATAAAAAATTTAAAAAATACTGCAAAATTTTCGCAAGTTTCTCCGAGTTATTACTTATTTTTGTATTCACAAGCCGAAGTTTTCCCTACCCTAAGTACAGGGTGGTCCGAAATTCTTGTCATTCCCTAATCTTCCAATTTGTAGGAACACGTGCCAGCCATCTGAGATCAGTCATTTATGTGTCATGTGAGATACACACTTAGGTGATCATGTATCTTTCGATACATCACTGACGAGGTAGATTTTTCCCACAGTAGGTTGCCATTTCTTTCTGCGGTAGATCAGTTGCCATCCAAGGCTATAGAACCCAGTCTGTCCTA
Organism: Acanthosepion lycidas; assembly: GCA_963932145.1. NCBI lineage: Eukaryota > Metazoa > Mollusca > Cephalopoda > Sepiida > Sepiidae > Acanthosepion > Acanthosepion lycidas. The sequence continues at coordinate 40,202,670 of OZ010596.1, read as the reverse complement.
ATATTTACTCAAAGCTGGGGGAGAAGAGGAGGATTCACACCTTTCCCAAGGTTGTTAGTGAATGCAATGAATTCCTCAATCTGAGCCGCTATCCATTACTCCACAAAATTATATTATGTATGGGTGACAAGACTTTCGAACCACGCTCTATATAGTTTATAATTCCTGTCGTCGTGATTCCAGGTAACTGACATCGTTCTCATCTATCTATAAAAGGCAGGATGCGCGTGTGTGTGTGTAACGAATGCACGGTCGCAATTTTCGACGGATTTGCACCAAAATGTACATGCACATGCTCCAAGTTAGCGGAAAGGCCAAGATCGACTTTGCATTTCCCAACTACCATCGATAGTGGAAACAATCGATTTTTTCATGCGCCTACAACAATTTTCATGTAGTTTGCGGCCATTTTGTACTGGCCAGAGTGAGAGCCTATAGCTGGCTGCCACGAATAGGCAGGAAGATTCTACTGACCAGCGTGAGAGCCAACAGCTGACTGACACGAATGTTAACTAGCATGCTAGCACGCAAAAAAAAAAAAAAAAAAAAAAAATCGATAGCTGCATTCGTGACAAGTGGGAAAAATTTAAATCTGCATGGCACTTTACTCCTATTGGCTCATTCGCTTGCTTAAACTCAACGTTGATTCTGATTCCGCAGAACTGGGTTGGGTGTGAAAAAGTATTTGTTAACATTTTTTTCATTCGGTTTTTCCAGTTAAGAGTCCTTTTTTAAAGCTGATCGTTTTGTGTTCATTTTGTTTAGTAAAAATTCGCAGTGTGAGATAGGCAAGATGTAAGGCATGTAGCAACATCAGTACGGCAAAGGGCACTCCTTTAAAGGCAAGGAAGGGCAAAAATATTTCAAGTCAAGTGATAGCGATTGCTGTACGAGTCGTACGATTTTTGAATCAAGCACGGGCAACGCCGGGACATGCTGCTAGTGGCATATATGATTAATTTTTCAAATTAGAGATAGAGAAAAACGGTTTTGTTTTGCATTATTTTCCTTAATAAAATACATTTAGTAAATGTTTACATTATTTAAGCTCTAAGGTTTGGCCTCCATGAAGTGACTATAAATAATGTTGCATCATGTAGTACAAGTTAGGAGAGCCGTTCGCTTTGGTGTCAGTCTTGCTTTTTGCTGATCGATTGCTCATCTGACTAAAGCTTCTCTGAATATCTTCTATTTCGAGTTTTCATTTCGTCCATTGTATCTGCTTTTAAGACTGAACATATATTTCTCATTCACATTTGGGTCGTTTTGTCGGGTTGCTATTTTGGCGCTGCTATGTCCTTCAATAGGTTTACTCTAAGTTCACATGTCACTGAAAGGTGGTCGCTCCCACAGTCGGCACTTTGGTATCTTCCGCAATGTAAAGCTGCATTCCTGAATATCTTATTGATAGTTATAATTATTTACCCGCTGCACCACGCAGCAAGATGTGGTACAAGGCCGAGTTTAAGGTAGGGTATCCGAGCCGGTAGGGTATCCGAGCCGGTAGGCTCGGGCAAAAATTCCCTATAGACCACGTAAAAACGGAGTCAGTTTCACGAGACGAGACTCTGCCCTTCGGCTATGTCTATATACACCTTGGGTGTTCTTGAAACCAGGTGTTGGCTACTACCGGATTATTCACCATTTAATACATTTTTCTCGCGTTCATTACAAATTCCATGTCAGAATTTGAAAACTATTTCACCATTTCATACTTTGGAATTCGGGTTTCCCCATGACAATTGTAGTTTCTTGCAATTTGTATACTTTTCAATTTCTTCTTTTGCACTTTGTGCTGTCGGTGAATATGCAACTAGGATGGATATGTTGAAAGGCTTTCTTTCAGTTTAAATGACAAGAACTCTTTCCGGGAGTTGATAGCATCCCAGAATACGTTTCTTTATGTAAGCACCTCTGAAAAATTTCTAAAAAAAAAAAAAGCCATGATGAAAAAAGGCCCCAAACTTGATAAAAACAAAGTTTTTGTTTGTTTGTTTGTGTTTTATGGCATATCAACCACTGTGGGTTATTTGATGCCAAATCCAGTTTATATGTGCCAAATATATGAATTTTAAATGCCTATTTTGTATGGAACATTTTTAGCAAGCTAGAGCTCATTTGCTTGTACACTGCAAAATAATCCTAGGTATTTTTGTTTAAGTCAAGAATTTCCATTTGATAAGGACATTTTATTTGCAAAATGGTAAAAAGGTAGGATATGCTGTTTACACATCAGTCTACATCTTTGATAAGAGACCAATTCTTTTTAGAAAATCCAATATAATTTTTGGTTCAGTTTTTGCAAATAATTTCTTCATGTTCTTGATTGATTGATTAATTGTTTTGTTTAACGGCGTCTCAAACTTAGTGGTCACTTTATGCCGAAAATGATCTTGAGGGACTTTAAAAGTCAAAAACGTACAGCTGGCAACATTAGTTTTTTTTACAAAAAACGTACAGCTGGCAACATTATAGTTTCAAAAACGCATAGCTGGCAACATTATCGTTTCAAAAACGTATAGCTGGCAACATTATTTTTCCGAAAACATTATCTGAGGCCTTGCTATTGGGTGTAGTTTATCGCCGTACCAAGGACGCGGATGTAGTTTATCGTCATACCCAAGACGTAAACAAAGTTTTATCGCCAAAATGTTTGTTATTATTAAAAGGAAACACCAAAGTTTATTATTATTATTTTATTAAATGTTATCATTTTTCGCACGTTCGAAATTTTATTTAAAAATTTTGTTTTTGTGTCAGCGGGTGGGCCAAAGATTAGTAAAGGGGTGTTTGGCATTAAAATCTTATTGCTTTGGAAATTCTTACAAAAAAAAAAAAAAAAAAAAAAAAAAAAAAATCAAATAATCGTCGGATTCTAAATAAATTTTCAGGATCTGTTCATAAATGAATGAAATTATTTTTAAGAAAATCTGGGTAATTATATATCTGTTATTTCCACTTTATGAAATTTCGAGAAATTAAAATTTCAGCTTCTTCGTATTTATATTAGAAGCAGAACTTGGAGAATTTAAATTCTCAATTTATTTTTGTCAAACAGAAACACTATTTACCGAAAATTTGTTCTGAATCGTAAAATAAAAAATGCAATCAAACTAAGACATTGTTTAATTAGAAAAAATTTTAATTGATCATATAAATAAGATATATTAAGGGTGCTATTGTCTTAAGAAATTTTTTTCGATAAATAATGAATTTTTACAAAAATTGTTTTCATTTTTAAAAATTTTAATCATAAAAAATTATTACGTTTCAAATTCTGCATTAATTTCAATCTTTTACATGATATTATTAAGTGAAACCTATATGTACTAATCAGAAATGGAAAAGGTTAATACAAATTATCAAACACCAATATTTTAAAAAGAATTGTGATTATTTTTTTTTTGTATGTGTATAAACGTGTCGATTTTTGTAAGTACGGGTGACCATATACGACATTATCATAAAATAAGAGCGGTAACTACAGCAAATTTAAAGTCAACATTTCAAATATTCAATAAAATATTAGATTACGGAAAATATTTTCCTAAATGTTTAAGATTACTTAGTACTTAAAAGTTACATAAAAAAGGCGCTCACGATATTTTCTTCAATTATGTTTTACAGATAAAGTCTCCGTTGAACAACATTAAATCTGTCATCAGCCTGTCAACACGTCAAAACACAGCTACGATCAGGTTAAAAATGTATTTCTGCGACATTTTAAACTTCGTGTAAACAATATTTGTTTACAATCAGATTAATTATACTTTAAATCAGCTAATATTCCTCAAATAAAGTTCCCGAAAAGTATATTTTATTTTTTTATTTTTTAATAAAGAGAATTACATTACAATGAAAGACTGCTAAAATAGGGCGCTAATCAACTATTTTAGAAACCCCTCCCCTCAAAAAAAGCCAACAACAAATAAAACTCCTTCCAGTCAATTTAGTTTTGAAATACCGCAAAGTATTTGGCTTATTGGAAATAATAAATTTATTCTATTATCTTGAATTTAAAATTAAAATAAAAACTTCAAAAAAGATTTTTTCATTTTTAAAAATTTATTTTAAACCTTATTTATCGCGTTTTTTGTAGAGGTCCCAATTTTTGTGTCTTGATCTAATATCAGTCCTACTCCACTCTCATTTTTCTCTACGCGTGCGTATATAACTGTGTTTGTCACTGATGTAATCTCCATTGTTTGCCCGGCTAGTTTCGCATCTAAAATATTAACATTTCATTTATTTATTTCCCGCTTCATATTTTTTAACGGGCCACAGTGAGTTAGTGCCTGACATTCTATCTCCCGTGAAATATTTTTTCTTTGATGTGAACAGTCGCTGGAGGAAGATAATGCATGTGTTTAAAACGAAGGAAGAAATCTATAAACTTATGTTACACTAACTACAAAAGTGTAAAATGTAGGGGAGATAATTGCCAGAGTTATTGAACTTGGTCGCCTTTTTCATAACAATTTACATTTTACAACAAAGCTTTTATTTATATGTAAATATGTGTTGATTTACTATGAATAAATCTTAATTATCTTCTATGTGCCGCGTTCCTTCAGGACGTAGGAAATTGTGGAGAGCCATGATCGCCTATCTCGTGTGACTGTTAGCAGTTTTCTCCCCTTGCTAGAGCTTCCGCTCCCGTTTTGTCATCTATTCGCACAAGCTCGTCAGGTAAGTGGCTGGCTGCCTTCCCTTCTCCTTGCCCCCAATATGCCCCGTGAGGGTTAAGTTTTCTAAGCCTTCTCTCTTCATTATGTGCCCAAGGAATTCCAGCTGTCTTTTCTAGGTTCTGAGTAAAAGTGTTCTTTCTGCTTCATTATTTTTTTTTTATGATTTGCGGATTGGAATCACCCCCACAACAAATGGCGAGAAAGATGTTTAACTATAAAATATTTTTATTTTCGTGTTTTTACAACTAAATTTTTCTTAGCCTGTATGAGGGTTAAAGTTCTTTAAGTCCTTGTTTGTAGCTGTTTGTTAAGATGAAAAGAAATGTGATTTCTTCGCGTGTATGTGTGAGAAAATGAGGCAAGGGAGAAAGCGAGGAGGAAAATGTAAGTGTCACGTAGCTTGGTGAGGATGACAGGTGAATGTCAGGGAATCTCTTAAGCCGCGCCGTCCTGAACTGAACTGTTGTCGTATGTTGCCGTCTCTATCTCCTTACTGGCTTGTCTGGTCTAGAAACTTTGCTCATATACTCTTTAAAGGGATCACCAAGTATATATTTTTTTTTTTTACTGTTGGCGGGAACGCGGAACGTTGGTTGAACAATGTTTAATATTAATTTTAAAAGCGAGGAGTGGGATTGGCTTGCTAATCACTACCCCAAGACACCCAAATAGATACTTATTAACTCTTACTCAAGGATGTAAACGTGTATCACCTATTGTGTCATAATTTCGGACATAGAAGGAAAAAGCATTTAAACGTTGATAACAAATTCAATGTTAAATATAAAATTGAACATCACATATACGCTATTAAATATCGAATATTCAATATAAAATATAGTCTAATTAAAATTGAATGTAAACTGTTAAACATCGATTATAAAATGTAAAATATTAAATATAGACTGTTAAATATATGAAAAATTAAATGTAGACTGTTAAGTATAGAATATTGAATATAAAAATATAAATTATACAATGTACAATATGTAATATAGAATATTAAAAGTAAAATCGAATATTCAATATTCATTTTCGATTGTAGAATATAGAATATAAAATATTAAATATAGGTTATTAGTTATAAAACGAGATATTTAAATTTAAAATTGAACATTAAGTACAGATTGTTAAATATCGAATGCAAATTATTAAATATAAAATTGAGCATTAAGTATATACTATCAATTTAAATATCGAATACTGAATATCAAATATATAATAGAATATCAAATAAAATTCAATATAGACTATTAAATTTCGAAATGACTATGAAATATGGAATCTAAAAAAGTATATTAAAACAATGTAAACTCGAAAAACAGATCAATACTGAATTCAAAGTGATCATGTTATTTTTTCAATCGATGGGAAAAATCAAACGGATTTTTTTTTTCTTTCTGCGAGTTGCATTATTTTACGCCTACATAAAATGTTCCTTGTATAAAGATGATACCTGCAACTAGGAAATCCGAACACAGATTATCGAAGCCATGGCAGCGATGATCAAATTGATAAGAATATGGAGGAACAAAATCAGCTTTCAAAAGAAGTACAGACTGTACAAATCGCTGGTAGTCTCTATTCTCGTATATGAATGTGAAATGTGGACAATGTTGGCAGATACAGAGAGAAGGACCAAAGCGTTTGAGAACAAATGCATGAAAAAACTCATTGACGTCCTCTATTGGGAAAATAAAACCAATGAGTTTGTGCGGAAAAGTGTTCAAAGTTTTGTTGGATACCAAGAACTTTTTCTCGCCACTGTCAAACAGAGAAAATGGCGTGGTTTGGAATTTGGATAAGTTACAAGATACGACAGTCTGTGCAACAGTATCATGAAAGGCCCCGTTGAAGGTGGACATAAGAGAGGGCGTCAACGCTAAAAATTTGTTGGACAATGTCAAACTAAGTATGACTATACCAGAATGACTGATGGCTGCCGTTAACAGACCGTTGTGAAGGGGATTCAATATGGCTTCTGCATTCGTAACCCCCACTACGATTACAAAAGTCAAGTGGATGATGATGTAGTGGATGGGTTAATTATGTGGTAATATTTGTTGAGAATAAGTTGCGTGTCAATTAACTATTTCCACTAACATCAAAATAAAATACAAAATTCAACTGAATTGTTTTAAAACGTAACAATTAGATTTATTTAGGTTGGTGTACAACATGCAAAGAAAATGTAGGACAGAGTCGTGTCCCTTTGATTTGGAAATATTTGTACCAGAGTTCATATTACGAACAAGACATATTTAATTAGAAACTAATAAAACATTCAAAACAATGTAGAAGCAGAATATTTGGTATATGTTATGTTGGCAAATATGTATGATGTTTTAGGTTTCAGAATGTCTTTCTTGTAATCGTTCGTTAATGTAGATATTAAAGTTGTTAATATTAAGTGTCTTTTAAACAGAAAGTTCTTAAGTAATTTACCTTTTACTGTAATATCGAACTTGTAATTCAGAAGAATAAAGTTTGGAATTGTGAGTTCTAAAGTTGATAAAAGTTCATGAGTGATTTCAGAGTTCATGAATGTTGGTAATAGTCTTAAAAACGTCTTGTCAGCAATGACTAAGACGGAAGTTGGCGAAGGTTACATCTTGAGAGAGATATATATGAATGAAAATTACTAATCCTTTCTCTCTCTAAAAAGTCCACACGTGTTTTTGCTTTTATACTGGTCAAGTGGCTCCCATCACACGAGCGGGAAAACAGATTGGTCGCGTGCAGGCGGTTTGATTGGTCGGAACTGACCAATCAGCAAGCCAGATTGGAGGTGAATGACCAATGAATACTTGTTACATTGTATGAAAGTAGAATTTTGCTTATCAGATAGGAAGAGTGCATTTCCTAAAAAGAGGTAAGGCTGGTTGTGTTGTGGAAGATTCCACAAAGACGACGATGTTTCAATTTAATTTTTGTAACTTATTTCGATTCCGTCCATGGGATTTTCTCATATCAACAATTGAAAAGCGCTATAAAAATAATTATGCGTTGAGTTCTTTTGTAACAAGGCAACATTCCCTGAAAGAATTTGTCTAAAAAGAAAGTAAATCAGTCGCAACATCTGTCGAAACTACTTGAGTTTTCGTGTAATTAAGTCACGTATAAATTCCGAAAAACGTCTCACAGTTAAGTAAACACAATGACTGTTCAGCTGGAATAAAATCGAATGTTAACCCGAAAAGAAATAACGATACACTCCGTTACAGGGACATTGACGAAGGAGACTAGACATTATCTTTGTCGACGACTCCATTTAAAAGTCGGTCTCCTTCAATTGTCGATTGAAACAGGGGAAATGGCAGATGGCTTGGCAGGGTGTTTGTTACTCTTGGATTTTAGCATCAAGGTGTTTGTTGTTGCTGCTTGTTTTTCCTGTTTATTTACAAGATGGAAAGGCAAGAGATTAAAACAGTCGAAATTGCGCGCCTTCCGATTTGAAGAATGTTCCAACTTTTTATTTTTTAAAATCTTTTTTAGTTTCTATTTATTTATATAAACAGACAGGAAATATAAGACAGTTAAAGAAAGCAGCACGTTCAACTTGTAGATTTTCTTTGATCTTTTCCAAAGGAAATTCCATAAAATTTCTGATAAAAATGCGTAGGCGTACGTGAGACATTGAAGAAGGAAGAATATATTTTTGTACCTGCATTTTGTCATCTAATTTCGATAAACAAAACGTAAATGAAAGCAAATATATATTTTATAAGCACACGATTGATTTTTAGATCTTCTTTATGTGCTGTGTCCCCTCAGGACGTAGGCGATTATAGCTCTTCACAATTTCCTGTCCTTTGTTGTTCTTAAGTTTTATCTTTGTGTTATCGCTCCCAAACCCTGCTCCGATATCCATTCGATCAAGCTTATTATGTTATGCGCTGTTTTCCTCTGACCTTCTTGCCCTCAATCTGTTCTATGAGTATCAGATTTTCCAAACCGTATTTCCTCAATATTTGATCTAGAAACCTCAACTGTCTTTTCCTGATGTTGAGTATGTTTCCTTTTTGTTACCATATTCTCTAAAGCTTGGCCGTTGCTTACATGTTCGGTCCATGGTATTCGGAACCCTTCTGTAGAACCACATTTCTGTTGCGTCAAGTCTCTTCTTCATCTGTGAGTAGATTGCCCAACATTCACTACGATATAGGAGAACTGACGCTATATAACAATTCAGTATTCTTTTCATTGTTCTTAATGAAGTTTTCTGTTTCTTAATACGCTGCTTAGCTTTTGGAAGGCATCTTTGGCTATCCCAATGCATTTCAATGTCGCAGTTTCCGTCCTCTGTTAAAAAAATTCCCAGATATTTTAATTTTTGGTAGATCAGTATGCCTAAAAAAGTTTAAAATTATAACCTTAAGTGAAATTACCCTCTCTTCGGCTCGAAACTTAACTGAAAACAGTCAAATTTGGATATTTTCCGATTACGAAACAAGGCATGTTGCTCATTAATTTTAAAAATATACAGTACTAAGCAAAAGCAAAAAACAAAAACAAAACAAAAAAAAAAAAAAAAAAAAAAAAAAAAAAAAAAACAAAAAAAAACAAAAAACAAAACACAAAACAAAACACAAAACAAAACAAAAAACAAAACGAAAAAAATGGCCGCACGCATAGAAAGTCGATTTTTGTATTTTTACCAAAACAAGTGAATAATAGAATTCGTTTATTAATACAAAGTATTAATACAGGTGTGCATACGTACATTAGACAAATCAAAAATGATTTAGTATTTTGTTGTGTAACCTTTTATTTTAATAACGGCCTTAATTTTTCGTGACATGCTATAGACTAAATTTTTAAGTTAACGTCCTTCGCCAGATTTTCCAGCATTTTTTTTAAATTCGCGAAAAAGCTCATCCTCTATGTTAACTTTCCTATTACGGGTACGCTTGTCCATTATTGCCCGTAGGTTTTCAATTGGGTTAAAATCAGGACTGACCAGGCCACTGGAAAAGTTGCAATTTACCCACTTCGCGCTTTCTCTCTAGATAACGTTTATTCTTTAAGGCAATATGCTTAGGATCGTTATCATGATGGAACGTAAAGGGTTGACCTTGGGCGAAAAGGTTTTTTTTTTTTTTTTTTTTTTAGCAGAAAACCACATTTGATTAATAAGAATGTTGTGGTATTGATGCTGACCCATGATTCCCCTTGATTTTGTACAAATTACTGACTCCTTCTGCCGAGAATGGATCCCAAACGTTGATTTTTTTTTATCGTGTTTAGCAGTGCCCGTGGTAGTCATTGGAGTATTAGTTTCACGGGGCATACACAAAAACACGTATTCGTCCTTCATATCTAAGAGTAAAGGGGGCCTCGTCACTCCACATAACGTCTTCCCAATCAGATTTAGTCCAGTGTAAATGAACTTTAATACCACGACAATCCTGCCCATTTATTTTTTTCCAGATACGAAAGGTTTCTTTTTTATGCATTTGGAAACGATACCTTTTGCTTTAAGCCTGCGTCTAACTGAAAAAAAAAAATCATTTTTTGACTTGTATAATGTACATATGTACACCTGTATTAATACTTTGTATCAATAAACGAATTCTATTATTACTCATTTGTCTTGGTAAAAATACAAAAATCGACTTTCTATGGGTGCGTCCATTTTTTTTTTTTTTTTTTTGCTTCGTATTGTATATATTTGTTTCAGTTAATTATCTGTGTTATCTGATTGTCTTAATTCGGTTTTCTGTTAATTTTCCTTAACTTTCCGACCCCCTTTGAAGACAAAGACATGTATGTAACTGAATTAGTGTGAAGGTGATTTGCGCTGCATCGCTCTTATTTAGTTTATTTTTATACCAAAAACAAGTTCAGAAGGAAAATATCTGAAAGAAGCTATTAAGTTAGGATACGTCACTGCCCCGCCCGCAAGGTGCGGGGCGTTGATGCAAAATAACATCAGAGACTGTAAACCAAGATCGAAACATATTGATTGGCTCCGTTTATCCGGGTCAATTTCATTAACCTAGGCTTAATTTCCAATTCCCAGAATTGTAGCATTTTGACATTGGTTTTGTAAAGACAACTCGTAAAATTCTTGTGTTGTGTATCGATTTATTGAGACCAAAAATTGCCACCGACCTATTTTTCCGAACAGAGAGAAACTTGTCCAGAACAAAATCTACTTACTGAAACAAAACCGCTTTGGATCAGTCAGTTATTTTTCTTATTGGCGGGAGAGCGGGTGGGTGGGCTCGTTGGGGAGAGTTAATTTTTTTTTTTTTTTAATCGACTGTTTTCCATACAACTGTTCATCTTTCCATGGTTCTTCTTAGTGCTTGTACGATTTTTTTTTACTTTTCTATTTATTCATACTGTGTGCCGGTCGATGATTTTGCAAACATACAAATGTACCTATAGAATGAAATGTTTTCTTTCTAAATTTCTGGGATGAGAAATTATCAATATTTACGTTAGGACTGATGACCTCATCTTCGTTTTTATTATCACAACGTTTCGATTCGTTGTGCCATGTGCCGTTCGTGAGGTGTCTGTCGAACTGGCTAACCCTCAGAGAATTTCAAACAGACCTCTTAAATTAATCTTGGAGTAGACAGTTTATTGTTCTACTGTCCATGTCTAAGGATATCTCGTTTTGTTATTTATTTAGTATTGCTCAGTTACACAAATAAAAAGAGGAAGAAGAAATTAACAAGACCCGATCATCGTTTTTACATTGTCGTTAGGTCAGAGCAATGGACACAGCCTCCCTCTTCTTGGAAACAATGACATGCAAATTGATTTTTATTGAAAGAAAATCAGGCGCACATTAATTTGCTTATAAGAGTAAATGGTTTTGGTGCAATTAATTAAGAAAAAAAAAAAAAAAAAAAGGAAATACTCTCAAAGTCAAATAAGAAGATTCTCATAAAAAAAATGCTAACTTTACACAATTTATAGTCTGTCGAGTTTCAACAAACGTTGACGACATATACATATAACAATGTTTCCTTATTTAATCATATATAACAATGTTTGCCTATTTAATTATATATATAAAAAGAAATACAGTTTTGAGGTTTGCTATATTTATAGGATAAAGTGCTCAATATCAGAGAGAGCGTATGTAAATATAAATTAAAAGTAAACATTGAAGTCAACACCCAGAGGCGACAGGCTGTTTCGTGCTGGACGCAATTGTCAGGCCGCGAATGTTGGATTTTTTTTCAACTATTTATATATATGGGTCAGTGGCGTATTGTGGGTAATCTGTTCTAGCGGTTATTTTTGCGGGAGTGACGTGTTTGTTTTACTTATTTGTCTGTTTGGGTTAATTCTCTGAAAATTTCTCGGACATTCAGGTCGGTAAATGTTGTTTAATACTGTTTATTATAAACAGAGCATTTACTTAAATATTTGTATCTATAAAAAGAATGTTAAACATAAAAATGTCTTAAAATAATTGTCGGACTTTGTCCATTTCATTATATATATATATATATATATATATATATATATATATATATATATATATATATGTGTGTGTGTGTCTCTCCTTATATCTTGATGTAATGAAATATACTAACTTTTCCTTATTTAGTTATATCTATCGTTGTTTCTTTATTTAATCTTAATGTTTCCTTATTTAATGATTGTTGCCACTGTCTGGATTTAATAACTTTCATCTCTTCTTTGGTTTTGTTAACTCTTACTAAGCTCGGATACTGAAACTATTTAATCCATTAGTGTATGGTTTCACTTTTTTCGAATGGGGATTATATAAAATTTAAAATTCACCAGATAATCACTAGTTATCAGGGTACCATTAGGTAAAAAAGACTTCAAATTTTAAAGAAACCTCATACAGTAATGGGTTATTATCATTATTATTGAATATATGATAAAACCCTTTTGGAAGAAGTACCTCTGGCCTGAAGCGAGTTAGCAAATCACATTTTGAAAACGGTACAAAATCTTCAATTTTTAGGCAATTCTTTGAAATCCAGAGGATTGCCAAAAACATTAGGCTTGTAGTGTATATAATGAGACAACAAATATTAAAAGTATATATAAGAAATGAAGAGATGAAACTTCATTAGCAAAAGCTTGATCTGAAATGATCCAGCTATTTAAATGAAAAATAGCGTACCTAGGGAAATGGTGCCCTTAGCTCCCCCATCAAATTATTACCCATGAGGCTGACTGAAGTCAGTTATTGAAATCTGGGTTAATTTATATTTTTGGAAACATGTTGATTCATTCATTTTTTATGGCTTATCAACCTTGTGCAGGTTATTTTAAGCCAGAAAATATTTTTAGATTGTAAGTTTTTTTGGAGATAATAATAGGTTTGTGCAAAATAATTTCGTTTTCTAACATGTTACTATGTGAGAAAATGAAATTATTTTTGCACCAACCTAATAGTTTAGTGATACAAGTCTTACTAATTAATCCAAAACAGGAGGGGAGAACAGGTGGATCCAGAGCTTTCCCAAACATATTTACATGTAAGTAACTATAATAAACCCAAATGGAATTGAAACTATCATCTGATTAGCCATGCGGAACCATTATCCATTACACCACTTGCATATTTAAGTTTACAGCATCTGGAATTTCCAAGCGGTCACCCATCCAGCTACTAACCAGGCTTGACGTTGCTTAACTTCAGCAATCATGTGGGAACTGGTGTTTCAACATGATGTTGCTGTAAGCCTTTTTGAAAAAAAAATATCAGCAAAACAGGATTTTGAGAGGAAATCTTGAAAAATTTGAGGTGAGTTTTTCATACTCAGGTCTTTTGCTAGAGTGTTTTAAATCAGGAGACAACCTCTAAGTGGTGTCTAGAGTAAAAAAAAAAAAATAGTATACATCCTTTTCACAGGGTGGGGGATGTGAATGGTGAGGGACATGTTCCTCCTTAGCAACAGGCCTGTTCTTATTATAAAGTCAAAGAATTTATATATATATAATAAAAAAAAAAAAAAAAAAAAAAAAAAAAAAGGCGGGAGTGGGTGGTTGAAGGAGTTAATGGAAATGGTGCCGTGCCTCCCAAAAGAATCATCAGTATTTTTTTTTTTTAATCATTTCACTCCGTGCAAGGCAATAAAGCCACAAAGATGCTAGGTGTTACCGAGTATTAAAAAATGAGAAAAATATATTATTAAGGAGAGAGGACAATAAAAGAACAAAAAAGACAAGATAATGATGGACATTGCATTTAAATTTTTGAAGATCAAAATTGACAAGAAAGCAAAAAAGCCAGAAGAATTCCACAAGCAAGGAGTGCGATATAAGAAATGGTTGGCCTAATACAGTTACATCTCTTGCCATTTTAATAATGAGACTGTGCTGCCAATCTAGAACTGGACTCTTGTCCTTGTTTTGGCATGAGGAACCAGCCCCAGATTTTGTAAAAGTATTTTTATACACCCAGTATGTATATATTTATTTCAGGACACTGGTAATTGTGGCTCTCCACAATTTCCTGTCCTTTCTAACACTTGGTAAATTTGCACCATTTTGCTCTCTCTCTCTCTCTCCTAAACCCTGTTCCGCCAACCATTTTAGGTAGATTACCTACTGTTTTCCTCTGTCCTTCTTGCCCTCAATTTGTCTTGTGAGTGTTAAATTTTCCAAGCTCTTTTTCCTCATTATGCGCCCCAGGAATTTCAACTGCCTCTTTCGGATGTTAAGTATAAATCTCCATTCTGTTTCTATTTCCTTTAAGACTTTGTCATAGCTCATGCACTCTGTTCATGGTATCCTCAGCATCCTTCTGTGGAATCACATTTCTGTTGCCTCAAGTCTCTTCTTCATCTGTGAGAAGATTACCCAGCATTCATATAGGAGAACCGGTATTACATAACAGTTCGGTAATCTTTTCTGTATTTCTAATGAAATTTTCCTATTTCCTGATATTTTGCTTAGCTTTTGGAAGTCCTCTTTTGCTATCCCAATGTGCCTTTGGATCTCAGTGTTGCACTTTCCATCCTCTGTTAAAAGACTTCCCAGATATTTCAATTGTTATACTTGCTTCATTTTGACATTTCAAATTTGTACAGATCTAAAAATACTTGTCAACCATTTTATTTATTTTATTCTCCATGAATTAGCATAAAATATTAGCAATCATTTAAAAAAAAAACTTGAATGTTTTGTAGCATAAACATTGGTTGTCAGGATTTTGAGGGCAGAACAAGAGGACTTATATCCCATTCATAACAACTGTAAATATTTTCTAAACTTTGATTATGACAGCTACAGACCAAATCATTAGGGTGGGGAGGAGGAAGTAACAATGTAAGTGGGGCAGAGCCTGTCAGGTGACCTGCCTAGAAAATCATCATTTCATATCCTGGCTTTTATCAAGATTTAAACACTAACCTTGCACCCCTGTTAAAAATATGTATTTTGATCGCAAAACAGGCCATAGCAACTTTTCATTTTGCACTTTGTTTTGTTTATATTACTGCTGTAACCACAACTACTAATAAAAGTACCGCTGTTACAAGCAATAATATTTCTACTAATGCTACAGCCACTGCTACTACTAGCACTACTACTATTGCTACAAGGACTACTATTAAAATTACAGCTACAACTTCTTCTAACATGATTACTCTATAAATACTTCTTCTAACATAATAATACTCTATAAATACTCCTACTACTCCTGCTCATCCTGGGTATGACAATAAACTATGCCTGCGTCCTGGGTAAGATGATAAACAGCAAGGCCTCTGATCAGAAGCTTTTGAGGAGTGTGGAACCACTTCTTAATTGCTGGTGTTCTCAAGTTCATGATGACCCAGGGTGGTAGCACCTGTTAGGGAACCAGCTATGGGTAAATAGTTAACCTCCTAAACTGGGGTCAAAACAGTATGGAAGTGTAAAAATAGGTTTTAATACCAGGTATAATTTGTAAAAAAAAAAAAAAAAAAAAAAAAAAAAAAATTATTACCAGCAGTACATTTTTAAAAAAAAAAAAAAAAAAAAAAAAAAAAAATTATAGTAATAAAAATCTTGACGGCATTAAATAACCCATTAAGGTCGATATACCATAAAATGAACCAAACCAGGTATACATTTTTTGAATAGATTTTTGAAAAAAAATATTACCAGCAATAAATTTTTGATAGGGAAAAAAAAACAAATACCAGCAATAAAAATCTTGCTGGCATTAAATAACCCATTGAGGTTGATATACCGTAAAACAAAAAAAAACTACTACTGCTACCAACAACACGATTACTATTTCTATTAAATACTACTACTACTAATATGATTACTATCTCTATAAATACTACTACGACTTATTTCTATAAATACTATTACTACTACTATTCAGTTTTAATTCAGTTGTCCATTTATACCTTTTCAGTTTGGATCAATGAAAATATTTTGATGCTTCTGCTCTTTGATGTACAAGTAGTGCCGCCTCTTCAGTTTCCATTGATCTACAGGTAGTTGACCTGAATAACATGGATACTATCAGAATGAAAAATGTTTATATATCATGTGCTTATCATATGCACACAAAATCTTGACTGCTATGTTGGCTCAGACACGGCAAAGGGTTAGAAAAAATAAATACCTTTCTTTCTTTTTTTTAGATTCTAACACAAATAGAGATATGGAATACAATCGATAAAAATGGGATGAAGTTAAGATAGAGAGACAAAGACAAATATTAAGAGGGAGAGAGAGAGAGAGAGATTTGAATGAACAGAAATTGATATTTCAGTAAACATAAGAAAAAACCAAAATGCTGAGGACCCAGTAAGAATGGAAATCACTGTATTACAATTTATCTATAAAACGAGTTGGACAAATATTGCTTTACAGTTAGTGGCTTGCTAAAAAAGAAAAAAATGGAGTAGATAAAGATTTATAAGTATATGGAGAGAGATATAGCTTGAGAGATGAAGAGACAGAAATAGATAGATAGATAGAGCTTGAGAGGTGAAGAGACTGAAATAGATAGATAGATAGATAGAGCTTGAGAGGTGAAGAGACTGAAATAGATAGATAGATAGATAGAGCTTGAGAGGTGAAGAGACTGAAATAGATAGATAGATAGATAGAGCTTGAGAGGTGAAGAGACTGAAATAGATAGATAGATAGAGCTTGAGAGGTGAAGAGAGATATAGCCAGACATATGTAGAAACTGTAATAGATAATCATGTAAAAACTTAAATTGATTAGATTAGTTGAGTTTATCTTGTATCAACCAGTGTGTATTATTTAAATTGTATTGGATGGGGCCTCGATCTCACTGTTTAGAAGTAATGGGCCTGTAGACTAGTCTTGCTAACACACCAAAATGCCTAAGATATGTAGATATGAAGTGACTAGGATAAATAGCTAATGAACAGATTGAAAAAGAGAAATATAAAACAAAAAAGATAGGCAGATACACATGAAAAGAGTGAGATATATATATATATATATATATATATATATATATATAAAATGAAATTAAGTCTGACAATTATTTAATATATTTTCTATTTATATGTTATTTTTATAGATAGAATTTATTTAAGTAAATACTCTGCTTTTAATTAAACAGAATTAATTAAATTTACCGGTCTGAATGTTTGTGAAATTTCAATCTGATATACCATTTAGCTACAGAAAGCATCTGGTTAGTAAAGCCCAAGTTATGTGTTTTATAAACAGTAATTTGGATTTGCTAACCAGACGCTTCTCTGTAGTTAAATGGTATAGCATATCAGATCAAATGTCAAGTTTCCATATAGAAATACAGGTTTGATTCCTGTTGAAGAACACATTTTCTACAAAATTTCTTTGAGGTGGACATTGAAGTCATCAACCAGAGGCAGCTGTATGTTTCATGTTAAATGCAATTGTCAGGCCTGATGATTGCATTTAGCATGAAACAGATTGTCACCTCTGGGAGTTGATATCAATGTTCACTTTTATATTTACATATGCACTTTCACCTATAAATATAGCATACCTTAAAACTATATATCCACTGGTCTCTTCTGTCGTATTCGATGTATGAGGGCCAAGCAGCTCAGTTCCTAGGAACTGACAGCCCAGACACCAGTACATATGATTTGAGTATAGTGGTGAAGGCTTTGTGCAGAACCAACAACACTTTTTGAAGAGCTGAATACAGAGACCTGGTGCCCTACATCTACATCTGGTCCCCAAACAATCCTCCGCAGGTTTTGAATTCAGAGTCATCCTTCTCCTAGACCAGTTGCCATCTAAGGCTATAGAACCCAGTCTGTTCTGCTATTTACCTATAGGTGGGAGGGGAAGAAAAGGATTCATACCTTACCCAAGGGTATTAGCACATAAGTGAATGTAATGGATTCAACTAGAATTCAAACTCTGCTCTCTGATTCCCCAATTCGAGCTGCTATCCATTACTCCTATATATATGTGTGTGTGTGTGTGTGTGTAATAGCTGGCCACTCATATTTGATGATACCTGTCTACTCAGGCACATTTATGTTTGGTCAGCACCCCTGTGGTTTATACTGCAACTATGCTGAGCAGACCTTAGTTACAGTTTCTGGGAGAGAGCATATTATCTAGCATGATCAACAACTTGAACAAGGCCAGCATGCTCAAGCCCTTGGCCACGATGACTTGTGGCTTCATGCTAGTACAGCTATCGACAGCCCCCAAGACTTCCATCTACCCAAGGCTTGGGTCAACCTGTAGTATGGTTTTCAGGCACTTTCCAAAAGGTGGCCCACTATGGACCTTGATCCAGTCCAATAAAATACGAGAAGTCTCCTTCCTGACAAATCAACCATGGTGAGATTAGAACCCAGGTTTCATGGTCAGAAAGCAAACATTCTAACTACTTGGCCACACAATACACACACTATATATTACACACACAATAAAACTATTTTTATGTATTTGAAGGTGTGTGAAAAAACCAGCTGATAAGGAAAAAGCATTGAAGTGTATCTGCTACTGCACACTATTTTGCAGTCATTTCAGATGTTAATCAGCTGATGATTGATCCACTTCTTGCACAGAGGACATGGCACCCACCAGCTGACCTGGATATGAGACTGCATGCATTTCCCCCATCACTGCAATTTACAAATTATTCTTGATGCAGCTAAATAATTAAGCCATAGACTAGCTACCTGAACATCTACTTGCTACAAGATCTAAAACTAAACCCACAGCTGACATGTCTACTTAAAGCTGCTATCATGGGCAAAAGTTGAACAGTAACAGGTTTCTATTGTCCTTTGCTTAAAGTGGTCTAGACTGCTGTCTAGTTTCACTTTCACTTCAGTCAGCCAGCATTTATTACAAATACAATTAATCCCACATTCTATGGTTAGAGAACAGGACAGAAGAAATGAGGTTATATAGTTCAGTAAGTGAAAGCAACTTATGAGGCTGTGTGTGAATTCTTATTTTTTTTAAATGCAGAAGAAACACATTACCTGAATTAACTCTCTTCCTGGAGTTCCCATGAAATTCATAAGCTAGTCTCAGATTATTGACTGGATTCAATCCTTACACACATTTATTACCTTGCATTTTCAATAAAATGTTTCAAGTGTCAAAAGGATAGTTTTTTCCCTTGATACTGCTGTTATTTTAACTAACTTCACTTCTCAGTAATATTTGTTGTCTTAAAAAGCAATGATTAGAACTGTAATAAAACCTAAACATATAAAAATGAATTTATGTATTTTTTTTGTTCTTGAGATTTTACAACAAAAATAATAAACACTATTTATTTATTAGATTGTTTATTTGAATGGTTGGTAAAACATCATCTAATTGCCAATTATTTCAATCTTTATAAAATTGTAAATAATAAGGATTTCCTCATTTTTTTGTTCTTAAGAATTTACAACAAAAATAAACACTATTTATTAGATTGTTTACTCAGAATGTTGTAAAGATAAAATTATTCTAAAAAGTAAGAAATTAGAACTAATGCAATGAAATATTTATCATTTACCAATTTATAAAGAAATAAATATAAAAACAATTTTTTATTCATAAATTTATAAACATTTACTAAATTATTATACTATGTCAGATGATAAAGAAATTCCAATAAACAATGATAATAGTGTAAATAAACATTGTTTATTGAAATGGCTGACAAAACATCAACTAGTTTCTGATTGATTCAAACTTTATAAAATGGTAAATAAGGATTTCCTTATAGTTGGTTCACATATTTTAATAATTTAGTAAATGTTTATAAATTTATGAATAAAAAATTGCTTTCATATTTATTTCTTTATAAATTGGTAAGTGATAAATATTGCATTGCATTAGTTTTAATTGTATTAGTTTTTAGAATGTTGTAAATATAAAATTATTCTTGTAAATAAACAATCTAATAAATAAATAGTGTTTAATATTTTTGTTGTAAATTCTAAAGAACAAAAAAAATGTATAAATTCACTTTCATCATATGTTTAGGTTTTATTCCAATTCTAATCATTGCTTTTTCAAACAATGAACATTGCCGAGGATTGAAGATAGTTAAAATAATAGCGGCGTCAAGGGAAAAAAAACTGTACTTTTGATACTTTGTCATATTAAGGTTCATGCTTAATGACCATTTTCTTTCATTCTCAGTAACATCTGGTGTCTTAATGGCATTACTGCCTTGCTTGGGTGAAATGTTTTTTTTTAAATTACAGTAATTTTATAAAATAACTATGCTTGGTGTGGTTTCAACATTGGACTGGTGAAAGAGAGTACAATGTTTTGCCAACCATTCCAATAAACAATCTAATAAATAGTGTTTATTATTTTTGTTGTCAATTCTCAAAGACAAAGAAAATGTCTAAATCCACTTATGTCATATGTTTAGGTTTTATTCCAATTCTAATCATTGCTTTTTAAAACAAACATTGCCGAGGATTGAAGGGAGTTAAAATAATAGCAGTGTCAAGGGAAAAACCGTCCTTTTGACACTCCGTCATATTGTGGGTATATTTGTCAATGTTTGATGAATATTGAACTTTCGATTACTCATACAAAACTGACAGGTCTCTTACTTTCCAAAGCCATTTTTAATTTTAAACATTTCAATTTAAATTCATGATATAATGGGGTAGTGTTGATATGGAAACGTGGAATATCTGATTATGACTAATATCAAAAGCTTTTCCGGCAATGCTGGGTTGCCCTGCTAGTCTCTTTCAGTGATATTCACTTCTTAGCATTTACAGTAACAAAAGCAGTCAATTATCAATTTATTTATAGGATGTGAATGAGATTTTCTCCAAGTTGGAATGCTGTGCCTTTATATTATACAGGAAGAATAACTCATCATTTTTTTCATCTAAACATCCGATTGTTTTCAAGAAAGAACAAAACCTCATTTGTTGTTCAATCAAAAGTGGACACCATTGAAGAACAACATGGAATTAATCAGAATTCCAGACATTTGGTCATGTGACTGCTTCTATTAGAAAATGAATTAAAAATAATGAAATAAAGAAAAAATAAAAGTCACTTTTCTAAACAAATTCCAAATATTTCGTATGTCAAATACAAAAGAGCAAACTTTTTTTTTTATGACTGAAACTACATTTAGAACATTCACCATATTTTTTTGAATATGGAGATGCATGTATGTATAAGATGCACACTTATTTTGAAGACATTTTGGAAAAGAAAAACCAGTTATATTTGAAAAATTTTTGTTGGACAAAAATTCAATTTTGTTCTAAACAAAAAAAGAGCTGAAAACATCAAAATAAGACAATACAGTAAAAAAAAAAAAAAAAAAAAAAAGTAGTTTACTGTTGTTTAGTAAAAGTTCATCTCTTTGATTATAGAAGTTTGGGCTCCTTTTAATGCCACAGCGAAATGAAAGCACACCAAGCACAGCAGAGGTCATATTCATTTGGACGGGAAACTAGTAGGAGTTTCATTAGGAATTTCGATTCACAAGCAGTTCCCAGCTGCGTATATTCACACTTTTAGGATAGAGTGATCTGGTTTGAATTCAGAGTTTATTTCTCTTAGACTCAAGGCTATAGGACTCGGTCTATCCTACTATTTTACCCATAGTTGGGGAAGAAGAGATGGATTCATAATCAAACAAAGTGCTAACCATGCCTCCATTGTTATTTAATTTGGTTTAAAACCAACAAAATCCTCATGGCTTTCACTATTGGATAGAAATGAATCAAACATTTCGTAATTGGATCAAATATTCTGATCAAAGAGAACATCATCCCATCATGTTCCCTTTAAAAAGAATCAGATATTTCATCATTGCAGCCATCACTTTCACTTGGAAAAGTATCAGTCGTTTCATCACTGGATCAAATATTATAATCATCATTTGTTACATCCATTGTGTTACTGTTCTGAAATGATTAATCGTTATCATTTCTTGAAGAGGTTAAGATTATAGTGTCCAGGGAAGCATCCACTTGGGAGTTCCACAAAGTAACAATTCTTGGGAAAAAGCAGAGTGTAGCTTTCTCCTTATCTTTTAAGTATGAAGGAAATGGAGTTTTTGGAATCCCTCTTCCACTAGGTTTGGATTTCAGCATCGCACTTCAACTGTAGCCATTAAAATCAGTAATAGCTGTCCACAAAAAGTTATTACAGTTTTACATGAAACTTACTATGAAAATATAAAAAAATATTTACTTTCAAACTAAGGCAAAAAGTCATTTTTTTTTTGTAAACAATCTCAAACTTGTATAGTTGTAAAATCATACTTTTTAGTCAACTTTAATCTGCAAAAATTTAAATGTAATGTCAATTGCTATCTACTGTCTTCCTCATTGCTCTTTATGCTTCCCACTCATCATTAATGTTTCTGTTCTTAATTCTTCCACACTCAGTAAACCTTTGTGTCTTAGTGGTTTTATTGCCTTGTATAAAAACAACAAAAAAACAAATATATTTACACATGGGCTAAAGAGAAAATCACTAGTCTTTTTGGTACATCCAATTTTGGGGACACTGCTTGCTACTCCTGAGTGAATGGTATTGAGCTTACATTAACAATTATAAAATGTTAAAAAATATGGGTTTTGGAGATATTCTGTGGGATCACTTGAATACAGTATGGCACAAGGTCAAGTTTAAAGTGAGGCACTATATTGATATAATGGAATATGCATACACCTGTGTTCCCCCTCACTGGAATATGATTGGCTGGTGTCTGTCATAAATACCGACAGACATGTAGGAGAGTAAGAGCCTTAGTCTGAAAGTTAAGTCTATAACGACGCCCATTGGACTACGCCATTGATCTACACTTCTTACCTGCGACTACGACGTGTACCAGTCGATTACTGCTACCGTATTCTACTTGGTTATAGTAGCCAAAACCACTTAGCTATTTCGTTCAAATATATCCCTTTCTGGGACATATATATGTACATGGGTAAAGGTAAAAAATTGCTAAAGTCCCATTGACACTTCTCGTTTTGGAGATTTCAGGCATTAGGCATAACCTTGACTGCATCTCAAGGAAGAGGGATTTTCCTGATTCTAGTATTCTACTTGTAATGACTTAAGATTTGAAGTATGAACAGTTATTCTGAATGTAAATAAAAATGCTGTCTTTTCTATAAATATTTTCACAGTGATTGTTTAGATGAGCTCTTCGCTATGGTACCTAGAACCTTTGAATTTAAGGCACAGTACTAGACTAGCATTGAGATCTCATCAATTTACAGTTGAGCTGCCTGGACATAGGCCATAGATTCTATGCTAACAGTTTCTTTTCTTGCATGTCTCATTTGTGAAATTCCCTTCCAGCTCTATGCTTTTCAGCCAATTTTAATCTGCAAAAATTTAAATACAATGTCAGTCGCTATCTACTGTCCTCCTGATTACTCTTTTCTCTTTCCTTATTAATGTTTCTGTTCCTAATTCCTCATCACACTGTAACCCCTTGTATCTTAGTGGCTTTACTGCCTTACATGGGGTGATATTGATTAAAAAATGGAATTGATTGGTTTTTATGGCTTATCAACCCTTCGTGGGTTACTTAATGCTGAAACCTATTTCAGATTGTAGGAGGTGGTTTACAGTACCTGGAGTTCCAAAGTAGCCCTCATCTATGCCAAATGCAAAATACAGATCAAAATAAATTCTTTGACCTTCATGCCATTATTTATTATGACACTCAAAGTATTTATGTGTCTGCTCAAAATCCTGAAAATTAATCAAAACTCTGACATCAAATAAATATAGTTTTTTTTATCATTTAAGTGCATTATTAGACTGGCATTGATCTCATCAATTGACAGATATAGCTGCAAATTCTATGCTAACAGTTTCTTTTCTCACACTTCTCACTTGTGGAACTCCCTTCCGGATCCATGCTTTTCCAACCAAATTTAATCTGTAAAAATTCTTCATTCTTAAAATGGATAAAAATGTTTAAAAAAAAAAAAAAAAAAAAAAAATATTCAGCTAAAATAAGATTTTCTAGTATCTTTTTAGAATGGTAACAGTAAATAAACTATTTATTTTCCAAGAATAATTATTTAAATGATCAAAATAATAGTTGTATAATATTTTGTTTGAGAAAATAATTTGCTTTCACTCTCGTATTATTAACATCTGTTCCATAATAAATTTACTCTTTATTCAGTGTAACTTTCTTTCCCATGTTATTAAAACCGTTCCTAATTTTTAAAGGGATTCGCAATACAACACAATTATTGTTGATATTGTAACTTCAATTTTTGGGACAAGCACCGATCTTCCTTGCATTTTACCACATTTTGGTCTGATAATTGTACCTTTACACACAGGTTTTGCATTGAATTGGCCAGGCTGTTGTTAATCAACTTCATTACATTTATATTAGATAACAAATAAATTTCCTAATAACGGATTATGCTGCATCACAGATTAGCCTCAAGGATTAGAGAACAATTTTCCCCAAGGTTACAGACAGACGGCTTCCTTTTTATTTATTTTTTTAACAATTTTTTTTTTATTATTATTATTTAGGATGCGCTTTTTTATTTATACATTATTACCCCCACTCAACTAAAGAGAAGGGATTTTCTTGTTTGAAAAGTGAAAACCACAGAGTATTTAACAAAAAAAAAAATTTTCAAACAAAATGCTAACTGATTTTTTTTTTTTCTTTTTTTAATAACATAATAACGAAACTTCAATTTTTTTTTTTGTTTAATGCAGCCAAGCAGGGCCGGTACAAGGGTCTTGTGTGTCCCCACCAAATCTGAAACACCTCCACTCTACTACATCTCATTTTTTTATATTAAGTATTCATATAAAGTGCAAATTTAAAATTATAAGTTAGATGTGTTTAAATTTGTAATGTAGGGAGAAAAAAAGCAAATGTTTAATGCGAGAGTCACAAAAAGCACTGTCCGGGGGTCCCAATCAGGCTATCCTTTCCGGTAGGAGGATTTGGAAGTCGTGCGCATCGGCCCTGAAGCCAGGGTTCCATACTACTTCCCAAGGAGAGTGCTATAAAGGAGTGTGGGTGGCGGTGAGGCTAAATTAGAGATTAAGTTTATGCCTGAATCCTATTGGGACTTTTTATTGTATGGTACTAAAAAGTAAACTCGGTAAAAAAAAAAAAAAAAAAAAAAAAAAAAGTTTTTTTTTTTTATTAAAATAAATATACATTTTTATTTTTGTGCTTACTTCCTTCCCGAAAAGACCTACAGAATATATAATTATATTTTAATATGAAGAAATGTTTCGAGAATAAAAAAAAATACGGACAAACATTATTAGGTTGGTGCAAAAATAATGTCGGTTTTTGACGTATTTTTTAACGTCAAAAACGCCATTATTTTTGCACCAACCTAATATTTTCAATTTTCATTTTCCAAAATTTCGGCAGTAGTAAATGTTTTTTTTTAGTTCTTAAAAACATAAAAATGATACAGCTTGGACCAAGAAAACAAATTTAATTTTTAGTCTTTTCTTTTAGTTGTCAGTTTTCAACAAAACGTTGGGGGTAGCTGACCCCGCACCCCGGATACTAAGTAAATTTGATAAAGCCAATTGAATTGTTTTTAAAAATAACAGTTATAGTTAATAAAAAAAATAAACATCACAAGAAATAAAAACTCGCCTAAAATGATCAACACTAACAGCATTCACAGTTCACACGAACGATGAGAGAGAAACTTTTACTTACCAAAAAAGAAACAACCAAATCCTTGACGTACCAAGATCTTGGGAAATAAAAATGGTTTACGAATTATTTATTTAAACTTTAGTTTCTCTATTTGCCGTTTAGTGCACTAGATTAAAAGAGAAAAAGATTATTGTAGTTTTTTGACATTCCCTTTTCTGTTTCAAACTTGAATCAGTCTCTACGTCTTTACCAAATGAGCTACGTCTGTCTATCAGCCTTTGTTGTAGAAAACGTCGTTTAGCTTTTCTTTTTTTTTTTTTTGTTCAAGATTAAAATAAAATATTTTAATTTTATCTTTATTTAATCTCGAACGAATAAATTGCTTTTTTTTTTTTTTTTTTTTAAAGCTGACTAATGTCTAAGATAAACTTGGATACGCATCAATATGTTTGTATACAAACAAACAAAAACCGTGTTCAACATTTAAAAATAGGACTTGCTTTCCATTGCCAATTTTATTTACTCAGCGATATTTATAGGAACGGGGGGAAAACTTATGTAATATTATTTGATTGTATGCATCATTTTATCCTTCATAGATAAATGATGATTAAAAAATTAAGACAGAAGATACTGATTAACAAAAAAAAAAAAAAAAAAAAAAAAATCGAAATTAGGCTTCATTTCTAAAAATCATATTCAGAATGAAGAATATAAATTCTAAATTATAAAATACATTTTTATTTAATTGTAAATTTATTTTTAAAAAATCAGTTGAATTGTACAGCTGAAAAAAGAAAAAAAATGGAAATAAAAAAATAACATTTCATTTAAAATTCAGTTTTGTGCCTTTATTCGCATTCTTGTAATTTTTGTTTTATTTCCTTAAATTACTAATGTAGCAAAAATATGCAATTAGAAATTTCCCACAGGTGGAATTCATGAGAGAAAGAGAGAGAGAAAGCAAGAGTAAGTCAAGTACCGACTACTTTTGTAATGACTAAGTTCTAAGTAGTTTAAGTTGTTAGTAGCAGGAGTAAAAAAAAAAAAAAGCTTTATTTTGGTTTTGAGTTTTCTTTTATTTTAGAATTCACAAGAAATTAAAAAAAATGTCAACGGAATCATCTAAAGATCGAAGGTAATTGGAAGCATAAAAATTAAAAAATGTCGGAGTTTAAAAAAAAAAAGTTTTCTTTTTCTTTATTTTTAAATCGTTTTCTTTGCAGTACGTTCAGTTTTCTTATATTTTATTTTTGTCGTGGCAAATATAGACATATTAAAACTGAATATTTAAGGAAAGAAACTTTTTTTTTTTACATAGAGACAGATGAAAAGTGACAGCAAGTCTGTTCATTTTTCTAGCATTGCCCCGATCTGAAATTGTTTTTTCCCTGTTTGTTTACACGCACCAGAACTCTGATGGTTGTTACTGGTGAATAACTTAGCAATTATCATCATCATCTACAAATACAGCAAAAATACCAACTGTCCACAAAATAATCATTATTTAGTCGTAATTCGTTAACTTTCACTGGAGATCAAGTGACAAAATTCCTCAGTGCTACAATTTTTCTATAATTTGGTTCAGGCTGAGTTTTATTTTATTTTATTTATTCATTTGTAGTCCTACTTTCTTGGAATTTCTCGTTCTTCCTCCAAGGTGGAACTGTCTGTGTTAGTAGTTCTACTACTACCCAGGCTTTTTGTTTGATTTCTTCTCTCTCCATAGCTTTCTTACTTTCCTATTTTTATCTGTGTGCTTTCTCTAGATAATTCAAGACGGACAATTCCTTTATGTAAGAGTGAAAACTCAAGAATATCGTTCCTTCTTTGTTGTAACTGTCTGCGTAATAGTAAATTTCATATAATCATTTCATTACATTATAATCCATTTCCTTCGCCGTTTCGTTTCGTCTCTCAGGCTCATTTTCGAGTTACCCTTATTGCTGTTGTTGATTGTGCAACAGTTCAGCAAAAAGACAATATTTAATTTTAAATGTATTTTCTTTCTGCCTTTTCTTTTTCTACACATTTCTTCCCCTCCTCAACCTCATCAGGTGGAATACAAGTTGACAACCCACGTCAGTGTCACCCAGACAAATAAATGGAGAAATACAATTTATGTTTAATACGTCATTTTGTTTACAAATAATGATTCATTTCAATATGACGAGCTGCCTTCCTCTCCTTGGTTCACACAAAAAGACTTTTTTTCCAACCATACAGAAGAATTTCAGAAAATAAATGAATAAATAATTAAAACAATATCCTATTAATGTCGTTGACAATAATATAGAATCTAGAAGACGCATTTGTTTATTATTTTTAGTCAAGACCAAAAAATTGTAGCAGTAGAATCACTAAGACTAGTTTAGTAAGTAAGTCTTAAAAAAAATAAACATTTAACAGCTGATTTTTTCTTTCCCGTTTTGAAAATAATTTCAGTTTCGGAATAATTACAGTTTTCGGAACTATGAACAGAAATGAAATAGTTTTTTTTCTGCGATAAGCCCAAAACAGCATAAAATATTCAATATTAATATTTTTGTCTGTTTTAGGAATGAAAAAACTGTAAATTTAGATCACAATTGAAAGAAAAAAGAAAAAGCAATGTCCAAGACCAAGCAAGGAAGAGTGTACTGTAAAAAACTTAAAGAAACAATATTCATTTTTTTTTTTTTTTAATCTTCTTGCTTTCTTATGGAGAATAAAAATATTAATTCTACAGACCAGAAAATGTATCTTAAAACTTTAAAAAGAAGTGAATGAAGGTTGGATGAAGAATGCTACCGAAAGTTGTCCTGTTCATAAGCTGGACTTTCGCTGCATCTGCTGACCTAATTTTTATTTTTCAGAATCGATTGAAAATTTTATCGGATTTTTTAAATTTTTATTATGATGAGGAATTCCATCATATTCGTTATTTTTCATTTTATGATATCAGAAAGAAGAAAGCAGGAAGACAAAATATTTTCAGGGAAAAATTGCTTTCACTTTTCACTTTAGTAGTTTTTCGGCGGCGTTACGGTATTAAAAATAAAATAATTCTTTTTTCTTTCTTTAAAATTTTATGCGTAACAATTTAATTTAAACAATGATAAGTGAAAAGAACTTTGATCAATGTTCATTTTATTTTAAAGTGTTTATTTAATTACGGTGCAAGATTCTTTTTTTTTTTTTTTTTTTTTTTTGCTAGCAAAATAGTTTTTTTCATTTTTAAATTTAGCATTCATAAGAGAAATACATTTTATTTTTCTACTAACTACAAGTAAAAAGTGTATAGAAACATCAACAAAACAAAACAAAAAAAAAAGCAACAATTGCGCATTGCAAACATTGTGACGGCGGCGGTGGGGAGAGAAAGAAAAAAAAAAAATGAAGAATTAATTAAATTTTGTTTTTACCTGGCCAGGAAATTTTCGTTCAGATTTTCGAAAAGTTTCACACGCCATAAACGAAGCTTTTCCCAACCTTCTGTGGTTCTGACCCATTGGTCACCCGGAGATCTCCAATCTCGGCCAAGGTAGGGCATTATGGTTTTGATGAAACAAATTTCAGTATTTTAACTTAAATAAATATGTACAAAACGTTATAAAAAAAATTTGCTATTTTATTTTTAGTTCATACCCGTTTCTTTTTTAATGGCTATAGCTTTCAGTTTTTGTTTTTCTTTTTAGACAAAAAAGGGTTCATCATCCACAATATTCTTTCTTCCTGATTATGTGTTGTTGTTGTGGTGGAGTCATCTATCTTTTGTTGACGTTGGTCCACACAGGAGACACAAGAAGTGTTTTTTTGGTTTAATAAAGATTTCAACAGCATTGCTTTTTTTCTTGGATGAAGTTGAAGTACATTTCGTGGGTTTTTTATTTTTATTATTTGTTTTTGTTTTTTTTTTAGAAAATAAACCTGCTTATTTATACTTTCACCTTCTTAATTAAAAACGTTTCACTTGCTGTCCGAATTTAAAACTCGCTTTACAACAAGAAAAGCGCGCACTGCTTTTTCATCACGCGTCTCTTGGGTTATATATTGTAAATAAATAAATAAACGAAACCTGATGTGTTTGCGTTTAACACGTAATTATCTTGTACGTACAGGATCGCTAGATGCAGCTATAGCAATGCCAATGATAATAATAAAAACATGAGTACACTTGGTGCTTCCTTATCTAAAGTCAGTAAGAAAAATATAAACGTTTCGTTTAGTTAGCATGTTTTTTTGTTTTCTTTTTCTACCTTTTTCAGCTTCTGATATAGCAGCATCATGCTGACATCTGATTGGTTGATACGAGTCTCTAGGCGTGTTCTGATTGGTCAGTAGGCAAACTAATGTTAATGAGCAACAGGGTATCACGTGGAGATTTGTTTACGTCTGTGAATCTTGAGTAATTTCGTTTCTGTGTGGTACGTTGTGTTACATTTTTTTTTTCACCTGTCCTGTAAAGAGGAGTAAATATTTATAATCAAAACACTCCTTAGACTCTGCCGCAAACACAGGAAGGTTTATTATTTGTAATAAAAATACATATTGTATTTGGGCAGCAAGAATGGGCCACCAGCATAAACAGTAAAAACACCAAAAAACTCATCATCAGGTTCTTTGTTTAAAATTAAAAGTACATGAAAATAAAAAAATAAAATGGCTTACGCGGGATTATTGATTAATTAGGGTTAATATTTCAGTTTAATACTTAAATAATAGTCTTAAACAATTTAAATAATAATCCTTTTGTGTCTGGTGCCATTTTATTTTAAATCTCGTTTTTTAAGGTTATTGCTGGTTGTTGAATGTTGATGTTTTTTTTTCTTTTAACATCCTACCTTAAGCAATCCTATCGTCAAAAGAGGACCTAAGCTTTTGACCTGATCCACCCGCCCCCCAAAATCATTTACACCTTCTGTGAAAATGATGAGAATTAATTTTAGTGTGCAAATTCTTAATTGCGGTCGCACTGACAGTCAGTGAAGTGACTCACTGACTTAATTTGAAACTAAGACATAAACCTGTCCTACCTGTTATTTTTTTATTTTTTATTTTTATTTTTATTTTTTTTTTTTTTTTTGCAGTTACAACAAATCTTTGATTTTTAAAAAAATTAACTGGAATAACGAAAATGAATTAAAAAAAAAAGACTGTCTTGCCCAAATGAACATTGTACTTTTTTTTAATTTTTTTTAATTATGACTATATTGTTCTCTTGTTTGGATTTAGAGAGATTTAAATTTAAAAACGTAACCTTAATCTTCTTTTTATTATTCATCGAAGAAAAAGATAAACTAATTTTAAAATTGGATTATTTTAAAAAATATAATCTATTCTATTTTAAATAGATTCTTTTTTCTTTCTTTTTAAAAAATTTATGCGTAACAATTTAATTTAAAAACAATGAGATAAGTGATGAAATATACATAAGAACTTTGATTATTTTTAATTAAAAATGTAGTCTATGTATCTTTATTTTGCAATCAAAATAATTTTCCTTTTCTTCTTTTTAAATATGTTCACTGTTCAGTGACCAAATATAAGATCATCATCGTCATCAACACCACAAGTAGGAGAGATAGAAACTTTAAATACAATTTTTAACCTAATAATGCTCTTTTTATATATATATATATATATATATATATATAAACCTTCGTAAATTTTCTGCTGTTAGGATCCTCAAAAAAAAAACATTTTTTTTAATCAAAATTAGTTTAATAATGCGTTTTTAAGATGATCGTGTACTACTAGCGTAGTGTAGTAAACACATACACGCGCGTTCGCGTGCGCGCACACGCACATTTTTTAAGCGATGTTAAAGAACCTTTTTTGAAAATGTCAATAGTGCGAGAGGTATTTATTTGTAGGTGAGCCTTTGTTGATACGATAGTGTTTTTTGAAGTCGTCATCATCATCATCGTGACCATTACTATTATTATTAGTTCTGTTATCAACTGTTGTGGCTACTTGAGCACTCCATCCCCAACGCCACACAGACATCTTCCCCCTCCTTTCTTCCTCATTGCCATCATAGCAGCAGAAGCACCCCCACTTCCCTACCATCACCACTATCACTTAATCATCATTTTATTATTAACTATATAGCAGAAATCAATAATAATAATAGTAGTAGTAAGTAGTAGTAGTTAAGTAGTAGTAGTAAATAAATAATAACGCCTGATCGATCATGGTGATAGTGCTGAGTGAAAAAGTAATCATCATCGTCATTGGATTAAATATTTTTTTTAATGATGACTGAAAAATTCATAGTTCCATAGAAATACAACAAAGTTTGAAAAAAATCTTTCTGTGAGAAAATGTGAGTCCTGTTGGCTAAAAAAAAAAGAGTAAATAAACGGATGAAAAATTGGGTGGGGACAGAGCTTTACTGCTTCTTCTTGCTTTTCATCACGGTCGTGAATGACTTTGGTTGGAATGTTGTTTACTGCATGCAACCCCAAACAAAAGCAAAACAATTCTTCACCACCCATTTTTTTTTTTCATCAGCCTGGAATTACTGATTTGTAGCAGTTAACCAGTATTTTATAATTTGCTACTGTTAAAAAAAATAAAGCGAATAAATTGCGAAATCTTTTTTCTTTTTTTTTCTTTTATTAATGTTTACGCATTATGTGTTACTGTTATCTAAGAAGAGATATTTGTTATTGTGATGATATCATATCAGACACGTAAGTAGCATCAACATTTGGGAAAGTAGACGAAAGTTTTAACCCAAAGCAAAAAAAAAAAAAAAAAATCCCCGAAATTACTCCAAACAAGCCCAAAATACCTGACATAAGATTTCTTATCCAATAAACAGAATTGGACAGAATTCAACATGAAACAAAGAACAAAAATAAATAAATAAATAAATACGCGCGCCTTAGTTGCGTGTACAAAACAGAAATAGAGCCGACATTTTAAAAAAGAAAAGAGCTATCAAAAAAGAAAGGTTGGTGGGGGGAGACGCAAAAATAAAGAAACAGAATTAAATATGCCAACAAAAATGAAATCAAAAAAGAGTGAAAGAAAGAGAAGGTGAAAAAAAAAAAAAAAAGACGAAAGGAAGAGAAAAGATTAGAAAAGAAAAGCGCAGGTAGAGAACGAAATTCAATATCAAACAAGGCACCTACTGTAGAGAGATGGTCCAGCAAACAAGTTCGATCGTTAACGAGTACTTAATTATTGTGACCTTGTACCATACTTTTTTAACTTTAGTAAATATAACCTAATTTCACACACGATAACTGTGCGAACTACTTGAAATAATTCGCACTCAGTTTTAACTTTTAATCTTTTAGAAATGTAAAAAAAAAATATAAAAAAACTAAGGTGTAAATAAAAAATAATATAATAGAAAAAGTTTGTTTATTACACTTTCTTTTGAGGGGGCGTTTAAAAACATTTTTTAAAGATGAACGTTACACGTATTCTTTAAATGAAAATGCTATATTGAAGCCAGACAGTTCGCACAAAGTCGCTTGAATAAAATTTGATGTGTAAAACTTTATATACGTGAAGCTCAAATTGTTATTGTAAAATAACCACCAAAATGAAGATTTATAAAAAAAGAAAAAGAAAAAAAGTTACATGTATAACATTTGGTTTTCAAAACTTCTAAATAAAAGAGGCTTATGAAGTCTGATCGTTTGAAAACACGCCAAAATAAGGTTTGCGAACAAGCGTGGTTTAAAGAGATATATTTTGTATTTTTTTAACTAATGGGAAAGTAAGTTACAACAACATAATATCGAATTTCTAATTCAATTCGGAGTCGATTTGTGGCTATTTAAGAAGTCAGGTTTGTCTGACAGCCAGGAAGGTTTTGGCTTTCACAGACGAACGTCGTTGGCAGTTTCTGCAAACCGAGCAAAGCTAAAAAAAACAAACAAAGAACAGACGGGTTTCGGCATTCACGTGGAAGACACCAGATGGCTCTGAGATCTGAACAAAAGAAAAACAAAAAAAGCCGCCATCGATGACTACGACGACGATAAAAAGAAAGCAAAAGGGGGAATGTACAAAGAGAGATACGATTATATTATAAGATAGAAAGGGATACATGTATACAATTTGGTGTTGAATTTTGTATAAGAAGAGGCCCAGATAAAATTTGCAAACAGGCATGGTTTAAGAGATACATTTTGTGATTTGTTTTTAACCCATTTAAATTGCGAACCCAAAATTAAAAAAAATTCTGATTCAGATTGAAGCCAATATGTGGCTATTTAAGAATTCTGGTTTGACTGATAAGGCATAAGGGATTGAGCTTTTATAGGTGAAAATCACTGACTGATACTGTGAGTCAGAAAACAAAAGGGATTTGGCTTTCACAGGCGAAAGTTGCTATCGGCTCCTAGGAGAGCAAAAGGCTGAAAGGTTTCGGTATTCACAAGAAAGAAACGAAAAGGAAGAAGAAGAAGAAGAAGAAGAAGAAGAAGAAGAAGAAAGTAAGTAAGAAAAGGAAAAGAAAACTGAAAGCAGAAGTTTGTACAAATTTAGAGAGATATCCGATTATCTTTTTATATATATTTGTGAAAGTTTGTCAAAAAGAAATATTAACAATGATTTTGAACTTTTTATGAAATATGAGATTTATCCCATCTTGGTTTGTAAAACTGAGCTATTTGCTAAACAAACCAGAATCCCAGCGACGTCCATGAATGACCTTCTTAACTCATTCCGACAGTCGAATGACTCTAAATAAATGAGGATTTTGTTGATAATAATTATAATTATTTTTATTAACCCAACAGAATTGTTATTAGAACTTGTTATCTTGCCTAAGTGTTTGGCACACAAAGGGAGATTTAGTACAAACTAGTCTTATAAATTTTGTACAATTATTATTTTTATGTGATTTTATAAATGTAAATTTCTTTCAAATTTCACACTGGAGTAAGAGTCTTGTGTTTTTTCGTTTGTGTCATTCATAATATCCAGGATGTTTGATTTCACGTTCTCTCACCACACTCACTACCACCATGAAATCATTTCAATTTACTTAGCTTAACTTAGTTTAACGCAGAACCAAATAAACGGAGATAAGAATAGTGTGTTTCAAGGGAAAAAACGCGGATTTGAAATGTTAACTGTTTCTTTTACCTAGGTTCAAGATAAAAAAAAAAGAAAAAACAGTTCTTAGGTAAAAGATTAAAAAACAGTTCCTAGGTAAAAGATAAAAAAAAAAAACAGTTCCTAGGTAAAAGATTAAAAAACAGTTCCTAGGTAAAAGATAACCCCCCACCCCCTAAAAAAAACAGTTCCCAGCTAAAAGATTAAAAAACAGTTCCTAGGTAAATGATAAAAAAAAGAAAAAACAGTTCTTAGGTAAAAGATTAAAAAACAGTTCCTAGGTAAAAGATAAAAAAAAAAGAAAGAAAGCAAGCCCTAGGTAAAAAATAGAAATTGACAGAAAAATATTTCCAATCCAATCGGAATCGTTGCTATTGATTATTTCAAAACACGTGATTGGACCGACTGTTAAGCTTCAAATACACGACGTTTAGCTTTATTCTTAGTAATAATTGTCACTGAGGTTAGAATCCAATTTACACCTTCGCATCAACATTGCACTCGAACCTCTCAACACACATCAACACAATTATTTAAATTTCCATAACTGATACACCACGCGATTCACTCTCAGTATTGAGATAAATGTTTCATTTTAATGAATATCGAAATGGCATCTTCGTCACTGTCCATAGATTACACTGTACAATAATAATATATAGTAATTCTTTCTATAAGGCTCGTATTCTCACTACTGTTCACTTTATTTCTTAGTGTCACTGATTTTATACTCCGCTGTAAATTAGATCTATTTCTGATTCACTCGACATGTCGGTCGGATGTGAGCGCTAAGAAAGCAAAATCCCAAATCCAGAAGTCATCTTCTGCGCAAGGGCTCCGAGCATCATACCTGGTCCACAAAACAAGTCCACGCAAAAATCTAAAATACAATAGCAAATCACGAATGTTGCTGCTAAAAGAAAAAGAAAAAAAAAGATGAGTTTGTGACTGACACAGAACCCGACCAACAAGCCAGCTGTTGACATCAGCGGGCTCTCGACGTCATCAGCGTGATTTCTAACATCTTGGCGGCTTCACAGTCACACTATCCATGGCTCTCTTTTCATCACCAACGTGACCTCGGTCAACCGACTCAACAAATCCGTCAACTCCTGGACTTATCAACAACATCCTTACACCTAATCGCTTATCAATGGCAACTAAGGTATCGCATATCAACAATTTTGTTATCCTTTCACAGGCTGGTTATTCTCGTTTTGTTTGATTTCGCATTCGATCAGAATCCTAAAGGGACATTCCGTTGGATTAAGCTTCACTATTACACTCTAAGTCTCTCTCGTCGCCATCGTGACCTCAGCCAAACGCACCTTACCAGGTAGGTGTTACTACAGATCAACCTCACCAACGACAACCCAATCGTGACACCAACTGCGTATACCACGTGCGCTCGTACTGGCGAATCTGTACCAGATAAGTATAGTAGAATCCATGAAAACCGGACTGAGAAGTCCTTCCATATATGACGAATTGGTTACAAAGTCCGGATATGAGGGGTTATATTTAGATGAAAATAAAAGAACTGAAATCTGGTTTAACATTTATTTTCAATATTTTATAGTAAACAAAATAAGCTAATGGCGAGTGAAATATAACGGAATTGATTTTAAGGAAAAAGAAATAAATTATGTAATGTTAATGAAAATTCATTAAATTAAGTATGCAAAATAAATAATGTAACGAGAATTTTTTAATCGTTGTTGCATGATGATTCTTTCTCTTTTAATGTTATTCTCAACTTTTTCCGTATTTCGTTTTGCTTTTGTTCTTGAATTTTTTTTAAACGTAAGACACTTTTTTTTTTTATAACTCTGTGTGCTTTATTGCAATCGTCATAGCTGAATGCTGTCTTTCTTTCCATAAAACTGATAACCTTTTCAACAGCTTTTTCAATTTCAGTCCGAGTTTCATCACAACCATGTTCTTTTTTTCCTTGTTCATTGTGACAGTGTGAACGCTGGAGAATAGATTCTTTGGAAGATTTTATATCTTAAAATGTTGACTTTCCTATGTTGAACTCCGCCATTAGTTGCAATAAACTTTCACCAGCGTCTAGTCTGTTTCAAATTTCCACTTTTTGCGATAACTCCAAAGTTGTTCTTTTCCTCTTATTCCCATCATCCTTTGCATCAATACAAGCCATTAGGGTGAAATAAGCATAAGCAATTATCCAAAGTAAATTTCCTGAAAAACAGAAATTTCAAATCAGTTACATATCACCAAAAGAGTTCAAATATACACATCAAAATCATGTCCGGATATACGGGATTTCGGATATGAGGCACTCCGGATATGAGGGATTCCGGATATGAGGAATTCCGGATATGAGGGATTCTACTGTTGGCATTTGTTATCATGTGTATATTCTGACAATTGATTAGTACATACTTGTTAAAATTCTTGTTTGTTCTTTCTTTTGTAACCGTACACTGGTTATAACACTAACAACATTCGACATTTTCTATTCAGCCGGTTGCTACCATTTCAAAGGAACATCTCGGCACAGTATCAAGTAACCGACCATACCAATTGTCACACTAGTTTCTGGTGACTTCTACGTCAGTTTTCCATTTGGAGACCTCTATTCAATAGTCAATAATTAGTAAACGCCGACATTAGACAACATAATTCTTTTATCACAATGATATTTACTCTGCAAATGTCCAAGGGTCACTCAAGGTAGATAGTTACAGAGTAAGAGATACAGTCTATAGGGATATGTTGGGAAGACAACAGTTGACCCTAGACTTGAACAGGTTAAGATTGTCTTGATTGGGGAAGCATCCTCTTGGGAGTCGTTTCCTCAAAACAGCGGTAGAAGCTCCTCGATTGGAACTTGCGTCTCCCCAGTGGAATACGAAGGGAATGAGGGAGGTTCGCTAAAATGGGCGTGGTATAGCGGGTCTTAGCCATGAAGTTTGAAACCGGTGGAAATAAAGAATGTAGTTTGTCTGAACACTTTACATAGAAATAGCGATAGAGCAGTAAGAGACTTGTGACATTTTGTCTGTGAGGAAAGGGGTTGTAGGGTGGGAAATAGTTCATCACTGCAAAGAAGCTTTTGGATCCAATCGAGACTGCTGCTCCTGCCTATATGTTACAGAGGTACCCATTTTCGGTCTAATCTAGTTCTTGTAAAGGTGTAGGAGAGCAGGAGGAGTCACTTTCTTACTGGAGTGATATAGGGAAGAGACTGTTTTCCCATTTTCTTTAGCGATGGACTGTATGTACGAATTACACTTGAGGTCTGGGCTGAATTTAAATCCTAATAGGGATCCAAGGCACGGGACCACTCCGAAGGAATATCCGTTCGTCGCGATCGGGGAATGTTCTGGGTCCGCCCGGTGATGATGGAACCAGAAGAAAAATCCGTAACTGTATCAGTTGAGAGGCTGATATTGTCGAGAAAATCTCAACCCCACAAAATCTAGAGACGGTTCAGGCCGAGGAAAAGAAGCAAAAGCACTTACCTTAAGATGCCAAATGAGATTCATTTCCGCAACGTAACGTGTTCGTCTAACAAGTAATTATTTACCCGCTGCCCCACGCAGCAAGATGTAGCACAAGGCCGAATTTTAAAGTGGGGCATCCGAGCCCGTTGGCTCGGGCAAAAATTCTC
Organism: Acanthosepion lycidas; assembly: GCA_963932145.1. Taxonomy (NCBI): domain Eukaryota; kingdom Metazoa; phylum Mollusca; class Cephalopoda; order Sepiida; family Sepiidae; genus Acanthosepion; species Acanthosepion lycidas. Next base: position 40,164,224 of record OZ010596.1, on the reverse strand, counting down.
TATAGACCACGTAAAAACGGAGTCAATTTCCCGAGACGAAACTCTACCCTTCAGCGGAGCCTCGTCTGGGGGATACCTTCTGACATAAGGAAAAAGACTTCCCTTATAACTATTTCAGAGATCACGTGGTAATAAAGTCACGTGACCCACGTAACTATAAAAAGTTAGTAAAAACGTAACTACTTTTAGTTAGCAAGAAATAACAACGCAGGTAAGTGCATTGATTTTTCTCCCGTCTGGACTTACACAATAGAGTTATTTAAACTTTACCAAAAGAAAGTTGTAGGGACCAGGGTGGGGAAAGGAAGAAGAGAGAAAGGAAAGAGAGACATGTGGAAGAAGAATAATGACTTCGTTAACACAAATATCCTCTTAACTACTTAGAGCATTTGTTTAATTTCTATTCTTAATTGATTGTGTTTCGTAACGTCTGTATTTAGAGTTAAGCTCTCGCGGCCATCAAAGAAACAAAAACAACGCTGTAACGATGAAGCAAATAAGCTAAAAAAAAACTTACAGGATGATCTCATACTTTTCCTCTCCCGATAGCAGTTAGCCAAAAGGCGGTAATGCAAAGGAAGAATTGTAAAAGAAATTCTGGCCACAAAGTCAATCCACGAAATATTTCTCTATTGACAAATGGTAAAGAATAAAGATTTATAGATCAATATAAAAAAAGATCCAGACTAAATAAGATTCGTTTCTCATGTAAAATGAGAGTTAGCGGAGAAAATGTTCGATGGAACGAGAAGGTAGTTTTAATTTGTTTTTTTATGTAATACATTTTTAGGCAGCTGTCCTTCATTTAAACATGTTCAATTTAACGTAGCATGTTTAGGCAGCAGTCCTTCGTTTAAACGTTCTATTAAACGTAACACATTTAGGCAACAGTCCTTCGTTTAAACATGTTCCATTAAAAGTAGCACATTTAGGCATCTGTCCTTCGTTTATGTTCTATTAACCATAACGCATTTAGACAGCAGTCCTTCGTTTAAACATGTTCTCTTAAACGTAACACATTTAGGCAGCAGTCCTTCGTTTAAACATGTTCCATTTAATCCTAACACCTTTAAGCAGCTGTCCTTCGTTTATGTTCTATTAACCATAACTCATTTAGACAGCAGTCCTTCGTTTAAACATGTTCCATTAAACGTAACACATTTAGGCATCTGTCCTTCGTTTATGTTCTATTAACGCATTTAGACAGCAGTCCTTCGTTTAAACATGTTCTATTAAACGTCATAACACATTAGGCAGCTGTCTTTCGTTTAAACATGTTCTATTAAACGTGACACATTTAGGCATCTGTCCTTCGTTGATGTTCTATTAACCATAACGCATTTAGACAGCAGTCCTTCGTTTAAACATGTTCTCTTAAACGTAACACATTTAGGCAACAGTCCTTCGTTTAAACATGTTCCATTAAAAGTAACACATTTAGGCATCTGTCCTTCGTTTATGTTCTATTAACCATAACGCATTTAGACAGCTCTCGTTTAAACATGTTCTCTTAAACGTAACACATTTAGGCAACAGTCCTTCGTTTAAACATGTTCCATTAAAAGTAACACATTTAGGCATCTGTCCTTCGTTTATGTTCTATTAACCATAACGCATTTAGACAGCAGTCCTTCGTTTAAACATGTTCTCTTAAACGTAACACATTTAGGCAGCAGTCCTTCGTTTAAACACGTTCTATTAATCCTAACACATTTAGGCAGCTGTCCTTCGTTTATGTTCTATTAACCATAACGCATTTAGACAGCTCTCGTTTAAACATGTTCTATTAAACGTAACACATTTTGGCAGATGTCTTTCGTTTAAACATTTTCTATTAAACGTAACGCATTAAGGCATCCACCCCTCGTTTAAACATGTTCTATTGAAAAGAATTGTCTGCTAAGCATTTTGGTGAGTTTCTACTGGTATCGAATAAGTCGTTTGATATCGGAAGTTTGTAGAGTAATTTCCCGAAATTGTGTGTAATGTTTGAAGTACTTTCGCCCGTCTTTGGTATTTTTCAAGGAAAGAAAGTAGTAATAGTCTGTATGGTGTTTATTTTGTTAATAATATGATTTTTGTAATGGACTTTGTTCCCGTGCTATGATTATGAAATATATCTTAGCGTCACTTTACAAAAAATGATCTTACAATTCAAAGTCATTTTAACATGGGCGTGCATTGATTGTAGCAAATCTTTGGATAGTTGGTTCCTTGCTTTTAATGCAAAGGACCTGCAAGATTTGTAATCTTTCTTTTACATTTGGAATGGCAGAATACTGTTGTTTTGTCAACCAAAATCTGACGAAAATTTGAACGAGTATCGTGTTATATGTCTATATATAGCACATTCTGAGAGGTGACAGGTGAGTCTTTTCCAGTGGAATGTTGAGACATAATATTTATTTTCGACAGAGGTAGAGGTTTGGCAAAGGCAAGTGAACTGGTATCCAACTTTGGTCTTTAGCAAGATGTGGTAGGGGTGATATCACCCCTGAAATAATAATAATGATAATAAAGGAGGAGATGCTGTAAAACAGAAAACACCAAGTTAAAGAGAGACGTTTTCGAATAACCAAGATGTTAATATGCTCTAAAGACTTTGAAATGTAAATGTTACAGAAAGTTAATTTAGAACACGAAATACAGTCTTTTTGTAAATGTACAAAAGATACTAGATTACTAATAGAAAATTACTGGAACAATAATAATTTGGAACTTTTAAACAAATAAATGGACTTTGACACTATAAGAATCGAAGTTAAAATTAAGGATGTTTTGATCTAGAATTTATTTTTAAAGCAAGAATCTCTGTAGTTTACAACGAGCGGCAGAATAAGTAATAGCGAGGTCATAAACAATAGTGTCTTGTGAACCTTGGAAACCAATCGATGAATAACTAAATTGTTTATTCTCGGAGGAGTGAAGTTGTAATTTGGTAGAATGTCAGTACGTTCGCATTAGAAAAACAGATACGTCACCAGTCTGGGCCACGTGAGGTCGGTTATCTTAATAAAGAGGCGAGCCAACCGGAGGAGGCAGAGTTTTGGGTTCGTCTGTCTTCGAATGCAGTCGAACTGAGTGGAGAGATGCCAGAGATTGAAAAGGAAGCGTCCGCTGTGTGTTGCTGAAACGGAGAGCGAAGAAGCGAAGAAGCGAAATACCGACGCTAACATCTAAGTACCGCTACTACTACTACTACTACTACTACTGAGAACAGGAACATTGAAGGTTGTAGCAGTTGTGCTAAGAACAGACCAAAAAGGGTTAAAACGAAGGCCACATCTCTCCTTACCGAAATTATTCGAAGTATTTGTGTTTGACTATTGCTATTGTTCACATACAAGAAACATTCAACCTTGTGCAACAAGAATTATTTGTGTGTGTGTGTGTGTGTGTGTGTGTGTGTGTGTGTGTGAGTTGCTTTTATATATATATAAAAAATTAGTCTTTTCAAAATTGAAACGACTTGGATATTTATTTTTCTGTTAACCCGATTCTCACCCGACAAACTCGCAGGTGGACAAACGGAGAGGTTCCTGATTTCTACGATCTGATGACCACTCTCCAGGATCAAAACAATCATAACATGGCTGGAGGGTGGCTTCGAATTGACATTGGGAACCGGAGACTTGTGTAACCTGTAATACTGGACCATACCGGATAAGGTGTTACAAAATAGGTTTTTGCGGAGAAATCATTTTAATAACAACTATTAGGCTGAAAGTTTTAATTCCTTTGTAGTATGTGATGAAACTCGGGCGATTTTCACTAAATGCAGGACGTAACAGTTTCCGCTGACATGAAGTGGAAAGATTATATTGAACCAATTGCTAAGTCTCCTGCTAAGAAAATTGGTTCACTGTGTCGTGCTAGAGAATTTTTCTTGACAGAATCTGTCTTACATATTTTCAGTCTACCATTCGTCCTTGATTCGGATATTGCTGCCACAGTGGTCTGGGGCTCCTGCTATATATTTAGATATTCTTGATAAAATACAAAAAAGATATTCATTTTAGATATTCTTGATAAAATACAAAAAAGAATCTACTGGCATCTCGGCTTCAGTCACTTTCCCATCGCCGTAATGTAGCTTCGCTATGCATAAATATAAATACTTTTGTTGTAGCATACCTACGGACGCTAATGTCTATGTTCCCATTCACATAAATACAGTAGTAAATACTGTATGTTGGTCTGCAGTTGGAGATTCATTGTGGAATTCACTTGACTCACGTCTAGCAGTTGGCTACTACTTCTACGTGCCGCTGGCGAATCTTATATGTGTTATTCTTGTCCTAAGTATTATTGTTCATTACCAACCTTCGTGTCATTATTCTTTCATGGAAATTTTTCAGGTGAGCGTTCCTCTATAGTACTTAGATTTGATGAATTTAAGCGCAGTACTGGATTGGCGGCAAGGTCTCATTTTACAGCTGAAATGTTTATATGTAATCGTAAGTTCTATGCTAGCAGTTTTTTCTCACACTTCTCACTTGTGGAACTCTCTTCCGGCTTCTTGCTTTCCAGTCAACTTTGACCTTCATAAATTTAAATACAATGTCAACAGTTATCTTCTGTCTTCTCAATTCATGTTCTTTTATTGTTCTCTCTCTTTAATGTTTTATTTTACTCATATTCTTTCACAGCCACTAACACCTTGCGTCTTAGTGGCTTTATTGCCTTGCTTGGTTCGAGATGATTAAAGAAATAATATATATGTAAGGATTATATTATCTTATTGCATTTTCACCATTTATCTAATTGTAGTTGATCCGGTTAACATAAAATAATAGAATATTTGTTGTGGTTTAAATGAGAATTATATATATATATATATATATCTAAGATTTCTTTTTGCTGTTATGTCCCTCCAGGGCGCATGCGACCATGACTCTACACAGATTCCTTTTCTGTATGATCTGTGAGTTGACAACACTTCATTGGAAAGATAGAAGAGTGGTTTCATGTTGCCTTGTCCACAGTATTGTATCCAGAGTAGTATTTTTAAACTGGATGCCACCCAAGGCTAGAGATACCAGTCTACCTTGCTATTTAAATCATCGTTAAGGAATCGACAGATTAATCCTTTTCCCAAGAGCATTTGTGTGAAAGTGAACGCAGCAGAATTTAAATTCGGTTCACCTATTCTTTTTCTATGATTGTCTTTAAAAATAAATTCATTTTCTCTTCGAATAAGAAAATCCTTATGACTTAGTGTTCAACTCATTGCATAAAAGATTTCTAGTTGGAAAGATTAGTAAAGCTGATAAGGCTATCTTTATGGATGCTATCTTGTTATGATGAAGACATTCGATTTGATATGTGGTGATTATCCCACCTTGTCTGACAGGATACCGCTAGGTGGAGTTCTTTTCCTGTTGTGGTGTCCTCCCTCTAAAGAGGCTATGTCGGCCTCTTCTGCCTACTATAAGATTAGTAGGAGAGAAGGCCTTGGGGAAACAGTCGAACAGATTGAACGCTGGGTCAACAGACACACACTCACTAGTCGTGTAATACTCTAATGTTGTATATACTGTTTAACATATGGTATATCTGCAACACTTATTTTGTTATTTCTTTAACCATTTACTTAGTCACAACAATTCCGTACTACAAAAGAAGTAACATAAACCTTCTCGTTCTCAAGTAAGGCCCTCTTTTTTTTCGTTCCTTTCACACTGCTTGTTATATACATGTTATAGTTTCTCTGTGTGGGACAAAGTCATCTGTTTATGTACACTTCGGCCCAAAACTGGCGTGATTCTGAAGAGTTCTTGGGATTCGTTGATTTTTTAATTTTCTTATTAATTCTAATAACAGCTTTCTTTGTTCCTTATCTCCGCTTTCGTAATCAACTTTCCAAATTTGGGAATTTTTTTTGAGTAGTTACAGGGACTGTTTTCCCCCTTAACTCCGACATGCTTCACTTCACATTTGTCACCTCTACTCTGCACAGGCGGCGCTAAACTCTGCTCCTTCCTTCCTTCTCGCTGTTCTAACTTCTCGGGGCGTATAACTGTCTTTGTGACAAAGCTAATTTTTTAAATGCATTGCAGAAAGGGCGTAGTTTATTCACCTCATTAATTGCAATTCTCTGACTCCTTTCGCACAAATCAGAACACCTTCTTAGCGCGACATGATTGATCTTCATAACCCCAACCCTAAGAAAAACGGATCGTTCTTTGTTTTCGTTTTCGTCAACGAAAAATAAGATTCTCATCTCCTCTTTCCGTTAATATGTGTTTTTTTGATTTTCCCAGGAAGAGATAAACTTATTTCCCAAATTTTCTTTTCGTCAATGAAAATATATTTGTTTACCTAAATTCTCAAGAAAAAAAAACTTTCTGTTTCCCCTCCCTGAGCCGGTCGCCGTCTCAGCGGAAAGACAGGCCTGATCACTTGCCTGTTATGACAGATCGATTTTCATAAACTTAACCTTCATACTGGATTAATTCTCTGTTTCCATTTATCGATTATTTTCACTAATAAAAAATATATTTCTCATCTGCTTTTTCTGTTCGCCAGTAACACGAGTTTTCCTAATTTCCCAAAAAGGAGATAAAATTGTTCTCTTAATTTGTTTTCGGTCGCATATCAGACTCTCGATAGATAAGAAAAATAAACTTTAGGAGAGAAGAAATCCAGATGTCCCATTCTCACCCGGGGAAAATGTCTCTATTCTCTATCTCTATTTTCCAGCCTATATTTCCATTTGGGTCATTAACCCTTTTCTTTTGCTGCTTAGAATTAATGTTTAAACACTTCACAGCCTCAGTGTCATAATGAGTCTTTTTTTTAAAAAAAAAATTGGTTTCACAGACTTCACATAGACAAAAATATCTCGTGAAGATTCTATAAGGACTTTATTTTGTTTTTTAACTTCTGGTAACCTTATGTTTCACAATAAAACCTCGACAGGAAATGCTTTTGTGATGAAACCGCCAAGAAAGTGGCTAACCGAATTGTTTCGTTTCTGCTCATCGTGTTTTTAGAAGTTATGCTTAGTAAAAAAATAAAGAAAGAAAGAAAGAAAAAAATAGAAGAAAAGGAAAAAAAAAAAGACAAATTAAAAGTGACGTCAGAGGTCCGGCTGTTTCCAAGCGGTTCTCAAATAAATGTTTTACACAACAAACAGCCAACAATAATCATTATAATGATTTGATCCGGTAACAAAAAAATGTCGCAGAGAAAAATTACCGTTGTAAATTGAAATTCGAAGATTTTCAAACTCATGACAGTTTGGGGAATTTGTTAGTCATATTCGTAACCTAATTTGGCCAGTGGCCTATCAAGGCTATAATAATTAGGTCACGTCCTAGGGACGTCATCGAACAATAATTTATCGTGTAATATTTATCAATTAATCATTAAATCATTTGGCAACATTCACCAACGACGGATCATCGGTTTCATATGTTACCAACGACAGTTTTCTTTCGACCTCGATGTTGAGTGGTTGTGATTGACAAATTTGCACCAATGAAAGCAAGGAAGGCGAACTTTTAAGCCGAATCTGCACATTTTGTTAATCGCTTGCTTCTTTCAATTTTCTCGGCGCCGCTTATTCTTAACTTATTCAAATATATCTCCTTATGGTGTCATTATAATTCACAATGAAATATTTAAGAGATCATTTAAAATCTAGTTTACCCATACTGTCAGAAATGATGGCCATTGTTAAAAAGTTTTAATAGTGAGATGCAGTGAAACAAAAGTTTTGAAACAATGTATTAAGATTCAATAAATCGGGTATAAAGAATTCACAACTAAAACAAAAGTCAATGAACCGTTTAATTAGTTCGTTCCTTTTGTATTTTTAGACGTTCAATGGAAGCTATGCTTCATTGATTACTCCTGGTATTATAGAAATCAGTTTTTGATCAATATCTTTTCATGTTAATAATTATGTGTGTTTAATATAAAATGTAGGTTCCATCAAGCTTAAACTCTAGGGGTTTAGTTAAAGTCCCAGCAGTGACAGCAAAGCTTTATGGAACCTACACTCGGATGCCGAGAGCTATAATTTACATCTCTTGGAGACAACATCCAACTAAATCACAGCTCTAGGGTCCCATCCATGATATTTTTACGCAAACGCAGAATACGCTTTGCTGAACATTGTCGTAATATTCGAAATTTTATAATTAACTAGCGTGTAAAGATTTCAAAGCTACAGAAAAAAGATCAACAACAAAAATATATAATAAAACATCAATCTCTTGCGAAAAATAAACAGCTAAAAATAAAAAGCAAAATATTATAGTAAAAAATATCACGTAGTATAAGAAGAGAAATATTAACCAATCGCTGTTGGTTTTAATAAATGAAAACTCCTTGAAAGTTGTATCCGCTGACAACAACAAAAATACGAGATTTAGCAACAGGTCGTATTCAGTCAAAAAATGCCAACTTGTTTACATATTCTGCGCCACTCGACTCCCTTTACCCAAAGAAGAAAGCGAAGCGGATAGAGATCAAAAGACTCCATGAAATTTGAAACAACATTTCAGGCGCTTGTATTTCGTTTTCTTCTCTAAACTGTAATGATATTTACTAAAATGTTTTAACTTTCTTCATATCACTTATCCATTTCACGAACATTTTAAACAATACTAATGAGCTCTCCCCACTGCATTTGGTGCCTGGACCGGATGAATTTAAGCGTAATAATTGTAGAGTCATTTGGCCATTATTAAATGTAAATAGCTGAAGTGGACCTGTTAGGGTTCTAATTATGGGCAAATAGTTAACCCTCAAACTGGAGTTAAACATTATGAATGTCTAAAAATACATTTTCATAGTAAATATATCAGCAATACATTTTTGAAGAAAAAATGACCAGCAATACATTTTTGTAAATGAAATTGCTAATGCTTCCTAGGAAATTAAATTTCGGCATGAAGTAACTCATAAGGAGTTGATATGCTGCTAAACAAACCCTTGACATCAGTCAGTTATGTGCCACGCGTGATATATGCTTAGGCGATCATGTATCTTTCGATACATGACTGACAAAGCAGAATTTTTTCCTGCAGTAGGTTGCCACTTCTTTCTGCGGTAGGCCAGTTGTCATCCAAAGCTGTAGAACTATAGAACCCGATCTGTTCTGCTATTTGCCCATAGCTAGGGGAAGAAGAAGAGGATTCATATCTTTTCCAAGGGTATTAGCCCGTAAGTGAATGCATGGATTCGACTGGAATTCGAACTTGGCTCTCCGATTCCGTGTTTTCCCCTACATCTTGACATACAAGAGCGAATTCAAACAAACGAACAACATTCTGACTTCAAGACAAGACAAACTGGGACTCGGTCATATGAGACTGAGAAGTGGCCTATTTTATTGGCTAAGAAGAAATTCCAGCATGCATTTGTATTTTTTTTTTTTTTGTCTATAAACTGGGGAGGAAAGTATTTTGCAATCATCCCCAGTAAAAATTGGAACCAGCACTACTAGATTGACTGCTATATAGTTTTACTCTTGAAATAGCCAGACGGAATCGTAAGTTCTATTCTAATAGTTTCTTCCCTCGCACTTTTCGGCTTGGGAACTGTCTTCACGTTTCTTGCTTGCCTGTCATCTACAATCTTAAAATATTGAATGCGAATTCAATCGCCATCTTCTAGCTTCAAGAATCTTGTTCTTTTATTATCATTTCTCCTCACTAAAGGCTTCTAATTCTTCCATCTTGCACATTTATAGATTTCCCGTTCATTCATGCATTGAATATTGCTGCCATATGTGGACAGAAGGATCTGTGATGTTATCGGTCCTGACCTGGCATCGTCACTTTCTCACCACCGTGTCGTGGCCTCACGTGTTGTTTTAATATTCTCTCCTCCGTGATAAATTAACCGCGTGAATTTAAGCGAACTACTAGATTAGCTATTGGGTCTCATCGTTTTACTGTTGAAATAGCCAAATGGAACCGTATGTTCTATTCTAATAGTTCCTTTTCCAGCACCTCTACAACTATGATCCGGTTTCAGGTTTTAATACCACCTCCAATCTCCCAGCAGTTAAATGCAACGTCTCCTGTTTTCTTGGATCGTATTCTTTTATAATTTTTCTCTTCAGTAAGGTCTTCTCATTTTCTTGCCACTAAAACGCAGAGGGGCTACTGGGAGTGGAAGAGAATAAGTGGAAGGCGATAATGCCACTATTATCGCTTTGCTTGAGGTGAAATTATTCAAGAAAAAGATCCCTCCGCGGGAAATCAACTTAGAAACAATATTACATACAAAAACTTTGTTGTAAAAATGTAAGTAAATTGTTGTTAATTTTACCACAATGAATGAAAGTTTCTATTGATCATGAATAGGATTAATGAATCACACCGCTATAATAACACCATTATGACCCAGAAAACAAATAACAGTCTATGAAATGATGTCATTCGGGTTCTCCCCAACTGAAGAGATTAAAGGCTTCCACGTCAGTTGGAAACGTAATGTTTGCAGTTTTTCTTGTGAAGTGGATAAGCAAGATAGTTTGTTGATTATCTTCCGAGGAGGGCTAACGTTTAGTTTGGCCGCACTGATTGGAGGAGGCGGCGTTGAAAGAAAAACGGTGACGGAACATTGGAAAAAGGTGTTATCTTTCTGAAGGATATTTTAGAAAAGTTTTCAGATCGCTTGTATAGACCATTCCTCTCAGTTCACCAGATTCGTCTGACAATTTCCTGTTTCCAAATCGTAAAAGGAGTTTGAAAGAAAGAAAATTTTCCAATAATCTGGAGGTAACAGCAACAGCGGTAGTAGCTGCAGCAGCTGCTGCAGTAGCAGCTGCAGAAGTAGCAGCAGCAGAAGTGGCAGCATCAGAAGTAGCAGCAGTAGCAACAGTGGCACTAACAGCAGTAGCAGTAGCAGTAGCAGCAGCAATAGTAGCAGCAGCAGTAGTAGTAGTGATAGTAGCGGCAGCAGTAGTAGAAGCAACGGCAGTAGCAGTAGGGCGGTAGCAGCAATAGCAGCAGCGGCAGTAGCTGCAGCAGCAGTAGCAGCAACGGTAGTAGCAGCAATAGCAACAGTGGCAGTAGCGGCAGTAACAGAAGCGGCTGTAGCCGTAGCATCAGCATTAGTAGTAGCAATAGCAGCAGAGGCAGTAGCAGCAGCGGCAGTAGCAGCAGCAGTGATTGATTGCGGTAGCAACAGTTGCAGAAATAGCAGCAGCAGCAATGGTAATTGCAATAGCGGCAGTAGCGGTAGCGGAAGTAGCATCAGCAGCGAGGGTAACATCGACAGCAGTTGCAATAGCAGCAGCGCGGCGGCAGCAGCAGAACTAGAATTTTTTTGAAAGATTCAACAGTCATTATGGCAAGTGTGTTGCTCTGACATAGGTGAATATCTAGAATAAAAGTTGTTGTGCCTGTAGAAAAATCTAGATTGATTTTACAAATCTGCTGACCATTATTTGGAACGATTTTTCACTGTTGCTGAAACATAGGTCACAATGACTCGGAGACCGAACAAAATTCTATGCATTTGTAGCATACGGGTTCTACTGTAAGCATACAACCCAAACCTCGTCCAAGCTTTCCAACGACCGGCCAATGATCTACCACACGTTGCATTCCGATTCTATATCCTACCGGTACGCACCGAAAGCTGGGAAAGGACGCATTGCATGCTCACACGGTAACACGATGAAAGACAAAATTCATGTCGAGAAAGAAGAACGCGGTACCAGATTATATATACGATGGTAAGTAAAAAAAATATCAACAACTTCACCATGACATATTGAGGCTTGTCACACTGCCTCTGCTCATGCGTGTTTACAGTTGGTACTATTGTGGTCACGTGATCGACGTTTGGGCTTGATCTTGCCAGTTTTCTTGCTGCTATTACAGTGTTAACATAGCCACCCCGCTAGCAGTGTGCACCAAGGAGGAATAAAGAGGTCCAGTCTCTGGTTGTAAGGTGTGTCAGAAGCTGAAATTTGTCGGAGGCTTTTAACACAAGACTGTGACAGTGCACTACCGTTTAGAAGTGTGTATGAGTGGATCGAAAAGTTTAGAAATGTCCGGACAAGCGTGACGCACGAAGAAGTAGCAGGACGCCTGTCGACCTCCATCACAGATGACAAGATTCAGCAAACTCGAGAGATGTTAATGGCGAACCGGCGAGTTATCATCGATGAGGTATCATGTTCTCTACTGGTCTGAAAAACAAAATTTCTTATAAAATGCCACGGATTTCGACTTTAAGCAGCAGATATGAGACTGTCTCCAAGCCGTTCAAGCACTTGAGAAGACGTGGCTACACAGCTTACTCATCACCCATCCTCAGTGCGTGCTGAAAGGAACATGTGTTGGCGACTTTAAACGAATCATCTCAAACAAAAGCGGCCAGTGAATCTTCGCTGACGATCAAAGTCATTTTTCAGTAAGATTTGACTGTGAACCAACTACTAAAAGACTTTTCTAGATCAAATCTTTTTCTGTGAACCAACTATTTAAGTCTTTCCTAAACTATATCATTTTAAGTAGATCAACTACCCAAAGACTTTGACTCAACTAAAGACTATTTTTACTACTTTTTGACTCTTTTGAATTCATATACACAGGTTTGTAAGTACAATAAATAAAACGATTTATTTAATAGGTATACTTGTAGTGACAGAAAAAAAAATTCACTATTTCAAAAGTAAAAATAGAAAATAGAAAATAGAAAACTAAAAGTTGGCAAACCATTTTGATTTTTGGCCATAAAGAAATAAAAATAAAAAGATAATAAATAAATAAATAAGTCCAAAATATTATTTATTTCCTAAAGATGCGTGAAGAAAAAGGGTTAGTCATGAGTCACATCTGTGAACCAATCAAAAATCAAGAAACAATTCTGGAATGAATTTCATTGACTCGAAAAAAGTAAAAAAAAAAGAAGAGACGACCAGACCAGGCAAAGACAGAGTTGATAAAATTTTCGTCCGCTCTCCAATGCTCTTAAAATTCGGACCTCTAAAAATCTCACAGAGAGTAGAAAGGATAACTGCTATCAACGAGATACCTACATACACATTTACAAGAACTCTTTTCCTTTCTCTCTCACTCTGTATATATATATATATATATATATATATATATATGATTATTTATTTAAAAATATGATTCCAACACGCTACATAAGAGTTCTCATGTTTCAAAACAAGAGCCGAAAACTTCTATATAATTATTTGAATTAAATTGAATTAAAGTAAACTCTGTTCCATCTTCAAGCGATTTTTTTTTGAATAACTTATTTCTGAAATTTACGTGTTTTAATAGCATATTCATTATTGAAATCAAAATTTCCATGGTAACGGCTAGAGCGATTGTTTAAATAGAGAGATGTGTAAATTCAATTTAATTCAAATAATTATATTGAAGTTTTCGGCTTTTGTTTTGAAACATGAGAACTCTTATATAGCGTGTTGGAATCATATTTTTAAATAAATAATTATATTTATGCTCTACTTTTGTATCGAGCACTGTTTTTAAAAAATAATAACAAAAATACTAAAGAACTTTGGATTATTTACCTAACCAGTTCTTTCCTATTTTCTATATATTTTCACATACATACATACATACATACATATATATATATATATATATATATATATATATATATATATATATATATATATATATGCTAAATGACTTTAGACATTCATCATAAGAACTTTCTGATATGAACTTATGAACTCTTTGAATATTGTATATTTTAAGATATAAATTTTTATCAGTACATTTAATATATATCTTTGTATTAATTATCTTTGCATGCATTTTTAAAAGGCCAAAAATTGGTGTATATTTGGATTAAGGATGTTATCCAAGGATAATCACCTGTAAGCAAGTAAACCCCTACTTTGCTGACTTCCACATCTTCAAACTAACAAATCACCACATCAGTTCTTCGACACCCACACGTAAACTGATTTCAATCACTGGAAAATATTGATAAGTAATTTAGATTAGAAAATAAGAATCTCGCATGAAACATGCTATAAAGATGTTTTCTATTATAATAATGGCCGACTGTTTATATCCCAGAATGCCTTTCTATTAGGGTGATAAACCAATCCCTGTTATAGATGCTTGCTCAGGTACATTTGTGGTTTATACTGCAACTAGTTTAGCAAAAAGTTTTCATCAATTTACAGTTGAATTGGCCAGATGTAAGCATAAATTTTATGCTAACAGTTTCTTTTCTCGCACTTCTTGCTGGTGGAACTCTCTTCCACCTCTATGCTTTCCAGCCAACTTTGATTTCCAAAGATTTAAATGCAATGCCAATCATTATCTAATGTTCCTAAATGTTGGTGAAGAAAAAAAGGCTTGTCGTCAAATGAGTCAGAAAAATTCAGGAATTAATTCTATTGTCTTTGACAGATAGTCATGGGCAAGCAAACAAACCAACCCAACCCAACCCAACGAACCGGAACAGCGACTGAAAAGAATTTCATCTACTGTCTCTTTCCCTAAAGCTTCGGACACAAAAAAATCTCACAAAGTTGAAAGAATTACTGCTGTCAAGAAATACATACTTACATACACATTAACAAACACGCACTCTTTCTCTCTCACTCTCTCTCTCTCCCTCTATCTCTATCTCTATCTATCTATCTATCTATCTATCTATCTATCTATATATATATATATATATATATATAGTAAACTTTCAACACGAGAACTTTTTGATAGGAACTTAGGAACTCTTTGAATATTATTGTATAATTTATTTTGAGAGATATAAATTTTTATCAGTACATGTAATTAATATATATCATTATATTAATTATATTTATATTAATTATATTTATCCGAACATAACCACCTGTAAACAAGTAAACGAACCCCTCTACATTGGTAACTTCCCCACACAGACCCCCACATGCTCATGATTTCTTCATTTTTATTTTTATTATTGTTTAGAATTCGGACGTTCGGATTTTTAATATAAAACAAACTGTACGACTGAATTTCCTACAAAATTGGTAGCCTCATGCCTTTACCCCCGAAAAAAAGTAAATATACAATAAAACAAAAGCAAGATGATATATTGTAGAATCTTAATTCTACATCTTTGCGAATTACTAAAAAACAAAAAGTGGATCACAGCGATCTTTTGAACAGATCCAACGTCGCACATATTTTTTTGAATATTCGAGTCCTAGTTGGTCAACTATATGTTGCTATCCACCCACAGCACAAAACTTGTGCATTGCTATCCACCCACGGACAAATTTTTTCATCGCGTGATCAAGTCAAAATATTTAGCGCCACTTTATCTGGAGTCTACCCAAGTAAACCGAACACTAACTCACTTTGTCAGTGAGCATTGTGACTTCAAACATTTTGCTACACGAACCTATGGAATCCTCCACATTTGCCTGTCACCCGCTACGGGAAGATGCACTCTTCCCCAAATAAACCTTTAACTAATCATCTCTTTACTTATCCAAACTCAATCCCCTATTAGTTAAAAGGACACTAAAAGTTGAGACAAACCATTTTCCCGCGCAGGTCCCTGGAGCCTATTTGGAAACTCGAAAATCTATAGAAAAAATCGATCGACTTAATTCAAGTTAGTCAGACAGTGAGTTTCGAGAGATACCAGCAGACCCCACACATGCCAACACACTGACTCAATAATCACCACCAACCTCTCAACAACTCATCACAATACGCACAACTATTGCCGCGTGAAGAAACTTAACTTAGAATTTACTAAAATGTGACATTATCACTACAAAACAGTAATTGTACATTCAATCAACTTTAGCCTATCAGTTAAAGGCGAACAATTCTTCATAACTTAAATCAACACTAGCAGTTGTCACACACATACATACTATCACTTGAACTTACACAATTGACAATTTTCCTTGCAGATATCAAACTATTTTAATTTCACAAACTTAAACTATCAACCTTTACTCACTAAATTTCTGCCTGAACAATCTTTGCAACCTTACCTCACTTGCCACATTTAACAAGCAACTTATTATCACTTTGTGTATGTCAAATTTATATATATATACATAAATTCACGTTATTGTTGAAATCTCTAATGACGTTGTTTTCAGTAATTTCTTGAAGTTGAATCGTCTATTTATTTTTGTCTGATTTATTTGTTGTGAATAAATGCATTACGATCACGCACATTCTTGGCCTTCGCAAAAAAAAAAAAAAAAAAAATCACCTTCTGATACATCTTATTCTGCAACAAACCTATGTCACTTCATCTGAAGTTTTCAAAGTTACTTGCGAACATATAACAAACTTCCAGAAATTTCACTCGCTCATCAATCCATTCACCCAGCAGCTCATAATCATTCCTGCTAGAGAATAAACATTGCAACTCTATTCAAACAAAGCAAAGAATTTTTCGACAACGAAATCATCTTCCGAACTTTCATGAACATTCTAACTTCAAGTCTCATCAAGAGCAGTCAAAGGAAGACAACTTTATTCGAACTAAATTTACACAAATTTAATGTGAATTTATTGTCCATCACAAACTGTTTAATTTTCTTATCTACGGTTTATTATTATATCTCACTTTGTGAAACTTTTATCACAAATTTTGCAACACTTAACCTCTCAGTTAAACTCACAAGCATCATTCACACACACATAACATTAATGAAGCTATTAGGTTGGTGCAAAAATAATGACGTAATAATGTCGTTTTTTGACGTATTTTTTAACGTCAAAAAACGACATTATTTTATTTTTGCACCAACCTAATAATAAACAATACGAGATTTCAATAAAATATCTACGCTTATTAAAATACATATCATTGTATTCTGCATACAATATGAAAACTGTTTGTTATTCAAAAACATTTTTTTATTATTTCTCTTGATGTGTATTGTTTCTTAGAACATTTATTGAAAATAAAAATAGCAGGGATTTAATTGAGGCCATTTGATCCCTTACAACACATTCTGATTTCTGTTATTTTCCATTTTTATTCTTCCATTTGCTGAGAAAATAATGCAAGCGGCAATGTTTATTCCTAATCACTGTAGTTTAAATAAAATATATATAGTCGCGTGGTTAAAGAAGATGAAATTGGTCGGTAAACCTACCAAAAGTGCCAGACATTCCTAGTTTCCTTGCACTTTTTCTGCAAGGGGATGCACTTGCCCTCTGCCTTGATATGAGAGACGATGACCAATTGGATGAGGTTAGTTGTCGATATAACACATTATCGCGGAAGTGCGTACTTGTCGATGATTGATTGTGAACCTGGGCAACTAGCAACATGGAGAGAATAGCGTGCGGAAGCGACATCTGTGGTTGCATAAGAACTGAAGAAAATGATTCTTGAACGGGGTCCAGTAGTGGGTATAGTAATGAACAATGGCACAGTTTCCCGCTCGGAACTCCTTCAAGAAACACTTGAAAATGGAATGTCGCTTACCTGGTGGTTGGAGAGAAGAAGAAATGGCGCTGTATTGACGACCTAAATCAACCCGTACATTTTTTTTTTTTTACTTTAAGAATGTGTAAGCAAACGCAAAAGCAACAAGAGAAATAACAAAGAACACAAAATGGTTGTATAACAATAAGATTAATATTTATATTTGTATAATGATGTACAAGTATGGTGGTTACTATTTTTGTTAGTGTTATGTCCCTTTGTCTGAATTAAATTTTTTACTAATGAAATATTTTTTTTATCTGAACTCATAAAAGTTGAATGAACTTGTCGCACAAAATGTTCACTGTGAGAGAGTTGAAAGAATTCTGTAAAGCTGAGAATATGTTGATTAAACTTTTGGCTTTAGGAGAGTTGAAGGAGTGAGTGTTCCGTAATGGTTTTAATTAAGTTTCCATTGCTTGTAGTTGAATATTCGTAATGTAATGTTTGTAATGAAGTTTGAAAAGTTTCGTACGTATGCGTGTGTGCATGAATGTTTTCATAGCGTCCGCCAGCAAGGGGTCGAGACGCGATCTCTTTTTTACAATTACATTTTAGTAGCGAGAGAAATCAAGGAAGAGGAAAAACGAACTCGTGTCTGGTATTTGTAATAAACTTAATCACGTGACAGGCTCGAAAGGCATTGGCAGATTTTGTGCGGAATTATTTTTTTAGTCAGGTCAAGAACTAGGTCGATGTTATTCGGACGTAGTTGAGAACCAATCAGAATAAGTGACCAATCAGAAGTTGCGGTTTTCTGGAAATATGTATGAAGCTGTGATCCGCTTTTTTGCACAGATTTGCACAAATTATTTTTAGCTATTGAAATGGTGTAAAATTAAATTTCTACAACAGCGACTAGTGATTTCTTTTATAGAGAGACATTACGGCAAACTGGCGGGAAAAGACGGATTATGGGAAGGAAGAAAGAAACTATAAAACTTGACCGAAAATAGGAGTCGAAGATTTTTTTTTTTTTTTGTTGTTCGACGAACTTGAAGCAACGTGCTAGTGAGAGGGGGAAAAAGGATATACGTGAAAGGTTGTAAGAAACGTGGAGAAAGAAGAGGATTTCTTAAGAATAAGGAAGAACGCCAGGGATCCTGGGAGAAGCAGAATCGATTCCAACTACTAAGAAGACACACTTACTTCGCATTAATACACCTTTAGCGTTCCACTTCCGTTTTAAATTTTTTTCTCAACAAATCATTGGTTAAAAATATAATGCAATGCAACTACTATATGTCTTCTTAAAAAAAGTGAAAAATTTTGTGCAAAAGTGTATTACACAGACCTTGCTATTTTTCTGATTGCTGATTGGCTAAATAATAATAAATATGAAATACGCTTACCCAATCAGGTTTTGCCGCCAATATTTTTGAACGGCAGTCTGGAGCCAGTCACGTGACACGGAACCAAATAAATAGGGAGCGCAAACGTATCCCATCAGTGAGAACTTTTAAAAACAACATCGCCGCCATGCTCGAGAAATTTAACTTGGATATTGCAGTTTTTTCCAGTTCTTCACCAGCAAGAAATTACTTTAAAAAGTTTTCTGAAGCTACAAGTTTACCGAACATAGTTTCAGTTTTTCAGGACACAATTCAAGAAACTTTCTCACTCAGTTCTATTCAATGGAATTTACTCTTTGGTAAACATTTTCTTTTAGAGGCAAGATTTATTGTATTTATTTCAGAAGTACAAAAACTAAATTTCATTTAGTACCAAAAAGAAACTTCTTGAAACATTAAGTAATAACATAAGTTCCTTTTTTTTTTTACCAAACACATTCTTCTCACAATATTCATATTACATAAAAAAAAAAACAACTTTTAACTAATTCACAAAGAATTCCAAACCACCTGAAGAAGGCCGGAGCGTACAACGGCCGAAACGTTGTGACAAATATGGCGACAAAGATGAGGACAATGGTCCGCATAATGTAAATACTGTACATAATACCTCATCTCAGAAATATAGACAGACTAATTCACAAAGAATATTTCTTCTAAAAAGAAACTCTTTTTCATTATGAAACCAGATAAAACAAATTCTCTTTCAAATAATTAAATTCATAGTTATAGGGGTAAACAACGGTTATCTTTGCATTGTGAATTCTTGTAGCAAAAAAACACTGTTTTGGAAGGAACATTATAAAAATATAAAGCATGTTAATTTGCCCAATTAATAATATTGATCTTTCAATTTAGTATAGCTCAGCAAAATATTCTGAGCAGTTTATTCTTGATAATTTGTATGATTCCTATATAAATATTTTGTCGTTGTTTTACATCATTGTTATTATCTTTTGTATTGCCTTATTAGCCTTGTGTTATACATAAAGTTAAATGCTTGTGGAGAAGTGAAGTTTTACACGCAGCCGACCTATTATAACCAAACAACTTTCTGATCGATTTTCCAACTTATTCAATCTTCACCTTCGCAACACACCCACATTCGGTTTCTTTTTTATTTTAAGCTTTCAGATCGCATTTACTTTTTTTAAATGTTTATTTAAGCTGATTTAAACTGAACCGAAATGTTTTTTTTAGGGTTTTTTTGTATAATACACGAATTTGGAAGCGATAGTAAAGAGAGCTAACCTTTTTACTATTCAAAAGTTAACCTTGAGCTTAAAACTATTAATCCGGGACACTGATTAGCTAACTACAGTCCAATCATGACCCTTTCTTGGGTCCACACGGTAAATTCGAGACTGAAATCTTCCACAATTTGCGACCACACGTTTATTGGAGCCATTACTGTACCCCAGAAGTCACTAGGCCGCAAATCTCACTGGCTCCTTTTGAACACACTTCTTGCAGTTAAGTCCTCAAATATAAATTCTATTTGCAAGATATAAAGATTTTCTTCGGGTGCTGTTAAATTCTACAAAAAGTCAAAGACAAAGACTGACACTTTTTTTAAGAGAAGCAACTCAACGATCAGTGTAACCCGGATATAAGAGAGTTGTCTGGACCGGAGAAGAAGTATCTTATATCCGGGTTTCTCTTATATCCGGATTTCTCTTATATCCGGGTTTGGTCTATTTTGTTTAGGTAAGTATGGCTCTAATTTGGGATCAGATAAAATCTCTCTTATATCAGGGTTTCTTTTATATCAGGGTTTCTTATATCCGGGTTACACTGTATTCATTTTGAAGGTTTAATGTACAAAAATGGGTGTATGCGAAAATAGGTATGCTGCAAATATAATTTAGCTCCCTTTGTTGTCACTTTCAGATTTTAAATGATATTATACATTTTAAATAGCAAAGTTAAATATTTTTCTGGCTTTTACAATAAAAATAAAGATTTATTTCAACCAAAATATATTAAAAAAAAATATTGAAATAAAACAACAATGTAAACTGAAGCTGTTAACCTTAAAACATGTTTATTTGAGAAATTAAAACGTTATTTTATTTTTTTTTAGATAAAAACTATTTGCTAATTTTCACTTTAAAAAATTCAATGATATTTGGAAGATTGTAAATCGTAGTAAACATTTTTCTTTTCTATTAATTTATTTATTTATTTATTATTCTATTCATTTCTTTATTTCTCCTAGCAAAAATCTTTCGTTGATTTTATAGTAGATGCGTCCATTGGAGCTCAACTTCTGAGTTGATTCAAAATCTAAGGGACATAATTTACCTTTCTGAGTTATTTCCCTTCGTATGATTTAACACGGCTTCGTAATATTCCATCATTATTTCATTAAACTCATGTCTGACAATCAAACATAGATTTCTTACAAGCACCATTTTGTGTGTTATTTACAACCTTTGTATCTCAACATTGTCATATGGCCAAGTTTATTTTGACAATAATATCATCATTAGACTTACATGCATACATTCATATGCGCCCCTGTGCAAATTAATTGGAAACAAAAATCGAATAATTCCGTTATTTACTTTTTTCGTATTTTTCGAATGAAACATGACCCAGTGGACATGTTAGTACTCCGTATGTTCATTCCACGAAGTCTTTCCTTGCAGATTAACCACAGATTCTCGATTGTATTTAAAACAGGAGTTTCAGGGCCAGTCTAGTACTTTGATTTGCTCACTGTTAAGGCTTGCTAGTGTGTTCGTACTGCGTTACAATTTTCTTATGCTTGGAGTAACATCCATCGCAGACAATGGCCATAGGAGAACTAATCGACAGTCGAGACAATAGTGTTTGGGCGTGATAAAAAAAATTGATGCAATCACGGTTGGCGCAATATTTCTCATGGCCAAACAAATTTCATCATACACCCTGAAAATAGATTCATATTGCTGCACACCACTGCAAATGACCTAATCTGACGAAAAAAAATAGAAATCGATTACACCCTGTCACTCCAGTGGGTCTAAAAATGACTGTATGGTGAAAGAAAGGAAACTAAAGCAGTTGTTTCAATTAATTTGCACAAGGGGGTAAATTTAGTTTCAAGGAACAGAATAAGCAAGCATAGTTTGGAAACATAAATAGAAAAATACTTATATTCACTTTAGGGGAGGCGAGAATATAAATATGTGAAGCTATATATACATATATTGATGTGTATTTCTCCATATCTACATACATGGTGATTGTTGCATCTTATTCAAATGAGACCCACCTCCTCACCCCTTCGCACCACTTGTAATGGCTTCCGTCTCATTTTGGCGTCCATCACCCTTAAGTTAACTCTTTAGACTAGCATTCGATTTCATAACACACACAAATACATAGATACATATATGCATATATACACATATACGTCTGTATCTACGTTACATATGGTAAACCTTTAAGATAATTTATTGGCATGTGCAAAATTTGTTTGATTGCGCATGTGTGTGCGTGCGCGTGCGCGTGTGCGTGTGCGCGAGGGAATAATTCAATAATTGTGTGGCCGGACGATTGACTTTTTTTATGGCTTATCAAACGTTTACAGGTTATTTAAAGCCAGAGAATATTTTTTGGTTGTAAGAATTTTGGGGAGATAACAATGATTGACTGATACAAGTCATACTATTTAATCCATAGCCGAGGAGGAGAGGTGGAGAAATACCTTTCTCAAAAGGGTATTTGTGCGTAAATGAATATAAACGAACCTGAGTGTGGAACTCAGTTGTCCTTTACACCACCTGCACATCCAAGTTTGCAGCATCTCGTATTCTCAAGCACTGACCAAGATCGACGTTGCTTAATTTCGGTGATCGTATAACGTTTTTTAATTTATGTTACTAATATTCATCACTGAATTAAGTACACTGACAAGAAATACGTTTAATAATATTTTCTTGAGTAAAATAAATGTTTTTTATTTATTTATTAACACCTGGACCTGCGACTGTATCTCCGGTTGTCTCTCTTTTTTCTCTCTATCCCTCCCTTTCTCTCTCTCTCTCTCTCCATATACATACACACACACACACACACACACACACACACATATATATATATTTATTCGAAAATTATAATATAAATATGTTATAAAATCACTACAAAAATAGCCATTTTGTTTCAGCACTTCTGGTGTCTTAAGTGATGGTGTTGAATGTATAATAAAGCTTTATTATACATTCAACAACACAATCACTTGATAAGACACCAGAAGTATTGAAACAAAATGGCTATTTTTGTAGTGATTTTATAACATATCTATGTTATATTAGCTCTATTCTGTATTCAGCACTATTTTAAGAATAGTATTTGTTGGTTATTGGAATTTATTCCGTACCAATCCTGTATTTTCAGCACTATTTTAAGAATAGTATTTGTTGGTTATTGGAATTTATTCCGTACACCAATCCTGTATTTTGATACACACACACACACATATATATATGTGCAAATTTTATTGAATACGACAGACAAGGTGCTTTGATTTTTTTTTATACAGTTTCTCATGTGATCTATTTTTTTTTTCTTTTCGGATGATAACTGTTAACAAGAAATATTTCTTGTTAACAGTTAATATATTTATTTCAACGTTGAAAATATAGCCGAAAGCGCTCAGAAAAAGAATAATCGGACAGTTTTTATATAATTTATCATCCGAAAGGAAAAAAAATATTAGATCACATAAAAATTGTATAAAAAACTAAATCAAAGTACTTTTGTGTATCAATGAAACGTGCACGAAAGAAGCATTGCTGGCTAAATAAACAAATTTTATTTATATATAAAATGAAATGTTTGATAATCCGTATGGATAATCCCAAGGATGATGTACACCAGAGATTATATATATATATATATATATATATATACGCGTGTGTATAACAAAGTTATTCGGACTATTGTCCTCATCTTTGTTGTTGTTATCGCAATGCCTCTTGTGTTTTGCTGTTTCTACTAAGTTTGGTACAAGAACTTAGATTTGGTAGGAATACAATTTTATATTACTTCTCTCTGAAGATACTATGGAACAGAAAAGTAAAACCCTTGGTCTTCTGCAATAATACCAACAGCATGCTTGAATGAAAAATGTATCAACCCAGAAGATCCGCAGATATTTTTCATCCAAATTGTCGAAAAGCTGTGCAACATGTTTATGGAGCCTTGAGACCGTCAGCACAGCGATTGTATGTGCTGTGTAGGTAGGATTTTTGATCAATATGGATTCTATGGTCTGTGACTGTTGTCTTCAGTGGGTGCATCTGAACTGTATTAACAAGAGAACCGTACCCAAAGGCAAGCTTTGGATTTGCAGAGACCGTTATGCCTGAAATAAATGTTTAAAAATATTCAAAAACGTCTGTATTTCTTTCTTTTAATAATTGATGATGAATAAATGATTTTATTTTTAACTTGTGTTTTTGTGTTGTTAAATCTGTGTTGTTATTTTTAACATTATCTGGCTTCATAATAATAAAAATATTTACCGGTAAAATAAACTGGGGTCACGTTCCCGGTAAAATAGCCTCTTCTAAAACGGAATGCGAAGATCTACGGGAAATAACTCTTCATAATTTGATCTCATGTCCATTAACTGATTGACCCGAACCAAGGAGGTAAGATGGAAAACGTGAAAACCAGTTCGATGTTTACATTTTTTATTTCCTTTTGACGCTTCGCTCTTTTCACAAGAGCATTATCAAAACATAACTGAAAATAATTGGGGGAAAGTCATTACCATAGCAACGCTGCTATTTATAAATGCAGTGATAAATTTGAAAAAAAAAAAAAAAATGAAAAAAAAAAAAATGAAAAAAAAAAATGAAAAAAAAAAAGAACACAAAATTTTAGAATATATCCGTGAACAAATCAACGAGATTTGTACATATGTTAAAAATAAAATGTGAAAAAAGTAACAAAACAGAAAGTAAGTATGGTGGATGGAAGAGAGTTGTGGCCAAAAAATAAAACATTTATATTCAAACAAACTCGTAAATATTTATAATTAGAAATATGATTTATGATATTTAGGTATAAAATTTAATTAACATTTTTAGTCCTGGGTATGATGATAAACTGCATCCGGCAGCAAGGTCTCTGATCAAAGATTGGAGGTTTTGTATAGAATGGAATTACCACTTAATTGCTGTTGTTCCCAGATCCACCCTGACCCAGGGTGGTGGCACCTGTTAGAGTCCCAGCTATAGGCAAATAGTGAGTCCCCAAACAAAAACAAAACACTATGAAAGTATAAAAATACATTTTTATAGTAAAAATACCAGCAATACATTGTTATACAAAAAAATTACCAGCAATACATTTTATCTGTAGTTGAGGGCATACAATTGCGTTTAAAATATATTTTGTTGAAGTCATAAAATTGTTCAAAATATTAGGTTGGTGCAAAAATAATTTCGTTTTCTAACATATGTTACTATGTGAGAAAACGAAATTATTTTTGCACCAACCTAATATTTAGATTTCAGCATTAAATAGCCCATAGAGATCGCTAAACATAATTGACCAAATCAAAATCAACTTTTTATTAAGATGTTTTGCAGTATCTATTTTAATATCATTTTCTTTAAATATTACCTTAGCTTCAGAAATGTGATATTTTAAAAAAAGCCTACCTTTTTTATTAATCAGATTGAATTTGGATATCATGACTGATTTAATATTCCTTCGAGATGATTTATAATGAATAAATTTAACCATTTTATTTGAACATGCTACCTTTGTAGAAATAAGATTGATTTGTTCACAGATATAAATATATTTTAATGTATTAACTGTTAACTTTAAAATATATATATATATATATATATATATATATATATATATATATATATAACTATTTTGATATAATTTATTGTTATACATTATTTATATAGACACAGATATTTAAGTAAATGCTCTGTTTATAATAAGCAGTATTAACAACATTTACAAGCCTTTACAGAGCATTTACTTAAATATTTATGTCTATATAAATAACGTATAACAATAAAATATATTAAAATATATATATATAACTATATAAATAGTAATTATTATTATTATTATTATTATTATTATTATTATTTCCTTTGATTTCTGGTGTATACTCATTTCTTTCGAGGTCCTGCTCTGAGACCCAAGGTCAGAAATGGCATCATGACATTTCCCACTGACCAATTAAAAATTAAAACATGCACACACATATTTTACATAGATAAAACCCTTCATAAGGTGTGGGCTGTACTTGTGAGAACATTTTTTTGTATTTCTTTAAGACATGGGCTTCCAGGAATCCCTTCAATGAGTCTTTTGGAATCTTTTCCAATCAATCTGAGGGCTCCAACTACAACAGGGATTGTTGATGTTCCCCTGTGTCACATTTTTGAGATTTTATTTTCAAGGTTCTTGTATTTTGATAGCTTTTTGAAGATCTTCAAAGATTATTATTATTATTATTATTATTATTCTCACATATACAGCCCACACCTTATGAAGGGCTTTATCTATGTAAGATATGTGTGACCTTTTTTTTTTCAAAACTGTTCAGTGGAAAATGTCTTGATGCCATTTCTAACCTTAGGTCTCTGGTTGGGATCCGGAAAGAAATTAGCATACATCAGAAACCAAAGGAGGAAGTAGTAGTAGTAGTAGTACTAGCAGCAACAGTAGCAGCAGCAGCAGCAGCAGCAGTAGCAGTAGTAGTAGTAATAGCAGTAGTAGTAGTAGTAGTAGTAGTAGTAGTTTTGACTTGAAGTCACATTGCAAATCCGTGTGATTTCTTATTTTCAGCAACTTATCACCCTTCTCTAAATCTCAGTGTCCTTAGTGAACTCCCAAGAGTGCCACAGGTCTTTCAAACTGTTCAAAGATTTTACGGCAAATGATGGAATTTTCTTGATTGTTCTTTCAATATTCAATGTGCATACTATGGTTGTTCTTCCAATGTTGATGGATATTATTTTTTCATTTTGTATTGATGACACAAAACCATAATATTTACTGTTTCCAAAACTATTGACTTCTGCTATCTAACTCTTATATTAAATTAATATCAATTCTTTCTTTGATTTTGGTTTCTTGGAGACATCACACATCAATGCTATTATGAATGTCCTGAGCCAATAATTCCTGCTTTTCTTTTTTCATGGATCCTTTAACATTAAATGACCTGATGGCAAAATCTTTATAATGAATTGGAGGCATTTACAAAGTTTTAAACAAGAAGTTGTCAAGTTTTAAGGCCTGATAACTGGAGAAGTAATTACATTCTCTGCTAATTAACCACAGTGTTTTTAATTAGCAGGTTTGCCATCGTAATGAATTTTTCTTAAACGGTTGTTTTTGTGCTGCTCTCATGAAAGGAGAAAGATGTCAAAGGGAAAAATTTAAATCATTCAACTGGTTTTCATCTCATAATTTGTAAATACGGTTTAATTATGCTTATAAGAGCATTCTATTTTTAAAATTCCTTTAAAAAGGCCATTTTTTAATGCACGAAAATTAATATTTTGTTTGGGTAACTGCCATTTTACAGCATTTTTGTTATTCTACTCTTTATTCTTTCATGTTTTTTTTGTTGCTAACTTTCACTTGGTATAATAAATTATCCTCTCTGCAATTTTCCTGCAGGAAACATTTTTAGTTTTATTTCTACAATTACATTTTTTGCTTCTGTTCATAGATTCTTGCTATTTCATGTTATTTATTATTATTATTATCAATTCATTGTTATCCTTGCAACTGTAATTAATGTTTGTGCTGTTTCTGTCAAACATTTTATTAATTTGTATGATTTATGAAAGTGTTTATCTAAAAGTTAAAAAAAATATCCTATATTCGTATCTATTATTATATAGCGGATTAAACCATATCATTTTCATATTTCTATTTTTCTTTTGCGATTTTGGAACATATCCCCCTGGGTGTTCCAGTAAAATACAGTTAACCATTTTGAAAATCAACTTGTAGGACATAGCAATGTAAATGGGAAATTAAACAAAATGTTATTTTTTATGTTATAAATATACATATATTGTCTTGATTGTGCCAATTTTCTTGCCTCTGTTACAATGTAAGCTTGTCCGCTCCACCAGCAGTGTGCATCAGAACAAAGTGTAGTGAAAAAATTTATCTTGTCAGGGGCTTTTAACATAGTACGGCAACAGTGCACTACTGTGTAAAAGTGTGTATGAGTGGATCGAGAAGTTTAGAAGTGTCTGGACAAGTGTGACGCATGAAGAAGGAGCAGGATGCCCATCAACCTCCATCTCAGACAATAAGATTCAGCAAGCTCGAGAGATGGTAATGGCGAACTGGTGAGTTATCATTGATGAGGTAGCTTGTCCTCTGCAGATTCAGATCACTGCTCTTTGTTCATGTATTTGTAATTGTGCATGTGTGTCTGTCTAGTGGGAATTCTATTTTCACCATTGTGTGGTTGACTGCTACCATTCAATACCCACTTAGACATACAAGAATCAACACAAACCTACATACACATAGAATTATCTACAGTTTTAAGACACGTAACACATGTCTGGCTAATGAGAACTGACCCAAACATAATTGAAAATATCAGTGTTTTCTGTCTTTTTGTCTGTTTTCTCTCAATCTCTGATGAAACTTTAATAAAGTGAAACATATTAGATTTATATACGTTTCATATTTGTTCTTTTATTTTATCATTGTTTGTCACTTAGCTGATTGGTGTTAAATAGAGATCTATAGATAGGTAGATAGATGGATAGATAATGAACAGACTGAGATAGATAGATAGATAGATAGATAAACAGATAGATAGATAGATAGATATTGACTAGACTGAGATAGATAGATAGATAGATAGGGAACTGGTTGAGATAGATAGATAGATAGATAGATAGTGTTGGCATAGGAATCAATACAGTATTGTTTGAGGTATAAAACTACTAGTCCAAATATATAGAGTTGATGACAGTTCTGAGATTGTCACTATCTACAAAAGTTCCATCTTATGTTGTTTAATATTTGCTATATTTATGGGAGAAAAGTAACTTGTATCAGAGATAGAGCATTAATAGATATAAACAGTGTGGACATAGGAATCATCACTGAATGATGACTGTCAATCAATTTTCTGCCTGAAGTGCTCTTCACACCAGTGGAGGCTTGGAAATTCCTTGAGAATGAAAACTGACAATCTCCAATCAATGTTGATTCCTATGTCCACAATCTATCTATCTATCTATCTATCTATCTATCTATCTATCAAGAGTGTGGGGGAGATCGTTCTATAAATTTCATATTCACCAACAAAATATGTATATTTGTGTATATGCTAATAAATAAAGAAAACGCTTGTGGTAGGATAAAATGTTATGCTTTTGTTTTCCTCTCAAATATGTGGAATCTGTCGTCTTGGTGTGTACATCCCTGGGAGCTGTCTGACGGATGGAGGATTTTCTCTTGGTGTGCCTGTGGAAGAAGGTGCCAAATTTCCCTGATGATGGACGACACTGGTGATCTGTTGCTTACGTAACAAATTTAAATTGATTTTTTGTTGGATCAGTTCTGCTTTCAGGGTTCGAAGTTCAACTTCTGCTTGATTACGAAGCTTGAAAAGAAAAGAAAAACAAATGGAAATCTCAAATGCCATAATTGTGCTGATTGTAATTTATTGCAAAATTATTATTACTAGTGAAATAACCGTTCTACGAGCAGAGAAAAACTAAGCTGCCATAGAAGTTCTCTTACCTCTTTAAAATTTCTGCATAAACAACATTTTCAGCAAGACAAATACAGTGGAACCTCGGTTCACGAATTTAATTCGTTCCTGAAGGCCGTTCGTAAAACGAAATGTTCATAAACCGAAACTATTTTTTCCAATAGGAATCAATGTAGAGAAAAAAAAGTCACAGTCCAATAGAATTGGAAAAGAAAAGCACAACACAACACACAAATATATATATGACATGGAGGTCGACTCAGAAATTATTCCATTTAGGTTAACTCGGTTCGGCAATGTTATTCGAGAAATGGAATTTTGTTTGATAACCGAGGTATTTCATCCCAAATTTTCTGTTTGAAAACTGATTTGTTCGACATGTGAGGCACTTGAGAACCGAGTTTGTACTGTAGTTTCAATAGTTCTTACTCTCACTCTGCTAAGTCCACTTAGAGCAGACAAGGATAGAAACAGCTGAATATATTTCAAATGTTTATTATAATAATAATAATAATAATAATAATAATAATAATAATAATAATAATAATAATAATAAAATTATAGTTACAAAGATATGGGAACTTAAAATTATGATTATCCCTCTTGTGATAGGGGTACTAGGTATGATAAAGAAGGGCACCAAAAATCATGTGAGTAAAATTCCTGGATACATCAGAATCTCTGAGCTACAAGAGATTACTTTGTGCGGAACTGCACATTTCATCCACAAACCCCTCTCCATTGAAATGAAACGTCCCAAATATGCATAGATAACTCTCCTCCAGTGCCCCTTTTATTCATAGATGCCAAAAGGGACTTGCTACTTAAGCACTTAAAATTACTCTCTGGCAAGATGATACAACACACATCATCATTATCATCAACATAATAATAATAATAATAATAATAATAATAATAATAATAATAATAATGATGATGATGTCTGGCTGATTAGCTTTGCTGGTTCTATCTGTGTATAGTGTAAATTCCTATAAAATTGTTGCAGTTCCTATCTCTGTAACTGGGTCTGGGTGGTGTTTATACCAGATTATTGTTATTATTGTTATTATTATTATTATTGTAACACCAAAAATCAAAGGAAATAATAATAATAATAATAATAATAATAATAATAATAATAATAATAAGAAGAAGAAGAAGAAGAAGAAGAAGAAGAAGAAGAAGAAGAAGTCCAGTTGTAGTTGGAGCCCTCGGATTCATTGGAAAAGATTCCAATAGATTCATTGAAAGAATCCCTGGTAGCCCATGCCTTAAAGAAATACAAAAAATTGTTCTCACAAGTACAGCCCAGACCTTATGAAGGGCTTTATCTATGCAAATTATGTGTGATTTTTTTTAAAACTGCTTAGTGGAAATTGTCATAATGCCATTTCTGACCTTAAATCTCTGTTTGGAACCCAGAAAGAAATGGGTATGCACCAGAAACAAAAGAAAATAAAGCAATAATAATAATAATAATAAATTGGATGCCTAGACCAGAAAAATTCTTACCCAAATGAGGATACAACATTCAAAATCAGATGTTGATAGGATGTACATACCAAGAACTTTAGGTCTAATCCAACTTGAACTAACTCTAAAAACTACAACAATCAGATTAGAAGCCTACCTCACAAAAACCAATGAACCTCAGCTACAAACAATAAAATACTAAATCCAACCCATCAACAAAGAAGTTACACTCTTCAAGAAACAGCTTAATATAACTGAAACTCTACCAACAAAAAACAAAGCGAATACCATTTACACTAAACAAGCAAATCCAAAAGCAAAACAACTTGTCCATATGAAATTACAAACAAACTGTGAGGACAAGGCATTGCATGGCAAATACCTAAAAAGAATGAAAGAAGCAGATGTGGACTAACAGAAAATACATCAATGGCTGAGGAGCACCAGATCAAAAGCTGAGACAGAAGGCCTAATTATTGCAGCTCAGGACCAAAGCCTTACAACCAGATCCAATCACTGTCACATAATCAAGGATGGAACTAACCTGAAATTTAGGATCTGTGGAAAATATGATGAAACAGTCGACCATATTATCTCATGATGTCTGGAACTAGCAGAAATTAAATATGTCCACAGACATAACAAAGTAGCGACATCTGTGCACTGAAAGATATTTTGCCTTCTTTTTAGGCTTTTTGCTGCTGCAGTAGATGGATTATGGTTCACTTCCTCTTCTTCACCCACTTGAACTTCTTCATCCAACTACAACTGGACTTATTATTATTATTATTATTATTTTTATTTTCTTTGCTTTCTGGCGTTTACACATTTCTTTCCGGGTCCCACCCAAATGGCATCATGACACTTTTCACTGACAAAAAAAAAAAATAAAATAAAATAAAATAAAAATTACATAGATAATTTATTATTATTATTATTTCCTTTGATTTTTGGTGTTACAATAATAATAATAATAATAATAATAATAATAATCTGGTATGAACACCACCCAGACCCAGTTACAGAGATAGGAACTGCAACAATTTTATGGGAATTTACAATATACACAGATAGAACCTGCAAAGCTAATCAGCCAGACATCATCATCATCATCATCATTATTATTATTATTATTATTATAGTTATTATTATTATTATTATTAGTATTATTATTATGTTGATGATAATGATGATGTGTGTTGTCTATGACATAGACCAAATCATATTTTTGCCTGAATTAACATCATCATGATCATTATAATAATAATAATAATAATAATAATAATAATAATAATAATAAATTTCAAGTGGATGAAGTGTCTATAACTAAAATTAGAGACCTATATAGAAATTTGGAAACAGTTGTATCCATCCAAATAGGTTGGAACTGGAATATTTTACGTGACGTCATAGCGGTTAAATATAAAATCAGCTGCTCCTGGAAACCATTGCATAAACCAAATGACTTCATTAGTATCTATGATGGATTTGGGATCATTTCCAGATACCCCTAATATCAGATTAAAAATATACAAGACAAAGAATTTTCTTGCAGATACAAGACAAAGAATTTTCTTGCGAGGTATATCATCAGCCACTTCCTGACAATATACCTTGCATACCTCTGTACTTAAATAAACCAAAGAGATTTTTTTTTTTTCGATACTTAAATGAAAACAAGAAGTGTACCTTAGAGTGGATTAATGGCTAGTGAACTAGTATGGATGACCATTAGTTGTGATTTTGATTCCTACTGGAGTCCTCATACTCGTGGCCTCGCTGTGAAATTCAAGATAAACTTGATAAAAAACAGTTTAAGTTTGAGAACACACTGGACTCATAAAAGCATCTTTTTTTTTATCGTTATCAGTTTAAACAGAGTTATCTCCCTTAGAACATGACCATTTCAGCTTCTCTTGAATTGACAAATTGCTTTTGATGTTCAACTAAAAAACTGAATTTTAAATGTTAACTGATGATCAAGCTTAACAAAATTGTGTATTATTTCAGAAAATGGAAATTAAATTTCAAATTCTTTTGTCATAATGATTTTTTCTTCCTATTGTTCATCCAATACAAGACCCAAGAACCACTCTTGGTAGAAGGTTGCTGAATGGAGATGTTGAAAGAGCATATAAAGAGAGGGAAGTGTTGAATAGCATGATGAGATGAAGGATAAATAATGGTTGACTCTCAACTTGAAGAGGTTAAGAGTGTAGTGATCAGAGAAGCATCCACTTGGGAGTTCATTCTACAATGCAATAGTTTTCAGAAAGAAGTTGTCTGAGTGGTACTGCCTCCTTGCTAATGGAATATGAAAGGAATTAGCATAATTCAATTGTGTGTGCGTGGCATGGCAGGTCCTAGCTGTGATTGGAGGAAATAAGGAATGGAATTTACCTAAACATCTGCCATGAAAATAGTAGTAAAGTCCCAAGAGGCCTGTAATGTTTTGTCTGTGGGAAAGAGGTTGTAGGCTGGAAAAAATTCATCACCCACAAGGCCGCATAAGTGTTTTTGAACCCTGTCAAGACTGGAGAGTGAGGATTGGGCAGCTCCAGTCCAGATATGGTAGCAATATCCTGTTTTCGTCTGATCTGGTCCTTGTAAAGATATAAAGCAGGGTAAGAGGAGTCAGGTACCTTCTGGAGAGGTACAGCAAACCAACCATTTTTTCCAGTGTCTTTAGCTATGGGTCATATAAGTTCCACCTGACGTCTGGTGTGAACTTGTTATGGTAATTTATCCATGCATGCATGGAATCTCCAAGCTATAAATAGGAGCAGGTACTGTCTTTTTAGGAGGGAAGTTTCCAGCAGTCGGACCGAACATTCTTGCTGTAACACTCTCGTTTGTATTAATGTTTCTATTAATATATTTGTTTAACTCTATTCCTCTCTTTGTGTCTTTATAACTGGCCCTAACAAGACCACAAGAAAACTTGAGTTCCAATAGCCAGGGAGGGAGTCTAATTGGGAGTATAACCATTTATCATGAGTTGAGAAAATTTGTTTCTGCTCTGTGGTGATGAAACATTAGCTTGTTTTTCTTTTGTAACTCTGGTTAAAACAACTACAAATGCATTTAGAATTTCATTTTAAATTCCAGAAAAATTTTGGCAAAGAATAATAAAGGGGTGCTACTAATAGTGTGAGGTCTACTTCAATATGTCGTGCTCTTCCCCTCATGTGGTCATCATATCAGGTGAGGTCTAACATGGATCAGGTTAGGTGTGGTCTAACATGGATCAGATCAGGTGTGGTCTAACATGGATCAGGTCAGGTGTGGTCTAACATGGATCAGGTTAGGTGTGGTCTAACATGGATCAGATCAGGTGTGGTCTAACATGGATCAGATCAGGTGTGGTCTAACATGGATCAGATCAGGTGTGGTCTAACATGGATCAGGTCAGGTGTGGTCTAACATGGATCAGGTTAGGTGTGATCTAACATGGATCAGATCAGGTGTGGTCTATGGATCAGATCAGGTGTGGTCTAACATGGATCAGGTCAGGTGTGGTCTAACATAGATCGGGTCAGGTAAGGTCTAACATGGATATTTATATCTGTCTTACATTTTCTAAACACGTGAAACAGGAGGTAAACCTCACGCTATATTAGCACCAATAAAGGTATCTGCTTTATCAAGCTCCTAAAATAACATTTTTTCTATATTTTCAGTCTTGTAATGAATATTTAGATATATTTCTTTCTTGAGAAATGTAGCAAAGATATAATTTGATGAGTGTTTATCCAAATTTTAAATTGTCAAAGTTATGGTTGATATTTTTAGCACATCATTCATTCCTTTTTGAACCTTTTTTTAATTGGACTAAATTCCCCAAGAGGCAAAACTTTCATAAATTTCATAAGATCATTTTTTCTGCAAAATTGACAAAATCAAATTCTTTTTATAAATTCTTTTCTGACTTACTTTCAATTCTGCAGTCAGTTTCATCTTGGCATTTTCCACACGTTGATGGAGATCATCAGTCGCATGTTTCAAACGGGTTGCTTGTATTAGAATGTTATTCTGAAAGGAAAGTAATCTATTTGGTATATTTATTCAAAGCTGTTTAGTTTATATGTCTTTCCTATAAATATTTTCATAGAAATTTTTCTGATGAGCTTTCTTTTTTGAAATTAAGGAATTTAAATGCAGTATTAGATTGGCAACAGGCTCATCATTTTACAGTTGAAATCGTGAAATGTAATCATAGATTCTATTTTATTTATAAGTCTACCATTCATTCTTGCTGTGAATATTGCTGCCATATCTGGTTTGATGCTTCCTCTATGTATTTAGAATTTCTTGATAAAATCCAAAGAAGAAACTGCAATGTTATTGGTGCTGATCTGGCATCTCGGCTTCAGTCATTTTCCCACTGCCTTTTTTATAAATACTTTCATGGCAATTATTCTGATGAAGTTTCCTCTGTGGTGTCTAGACTTTATCAATTTAAGCACATTACTAGATTGGCAGCAGATGTCTAGATGAAACCGTAAGTTCTATGCTAACAGTTTCTTCTTTCGCACTTCTCACATGTGGAACTCTCTTCTGGCTTCTTGCTTTTCACTCAACTTTGATCTTCAAAGATTTAAATGCAATGTCACTTGTTATCTTTGTCTTTTAAATCCCTGTCCTTTTATTGCTCTCTTTCCTTAATAAAGTTTTTCTTTTTTTCATATTCTTTCACACTCAGTAACCTGTTGCATCTTAGTGGCTTTATCACCTTGCTTGGGTTGAAATGATGTTTCAAGATGGGGAGTTTGACATGATGTAATGGTTAGCAAGCCTGCTCGCTAAATAAATTACAACTGAATATTGAATTCACTCCTTACTGGAAGCCCCATAGTTTCTGCCTTGTGCCACACCTAAGCTACTCTTAGAAAATCATCTTGAAAGTTTCAAGATATCATTTATCAAGAATATCATCTAAATATATACATAGAGATAAGTACTCTGAACTATATTTTATTGATAATAATAATTATGTTTATTGATAATAATAATTACTTGACATATCTATTGATTGTTCTTATTGATAAAATTAAATAATTTTACATATATATGTATGGTGGTATATTATTATTATTATTATTATTATTATTATTGCATCTGTCAACCAACTATCCATCTTTGTGGATCACTTTTAATATTTTATATTACTAGCATCCACTTGGATTATATAGTAACGGATTTGTTACCTTTACTATATATACATATATATATATGTATACATAAATACACAATTATACATATATATATATATATATATATATATATATATATATATATATATATATATATAATATATATATATATATATATATATATATATATGAACAAATATAGTTTCAGGGATGCTATATTTATGGGATAAAGTGCTCAATAACAGAGATAGAGCATATATAAATATAAAAGTGAACACTGAAGTCAACACTCAGACTGTTTCATGATAAACGCAATGCATTTAGCATGAAACAGTCTATCACCTCTGAGTATTGACTTCAATGTTCACTTTTACACACACACAAACACACACATATATATATATATATATATATATATATATAAAGATCAAAAAATAAATATTACCACTACCAGAAATTCTTATTGTCATCCACAGACAGACTGTTTTGCTGTATTACAGCTCATCAGTGTGGCTAGATGTCCAGTTGCCTCTAGCTAGTATTGAAACCCGGCTGTATTGGTGTCAGTCATTGAATCTACCCATAAGCTGTTATATATATATATATGTATGTATGTATGTATTATAAATTTACTAATTTAAAAATATGGTGGATAGGGATAGAATCGTGATGGAATCATATTTTTAAATTAGTAAAGTTATAATTTTTATGCTCTACAGAATAGTATTGAGCACTGTTTTTTAAAAATACTTGATTATAAATCTTACTGTTCCTTTTCGTTATTTTAATATATATATATATATATATATATATATATATATATATATATATATATATATATATATATATGTACGTGTGTCTAAGGTACAAGTCCTGGTGACTGAGGGTTTGAGCATATTGACCTCTACTGTTGTTGAGCAAACATAAATGTGACTGAGGAAGTGTTTCAAAAAGTGATTAGCTAGCTATCCTAACAGACATGAGTACTAGGAAATGAGCAGCCAGTCATCTAAATTTGATATATTGGTTGAGTGAACCCTGTGTTCAATATCTCTAGCACTGAACTGTAAAGTATGGTGGTACGTCAAAAATTGGGGAGATAGATTCATTCCCTGTCAAGATGTACATTTTCTTTCATTTGTCTTTTGATTATCTAGGCTTTTCACCATTTGTAAATAAACATTGTGTCTACTGAAGCATATAATATATAAGCACTGAAATTATATTTATAGTAAAGAGAAATATGTGTGAAAATATTGTAGAAAATAGGAAAGAAACTGGTTTGGTAAATAATCCAAAGTTCCTTAGTATTTTTGTAATTATTTTTAAAAAATAGTGCTCGATACGAAAGTAGAGCATAAATATAATTATTTATTTAAAAATATGATTCCAACACGCTACATAAGAGGTCTCATGTTTCAAAACAAGAGCCGAAAACTTCAAAATAATATTTGAATTAACTTGAGTTAAAGTAGGCTCTGTTCCATCTTCAAGCGAAATTTTTTGGGAATAAAGAGAAATATATATATATATATATATATATATATATATGAAGAAATATAGTCTTAAGATGTGCTATATTTATGGGATAAAGTGCTCAATATTAGAGATAGAGCGTGTGTAAATATAAAAGTGAACATAGAAGTCAACACTTAGAGCTGACAGTCTATTTCATGCTAGATGCAATCGTCAGGCTGCGAGTACTGTTATTTTTCTCAGCTAGAAAAAACAATTAAAGATAATCAATCCAAATAAATACATGAAGTAATAAACAAATTAAAAACTCTTCCCGCCAAAATAATAGTTAGAATAAACTACAAAAATCAAACCCAAAATTGAATAAATTGCTTTAATTATCTTCCCAAACCAAAACAAAACTATTAGATAAGTGATATAAACAATTTTTACAATGTTAAAAAAAACACCGATTAAAATTAAAAAAAAAATAAATAAATATGATAAGAAATAAAAAAAAAAAAAAATAAAAATAAAAATAAATAAAAACAAGCAAAATAATTTAACCCCAATAAATAAATAAACAAATAAACGACTTCTGGTAGAATAACCGCCAAAATAGACTACCCACAATGCACCACTGACCTGTATATATAAATAGCCGAGAAAAATAACAGCTCGTGAAAAATAATAACTCATGGTCTGACGATTGCATTTAGCATGAAACAGACTGTTGCTTCTAAGTGTTGACTTCAATGTT
Source organism: Acanthosepion lycidas (assembly GCA_963932145.1). NCBI lineage: Eukaryota > Metazoa > Mollusca > Cephalopoda > Sepiida > Sepiidae > Acanthosepion > Acanthosepion lycidas. The sequence continues at coordinate 40,125,884 of OZ010596.1, read as the reverse complement.
CACTTTTATATATATATATATATATATATATATATATATAGAGAGAGAGAGAGAGATGGCTTCCAATATCTGAAGGTTCTT
>OZ010596.1:40098303-40123303 GCA_963932145.1 Acanthosepion lycidas | reverse complement strand
TCAATTAAAATATTTAATATCAATTTTTTTTTACACTGACTAAAATGACATGAATTACTTAAAATTCAGAAATTTAATTAATATTAAATCTTTCTATTGGAAAATAGATTTCTGAATTTTAAGTTTTGATTTAAAATCTCATTTCATCCCCAAATCAGCTTTGAGCAAAAATACTCAGTTCATCCTTGTAAAAAAATGGCTGACCTTTTCTGAGGGTTTCTTTGTTGAAACTCTGGCTGGTTTTTCTTTTGGTGGATCCAAAGATGCTATGAATTTTCGGTGCATGCTTTCTAGTTCTTGACGTAATTTATTACACTGATCTTCAAGTGGAGTCGTTTTCTTCTTCTCTTCATAGTATTTCTTCTTCCAGATATCTCGGGCTGACAAGGTGAGAAAAACAAGGAACAAAGATATGATTTCAGATTTAAAATACACATTTTGAAAAATATTCTTATATGATTTTCATATATTTTCACTTAAGCGTCATCTTTCAACATGTATGTGATGTGTTTAACGTTAACAAAAACTGTATTTAACCAAAAATTGGCAATTAGGATAATTTAAAAAAATATTCTTTCAATATATGGGTGCTTTTACTGCAATAATTCATTTTTTTTTCTAACTTTGTTCAAATACTAAACATAAGATTGAAATTTTAGCATCTCTTTTTATTTTCCATATGAGCTTTTAACATTATTATATATATATATATATATATATATATATATATATATATATATATATATTTATACATATATATTATATATATATATTTATATATATATATATATTTATATATATATATATATATATATATATATATATATATATATAAATATATATATATATAAATTACATGAATCATTCATACAAAAAACAAATATAGAGGTTAATGATTTAAATGGCGAGAATATATCTTCGCAAACAATTTCAATAAGGTACACTAACCCCGAACCTGTATATGAATGATATGATCCCTATGTGATCCCTATCCCTATATGATAGGTGCAGTTCAGTTTATAATTGAACTGCACCTATAATCGAAATTAAAATAACTGATCCAACGTGCAACTTTTGGATAATAAGTGTGACATTCCTGTAATTATTGAACAATATAGTTCATGTCACATTGACGGAAAACCTACCAGTAAAAAAGAATTCTCTTATTACTATATTTGTACACAAACGCACAACCTTAAAATTAAAAATTCAAACTCAGCATTGCAACCGTACATTCCAAAACAATAACACATTTCTCATAACATTTTTTCGGATTACATCTATATTTTCGTTGTCCTTTTATTACCGAGAAGTAAAAAAACAAGAACAAATCTATTTCCATACCTAAGGATGTCAGTAGGAACAGACGAAAGCTTGTAAAGACTAATAAAGACCTTATGAAACTGGAATTTATAAACAGGGATCATATCATTCATACACAGGTTTGGGATTAGTATACCTTATTGAAATTGTTTGGGAAGATGTATTCTCTCCATTTAAATCATTAACCTCTATATTTGTTTTTTGTATGAATGATTCATGTTCATGTAAATTGAACTGCACCTATAATCGAAATATATATAAATATACATATATATAAATATATATATATATATATATATTTTTATTATTAAATATATATATTTTTTATAATTTTATTATTAAAAATATATATTTTTATTTATATATATATATATATTATATAGACATATATATTTACATATATATGCATTATTTACATTACATATATATATATATATATATATATATATATATATATATATATATATATATGTGAATAAAGGCAAAAGAATAACTTACCTTAACCGATGCATTTTGTACTCTGAGGGACTTTATCAAGGCAAATGCAAGGAGTTTATTTTGTAACAAGTATTTATATATAAGTGTAAAAATGTTATTTGTTTTTCAAAATTTTTAAATTTACGAACATTCATAAATCTGGCCAACCTCGTAGTATGAAAGATTCAATTAGAAAATAACAATAACTGACTAATTACTGGAGTGAAATAAAAATGAATGTTAATCTGAAAGATTCAAGTCTTGTGTTATCATTGACTCATCCTAACGACTTCATTACACTTCCTAGGATCCTTTATGACTCTGTTCCGTTGCTGATTGTCATGTACAACTGCATAAAAAAACACATTTGCATTTACTTTATTAAAGTTCTTACTTTCTTTAAAAGACAATTAAACCATCAAAATTTACCATGATTTCTTTTATTCTGTGACCTCGCTTGAAGAACTTTGGCACGTTTTACTAATTCTTCCCTCTGTCGTTCTTTTGCACGTCGTTGTTCTCGAACAGATTCCAATTCTTGCAAAAGTCGTTCACCTGTTTTTGTTGGGAAAATATATAAGAAAAGAGGCTAGAAAATATAAGTATTTGACTTTTTCTTTTAATTGAGGAAAACAAACTCCATAATTTGGGATTTATCTGTGAAACCCTTTGAATCTAACACAAATTCAAATTCAAAGTAGGGGCCTATGCATACATGGGCTAAAGAGCAAAATTACTCTAGTCTTTTTGGTACATCCCATTTTGGGGACACTGCTTGTTCCTCCTGAGTGAATGGTATTGCCTGGGATTGAGCTTACATTAACAATTATAAAATGTTCAAAAATGTAGGTTTTGAGGATTTTCTGTGTGACTACATGAATACAGTATGGCACAAGGTCTAGTTTAAAGTGAGATACTATATGTACATGGGTAAAGGTAAAAAATTGCTAAAGTCCCATTGAAACTTCTTTTTCAGATATTTCAGTCATTAGGTATAACCTTGAGTGCATCTCAAGGAAGAGGAATTTTCCTGATTCTAACATTCTATTGATAATGAGTTCTTAAGATTTGAAGTATGGACAGTTATTCTGAATGTAAATAAAAATGCTGTCTTTTCTATAAATATTTTCATGGTAATTGTTCTGATAAGCTCTTCGTTATGGTGCCAAGATTTTTTGAATTTAAACACAGTACGAGACTAATGTTGAGATCTCATAAATTTGCTGTTGAGCTGCCTGGATGTAGGCCATAGATTCTATGCTAACAGTTTCTTTTCTCACACTTAGCATTTGTGGAATTCCCTTCTGGATCCATGCTTTCCAGCCAAATTTAATCTGTAAAAATTTAAATACAGTGTCAATTGCTATATACTGTCCCTTTACTCTTTTCTCTTTTCACTCATTATTAATGTTTCTATTCCTAATTCTTCATCATCCTGTAACCCCCTTGTGTCTTTACTACCTTGTATGAGGTGAAAGCGATTAAAAAAAATGAAATATATTTAGAGTTTACTAGGATTTGTCTGCTTTCAAGTTGGGCTTCAAGTTAATTTGATACTCAGGCCTTGGTCCTATTTATTCAGAATCATGCGATTAGGAATAAAAATTATGACAAATTTAGGTTTTAACAATAATGTTTCTGTGAGATTATAACAATGAGGACTGAACTTGGTTTGATTGTCATACAAACACATACACACGCACACACACACACACCTATATATATATATATATATATATATAGTAAAAGTAATAAACCTGTTGGTATATAATCCAAGTTGATCCTAGTAATATTAAATATTCAAACTGATCCACAAAAATAGCTCAATGTATTTAATATAACAGAGCATATAAACAGAGATTTTATAACTATAGACACACTTTTACCAACCCTAAATTAAAATACCAGACAGCTCTTTCAAAGACATTTTGGGAATTGAAGGAGAAAGGTCTGAACCCACAGACAGACTGGAAAATTATAGGTTTTGCTTGTACTCTAAATAGTCTTAGAGATAGGTGTAACTTGTGTTTAGAAGAAAAAATTAGAATAATAAAATACAAAAATCAAAGCAAACTATTAAATCAAAGGAATGAATTAGTTTTAAAATGTTAACATAGAGGCAGATTTAAACTTCTATAATATAGATTTTACTTTATTACTTTTTAATTCTCTAACTCTTCAAATGTTGAATGTATAACCATTTCTAATTTCTATATTTCCATTTCTTCACTATATTAATTATATCTTATAAATTGTCTCCTGTTCTAAGAACGCTCTTTTTTTTATCACTTACACCTCTTTATCTATATATTTTTTTAATGTTTTTTCAAGTTTTCTTTTTTAAATATAACTTGGTATTGTTTTTGTTTTTTTAATATAACTTAATTTAACATATCTTTAAAGTTAAAAATGGATAATTTATTCTATCTTAAAATTTTTGTCTTTAATATAAATTTTTTTACATTATTCGGACTATTGTCCTCATCTTTGTTACTCTGGCCTTCTTCAGGTGGTTGGAATGTCAAACTGAACCCTTTATTTCACTCACTGGGGTAGACTGTTCTAGTTCCACGTTTGATGGATGTCAGCTATCAGTTATCTTCTGTTAATTTTCCCTCTGAAAGTTCTCCACTGCCTTAACCGGGTATTGAACTCACACTCTTTGGGTCTTGTCACTGGATCTAACCGACACCTTTATCCACTGTGCCATGTGTCCTAATTTATGTACCTCATTTCAGAAATATAGACAGACTATAAATTTTTTTATTCTTTAATATAAAATGTTTTCATTATATTCTTACTTAAATTTAATATAATTTATCTAAATATGATTTATTGTTAATCTTTTTAATATATCTCATTTTTAAGTATAATTTGTTATTTTTTAAGTAGGAACTTAACTTATTTTATATATAATTAAAAAATTTTTTTATATATAAATCTCCCTTTTTGGCCATCTTTTAGTTTCAATGTAACACTTCCTTCTTCATATAACATCAATTTAATGTCATGGGGTCAATATCTGTGTTAATTTTATAAAACCTCTTCCTTTTTAAGGCTAATACCTTCAACTCTCCCCTTACCACCGACTCAGCCATATTGTCTGACTGAACCATCAAAATGGAAAATTCCGTATTACTTTTCCAACTGCTGTCAAAGTTAAGTTTTAAATTTCCAACATGAACACAGTCTATCCACCAGGGTTGAATAAGACTAATGCACTTCTTGTTGGTTGAAATAGATCTATACCCACCCCCATAGGAGGTAATTTTGGATTTTGTTGTGTAATTAATACATACACACACACATATATATATATATATATATATATATATATATATATATATATATATATATATATATATTAATAATATTAGTGGTAAATATACACATATATATGCAAAATATATAAATATATATACATAGATGCATACACATGCATATATATTTTTTGAATAAAAAATTCCAAGAGGATAGAATCCAGGTAGAACTCAATGTCCAGGACAGAGTAAGGATATAATAAAAAGGCTTAAACCCTAATATTCCATGGTCATAATTTATTCCATTGGAATTGTAAATACGATCCAATTCATCAGACCTACAAATTCAAAAAGAAAACTGAAAAAACAACACAAGTCTTCAATTTGTTAATTAATTATCCCTTGCTCTGTTATTACATTGAGCTCTCAAGTTTTATTTCCTCCCTGGAATTATCCATACAGATTACCAATTAACTTTATCTTATCATATTATATATATATATATATATATATATATAGAATTAGGACTCAAGATAATCCTTTACAAATCAGAAACTGTGATTTGGAATTGAAATGAAAGCAGTGATAGCATCTACCCTTAATCCATCATAGAAATTCAGGATGTAGAAATAGTAAATACTAAACACATCAAATACATCTGTGTATTGATCAGTTATAACAAATTTACTACTGGAGACAAGGAAATTGACACAGAATAGACTGTGCCAGGGGTAGTTTCAGCCAAATCCACAAATTGATAGAAACCTAAGAATATGAGTCGTTTTCTTAAATAGTTTTATCAGATCGAGACTTTCATATGGATGTCATTAATGACATCAAGCACATTGAGAAATATCTAAACTCTCAGTAGTATACAGCCACTTTCTCAAGTCTTAGTGAGGACCATTCTTCATCAACCCTCTTGGCACTACAGAGAATGACAAAGAATAGAAACCACATCACTTGAGAAATTTTAACAACTAAAATGGAGAGCACATGTAACTCAAAGAGAAAATAATGCCATAATCATGATGCTGACTTTGTGCACTACCTTAAACAAAAGGTTAGGAAGGAAACTGCCATTTCTACTAGAAAGAGCGATAACAGTTATTGGAATTGATAAACCTAATTTTCTGAAAAATTGGCTTAAAAGAGATTCTATAAATTTCAGCTAACAGTCATGTTAACCATTTGGTCAATGAATGCCAAATGTTTCCGTCTAAGGGAATGGTTAATCATATCATTATCATTAATGTTTTGTTCAGATTTGAATGGCATGTATGGAAATTATCTAATGAGCATTTTCTTGGCAATGAATAATCAAGGTTCATACAATATTTATTTGTTAAAGGCTATCTTAATATAGTATGAAGAGAAGGGTATCGAATATTGGACATCCATTGTTTTTCTCCATGGAATCCATCATTATCCATTTCCTTTTATTCAACCCAACCATTGCCTCATTTCTAACTATGTCATGATATTCATCTGATGAATGAATCTGTAAAGAAATCAAAACAAAATGTGTTTGTCAATCTTCTTAGTGATGGGTTACTGACAGTGAAAAATGCACTCTCTTGGCTGACATTTAGAAGACCAATTTAGAAGAAGGAAAATTCTGAATTCAAAACCAACCTGAAGGAGAATGAGCTCTGTCAGGCTAACTTGCCCTAAACACATCCATGCTGTGCCTCTATGGCCCCAGTGGATACAGGACTTGTGACATGATATGATTTACAGACATCATTGTTTCAAATTATCAACAGACATCATTGTTGCAAATTGTTTACAGTCATCATTGTTTCAAACTATTTGCAGAGATCATTGTTTGAAATTATCATTGTTTCATTTTTTTACAGACCTCATTGTTTCAAATTTCTTTTACAGATATCATTGTTTCAAATTATTAAAAGGCATCATTGTTTCAAACTATTTACAGACATCGTTGTTTCAAATTTTTAATAGACATCATTGTTTGAATTTTTTTACAGATATCATTTTTTCAAATTACAAATCATTATTAAATTATTAAATTATCAAATTTACGGACATCATTTTTTCAAATTTTTGCAGAAATCATTGTTTCAAATTGTTTAAAAATATTCTTATTTCAAATTATTTCTCCAATGTCCTGAAAGTTTCAGATAAACAGTTAATCAAAATGAAAGAAATGATGAAGAGGAAACAGAAGCCATACTTTCTTCTTTTCTTTTGTTTTTTGTGACTTCCAGTTCTTTTGTTTCTGTGTTGTTCTGAAAGGAAAAAAATGCAAAAAATATCAAAGATTTGTTTTCTTTTTAAAGGGGAATTAAAAATAAAGTCCAAGTTACTGGTGCCATTCGAAAATAGATAAAGTTTTCAGTAATATGGAAAGAAGAAAGTTATTTCTAAAATATCGAAAAAGAAAGCAAAAGATTCTGGTTAACTGCAGCACAATAGAATCAAAGCAGATTGACAACTCTCGTTAGGTAAAGTCACAAAAATAGAATTTCATATTAAATATAGATATATACATTGTCAGTTTGAGTATAGTATATATAGCAAAACAAATAAAATAATCTTTCCCATTTACTTAATTAAATAACATATTTACTATTTAAAAAACTATAGTAATTCAATAAATTTGTCGACAAAACATCTGAAAAAAACATTTAATATTTGTCATATCATAAATATAACAAAGATATGACATAGATATGACATAGATATGACATAGATATGGCAAAGATATGACATAGATATGATATAAATATGACAAAGATATGACAAAGATATGACATAGATATGGCAAAGATATGACATAGATATGATAAAGATATGACATATATCTGAAATAAATATGATAAATATATGACATAAATATGAAAAGGGTATGACATAAATGACAAAGATATGGCAAAGATATGACAAAGATATGATTTAAATATGATAATGATATGACAAAGATATGATTTAAATATGATAATGATATGACAAAGATATGACATAGATCTGACATAAATATGAAAAATATATGACATAAATATGACAAAGATATGACACAGATATGACATAGATATGACATAGATATGACATAGATATGACATAGATATAACAGATATAATAAGATGTTGAACTACTGTAATATTAAATAATTTGAAATATTTATTAAGTTTATTTTGCCATAATTTCTTAAATGATTGTACATCAACAAGATCAGTTTCGATATGTCATGAAAATAATGGAGTGTCTTCATTAAATACTTGCATAATGCGATGTCATAATTCATCAGCATGCTTCTTTGCTTCATGTCTAATCACATAATTTTGAGTATGCATTTTGCACACTTTAAATGGCACATATAGACATACCTATGCTCTAAATGGTTGCTAATAACAAATCCACAATGACCAAGAAGAAAGTCACTTTGATTGGATCGTACTGGCCCCATTAAGAGGACTGTTGTTTTGAAATGAAGAAGCCAACCAAAGTCAGGATCATCGAGTCACTACGAATGATCTTTTCCTCAGCTACATAGCATGTCCTTTGCCAGGGCTATATGAAATGATAAAACTTACAGCACTTGGTATTCCCAAGTGGTCACCCATCTAAATACTGACCAGGCTCAGCATTGCTTAACTTCAGTGATCGGATGAGAACTGGTGTTTTCAATATGAAATAGCCGTAAGATAAAATAAATGGAGAAAATTATAACTATAAATGATTTGTTTAGGCTAAAAATATTTATATCTTGATTAATCATTGGCCCAATTAAGCAGCTTGCTGGTTGAAAATTATTAGAGTTATACTTGAATGGTTTTGGCTCAAATAAAAGTATACCTTGATTTATCAGTGGCAAAATTAACCAGAATCTGCTAAAAGTGAATATTTGTTTCATACAATAATTTGATGTTTGTTGTCATTTTGATCAGAATATCGAAGCGTGTTGATTAAAAGATATCTAAATTTTCTGAAGATGATGAAAATAGATATTGAAATATTAAAGTAACAGAATAGATCTAAAGGAATTCACAATGAGAAGCCTCAATCAGAATCAGCAATGGAATTTTAAAAATAGTTTATATTTGGCTTAGATTTTTGGAAAAGAGATATATTTCTTAAGGCAAACAATTGCTAACCTGAAATAAAGCGCCTATAAGAATTACCATATTTGACGTTCCACAATACCAGTCCTTCATTTATATTTAACTTGAAAAAATTTCTGTTTTTGTATTTAAATTTTCCGATGAATCTTAAGTTAGTGATTCAGTAAGCTCATGGTGAGTTTTCCAACAACAATATATACTTAGAAACTCCTCTATTGTATTGTGTAAATATTTGAGCTTAACAACTTTAACAAAATATTACAATAACAATCAAATATGAATACTGATCATTATTTTGAGAAGTAAGGCGGTACAAATAAAAAAAATTTGAAATTAACAACTTTTTCCATTTCATTGAAACAGACGTTAAACACTTCTTCCTTCCTTTCTTTCTTTCTTTCTTTCATTTTCCCACTAAAACCAAGTCGCATCACTGATATAACTTTTCCGTCTTTCCATGGGATCAAAACAGAATAGTCTATTAATTATGAGATATTGATAGGCGATATTAAACAATTCTATATTATTAGCTTAGATCAACATGTAGTATCTGTTCTTATCCACTTAATCTGATTCTCTCTCCCCACTTCTTTATTTTGTTTTATTTTCTTATTGAAACCAAGTAGTGTCTTTTCCTCTCTTTTCCTGAGATCAAAACAGAATAGTCCGTTATTTGTGAGGTATTGGCAGGGGACATTAAATCCTCATCTTATGAACATTTCTCTTAATAATAATTTAAATAATAATTCAGCAGACAATATTATTTTATTTAATTTATTGTAATTGGATTTGTGTCGATTGCTTTACTCATTTTCCATCATTCAATACTGTGCACCTGAAAAATGTTGCGTTTATCAGTCACCATCACCTCTCAGCTTTTTGGCTCTGAAAGGTTCAAATAATTTAAAGCACAAGCCACAGGGGTTCTAACCTTCCAGGCAGTGCTTCTTCTTCAGGAGGGGGCTGGGTTTATTGCCCAGCACCTGAAGTGTCCCGCAAAGGGGAAGTACTGAGACAGCTTGGGAAATTTTTCCATGGTATAGCTGTTAAATCCACTTTAAACCTTGACCTTGTATCATATTCGGTAGCGATGTGGGCACACTAAAAAATCCCCCTTCCCAAGCTATTTATCTAAGACCAAAGTATAGTATCTGTTATTCTCAGTTTAATCTTATTCTCTCTCTCCACTTCTGTTTTCTTTCTTTTTCCTTTCTTTCATTTTCTCAATGAAACCAAGTAATGTCATTTCCCACCCGTTTCCATGCAATCAAAATGTGGAATAGTCCATTATTGATGAGGTACTGGCACATGCAATCCAACTCTAAAGATGCTGGAAAAATGGTCAGTTCCTTACACCATTTCAAAAAGTATTTAACTTCTATTTCTACAAGAATCAGATAAGACCAAAAATGGAATATTGCTGCCATATCTGTTCTGTAGCTACACAATCCCTACTTTTCAGTTTTGCTTGTGCTCAAAAGTATCTACAGGGCCTTGTGGCTAATGAATTGTTTTCCACCTTACAACCCCTTTCCCCACTGACAAAATGCTGACAACTTCTTCATACTCTATTGCTATTTCCTTGGAAAATGTTCCGACAAGCTATATGCCATAGTCCCACCAGTTCAGACCTTTACAACTAAGATTGCCAACCTCTGTCTGTATTTGGGAGATGAGGTATTGTAGCTATTTACATTATTTACATTATGTTCAGAGTGTTGTCCTCCTCTTCAGTGCTATATTCATGACGTTTCAGCTGTTCTATGCCCTGGCCTTCTTCATGATCTGTCTATATTTCTGAAATGCGGTATTGTAGCTATGTACACTATTTACATCATTCAGAGTGTTGTCCTTATCTTTATTGCCATATTTACAATGTTTCAGTTGTACTACTCACCAGCCTTCTTGAGGTGATATACATTGGAATTTCAAACCAAACCCTTTATTTAGTACACAAAAGTAGATTGTACTAGTTCCACGTACCATGCTTTTTATGGATATCTCAGCTTCAGTTAATTCCCGTTAGTAACTTAAATCTCAAAATTTTTATTCCCTCTGCTGTGGCCACATATTGAACACACATCTCTTTGAGTATAGTCACATTTTAGGATTATTTCAATCAATGCTATTATCCACTAGGCAAACATATATCACCTGAAGAAGGCCAAAGCATACAACAACCGAAACATTGTGAATATAGCAGTAAAGATCAGGACAACAGTCCGAATGATGTAAATAGCGTAAATAATTACAGTACCTCCCCTCAGAAATATAGACAGATCCTGAAGAAGGCTAGAATGTACAATGGCCGAAATGTCAAGAATATGGCACTAAAGATGAGGACAACAGTTCGAACAATGTAAATAGTGTAAATAAGACTGGCACATACACAAGTGTGAATGATCTTTATTCTCTTCAGATTCCATTAGTAAGAAAGAAGTTCCATTTGGGCAACATCTTTTGTAGAACTGGCTCCCGACAGGATGCTTCCCTGATCACTACAATTTTAGCTCCTTCAAATCTAGGGTCAACTGTTATCTACATACAGCAACCTTGTTTGAGTGGCTCTTGGGCCTTGAATTGGATGAACAACAGTAAAAAATAACACTTTGATAGAGAGAAGAACCTTTATGCACTCACAGGGAAGTTGGGCTCTAAAGGCATCATCTGGGCTGCTGCAGCCTCAACTGCCTTATTCCTTGCAGCAGCAGCTGCTGCTTCTTTGGCTGCAGCCTCCTGCTCTGCTGCCAATTCTTCTTGCTTCCGCTGCCTTTCAGCCCTCAGCCACTCTTCCTGCTCTTTCTGCTCATGTTCCAGCTGTTCCCGAGCTTGACGCTCTCTTTGTCGTTTCACTTCCTCCTGCCTCTGCCGTGCTGCACGCTCTTCCTGCCTTTGTTGTTTTGGTTCTACTTCACTTGCCAGGGGAAGCTGGTGTTCATCTCGGCCAACACGTTTCACTTCTCTCCCTTCCTGAGACTGCCTAAAATCAAGATTGTATATTAAAACTGTGAGTCAGATTTCCAGAATGATAAACGAAATAGGGAAACTGAAATTTTGAACGTTTACATTTAAAAGAATTTGGGTTATATTTTTATTACTTTTGTTATATAGTATCCCATAATGTTATAAAAAGAAAAAGAAATGTAATTAAATTTGCTGCACTATATATTTGAACACATGAAAAAAATTTAAAATTTCAAAATTTCACTTACCCTTCTTCTTCATGTGCATGAGTAGTTACATCAACATAAAAAATTACTTAAGTCTGTTGAAGTACTAAAGGCTAAAATTGCACAAGGACATTTTCTACATGGTCATTAATTTTTTAACAGTGTTCTGGTATATAAAAATTTATATATTGTTTTCTCGTTTATATATATATATATATATATATATATATATATATATATAGAGATAGATAGATAGATAGATACACCTAGTGAGCCAGACAAACCTACCAAGGTTTCACCTAAACGGATCGTCAGGGAAAGTTCGAGGGTTTTTCGAAATGAGTCTAGTTATCTATATTTGTATATATATATATATATATATATATATATATATATATATATATATATAGATAGATAGATAGATAGATAGATAGATGAAATATCACCTATGGTTTTTTAAGCGTTTCTTTGTCATTAAATAATAATTTTTGCTCTGCCTTTTGACATAGAGCTTTCAATGGATCTATATCCCCTTGGAAATTCCATATGCATTACCAATAATTTTATTAAATATATATATATATATATATATATATATATATATATATATATATATAGTAACAAATCCATTGATATATAATCCAAGTAAATCCTACTAATATAATATAATATAATAATATATGATTTTGGATTTCATTGTTTACTAATTATATATATATATATATATATATATATATATATATATATATATATATATATATATATTTCAAAATTTCATAACTGAATCAATAAGCATTCAGATCCTCATGTCGAAAGCGACAGGAGAGTCCATTATTATTATTATTATTATATATTACTTAAACATTATTTTTAATGGATACCTGTTTAATTTAAAGTTTAAGTAAAAAAAACTTTCAGATTAATAAATAAGATATCCATTCCCTTTATATATATATATATATATTTCAATTAAAAGGTGCAAATATAATTTATAAATTCATGAATCATTCATACAAAAAACAAATATAGAGGTCAATGATTTAAATGGCGAGAATACATTGTCGCAAGCTATATAAATAAGATACATCAACCCCGAACCTGTATATGAATGATATGATCCCTGTTTATAAATTCCAGTTGCATAAGGTCTTTTTAATTTTTTATAAGCTTTCGTCTGTTCCTACAGACATCATCAGGTATGGAAATAGAACCTCTATATTTGTTTTTTGTATGAATGATTCATGAATTTATAATATATATATATATATATATATATATATATATATATACTTTGTACTTTATGCTTTCTTTATATATATATATATATATATATATATATATATATATATATATATATATATATATTATTTTTGTACTCTGCCAAAGGCTTTGTAAACATAACACCTGATCAAATGTAAATAATTTTACATTGACACAAATCAGTTATATTCCACAATGAAATCAAAAAAGATGGCTTCACAAGGTTAATTTGATGGTGCTGAGTTTTCGGAGTTAATAGGCCTACATATCATATGAATTTACCAAAATTGTACATATAAACAACCGCAGTCTTATAGGGATGATGGTCTGATGATATCACCAGATAACAGAGGAACAAATGATAATATAAGAAAAGTGCTTTTCAAATTCTTCAAAAGCCTTGACTTTGGAATAGAAGTTGAAATGAAAAAAAAACTAGCTAACCATGGATGGAATTTAAAAAAAGAAAATAGTAGGGATCTGATTGTAAGACGGAAAATTTTAAAAAAGGTAGAGCCTTACAACAACCATAATAAAATTTGCAACCTCTGCCAACAGGAAAAATTAGCAGTAACATTTTCAGATCCCAAAAACGTTTTGAAGAAGAGATCAGAAGTCATGATTCCTCTTAAGCCTAAGTATGAGGCTGGTTAAAAGTATGTACATTTCAATTAAACCCACCAACCAATAAAACATTGGGAGGTCAATTCACAAAAATTGCCTGAGGAAGCAAAATCAACTGATCTCCTAATTTTGAAAGTATATATATATATATATATATATATATATATATATATATATATATATATATACAGGGGATAAATATATCAGGTTTCACTTTGTTATTTTTGTTTGTTTAAACCTATTTTATTTTAAAATGACTTTTTCTTTATTTTAAAATGACTTTTTTATTTTAAAATAACTTTTTCTTTTTTAAAATTACTTTTTTAATTTAAAAACTCTTTTTTATTTTAAAATGACTTTTTATTTTAGTGATGTTTTTTATTTCTAAATAAATTTTTCTTTTTATTTTGACTGTGTGTATTTTACTCTAAATATTACACAGAACCACATGTGCAGGTAAAACTAGATGAGAATATAAGCAAGCTTTAGTTTTATAAAGCATCACATTGTTGAATTTGTGCACATGGCTAGTATGTATTTGATTAAGGCAGGTCAGAGAGAAGGTATAAGGTTCTTATCTAGCCTTTCTTTTTAGAGACTGGCAATGTGCGCAAGATCCACCAGGAAAATTTGGTTTCAATGATTTTTTTAATTGTACTCAACTTTGTAGATTAAAACTTGATGGGACATGTTTCTGACATTCCTATGAAAACAACCCAAAAATGATCTAAATAAGATTTAATTATAAAAGCCTCGATATAAAAAAAAAAGAGTTTAAGTTCTTTAGAGAGAGACAGAGAGAGAGAGAGAGAGAGAGAGAGAGAGAGAGAGAGAGAGAGAAAGAAAGAGATATAAATAAACAGAGGTAGACTGATAGGTAATTGTAATGGTAATATGAGCTGTTTCCCTACAAGGAAAAATAGGTTGAATATATATATATATATATATATATATATATATATATATATATGTGTGTGTGTGTGTGTGTGTGAAAATATTCTCAGATGGAGTGTACCTGTAGAAGAGACAAAATGAATTAAAAGAGACAAGAGGAAAAACTGTGAAAACAAAATGCGCCAGCTAAGTACAGTTTTTGCTCTTGTCTCTTTTTATTCATTCATATATATATATATATATATATATATATATATATATATATATATATTTCAGCCTATGTTCATATCTACCTATATATCTATTGACCTCATTCTATTCCATTATATCTATCACTCTCTCTTTCACTCTTTCTCCCCCCCCCTCTCTCTCTCTCCCTCTCTCTCTCTCTATATATATATATATATATATATATATACAGATAGATCTGAATAGAATGATGTAGATAGATATGTACATACAGGTACAGATAGATAGATGGAAAAAAATGGTGTCTAAAATATGCAAAAATGAAAACATCTCATTTTTACAGATATATTTACCAAAATTACTCAAAAATATTTTTAAATGCTAAAGAATAAATTTATTCATTACAATCACCATTGGCTTCAACCATGGACTCCAGATGACTTCGGAATCTCCTGCAACTCTACTGGACAGTCTTTTTAAGTTGGTAAATACTGCCATAATCCTTGCCTTCAGTCTTTGGTGTTACAAGGATTTTTGTTGCTCTCTTGCTCAACTGTGTCCCGCACATAATAATCAGAGGGAGTGCAGCCAGGAGAGTCAGGAGGCCAGATGTAAGGGGTGATGTGGTTGCAGACATTGTCTGACCACCAAGACTGGGTTCTTTTACTTGTATGGCATGGTGCAGAATCCTATTACCAGATATAGGGTCTTCCAGCACTCACACTCTTGAACCAGGGTAGCACTACCTCTTCAAGGCACTTGATGTAGGCCTCCATATTGAGTCTGAGGCCCTCACCAGCGAATTTTGTTTGGTTTGGTTTGTTTTACGGCATATCAACCTCAATTGGTTATTTAATGCCAGCAACATTTTTATTGATGGTAATATTTTTTTGAAAATGCATTGATGGTAATATTTTTGTTCCTTGAAAAATCTATTTCTGGCAATATTTTTCTTCAAAATGTACTGCAGTAATATTTTTTTTCAAATAGCTGGCAATAACTTTTTCCTTCAAAAATTTATTGCTGGTAATATTTTTTTACAAAGTATTTCTGGTATTAAAACTTATTTTTACACTTTCATAGTGTCTTGAGCCCAGTTTGCCAGTTTGGGGGTTAACTATTTGCCCATAGCTGGGACCCTAAAAGGTGCTACCACCCTGGGTGAAGGTGAACCTGGAAATACCAGAAATTAAGAGGTGGTCCATGCTCCTCAAAACCTCCAGATCAGAGGCCTTGCTGTCGGATGTAGTTTATCATCTTACTCAGGATGTGGATGTAGTTTATCATCATACCCAGCAAATTTGAGACTTCTTTTCTTATCAGAATGATCAGACTGAATT
This sequence comes from Acanthosepion lycidas, assembly GCA_963932145.1. NCBI lineage: Eukaryota > Metazoa > Mollusca > Cephalopoda > Sepiida > Sepiidae > Acanthosepion > Acanthosepion lycidas. Next base: position 40,106,681 of record OZ010596.1, on the reverse strand, counting down.
TTCTGAGGTTCCTTATCTTTGTAATCACCATTAAACTCATCTAACTCTTTCTGAATTCTCTATTTAGTCACCCAAACCTTCTGAAATGTTTGTATTGGAACTTCTGGTGCAAATGCAAAGCAGTACAGCATACCACTTCCAAATTTCTGATGAAGTGAATTGCATCATGGTGCTCTTTTTCTCACAGATGGCACCCAACTGACCCCACTATACTGTACAGTCAGCAAAATCAAAAACAATGTACACGTGCAAAATTAAGAAGGTAAAATGGTGACAATTTACCCATTGTACCCTGTAGATAGATAGATAAAGAACAGGTTGCGATAGATAGATAGATAGATAGATATTACAGCCATTTGGGAAAATCCTGATTTGAACATGATTACAAACTGTTAAATACTGTACCTATGAACACTAAGAGTAATGTCCCAGTACTCATGAATACATTCGACACTACTGTAAGTGGAGGGTAATATGCTAAGTAGTTCACGACTAGCATTGGTTTACCTAATTCATGCTGCTGGCGAGTATTGTATTTTGTTGATGTTATAAAGATTACTATTTCATTTCCAACTTCCGTTTTGGTTATTCCTCATTCAGTAACCTTTTCTAGGTTACAACAGAAACATAAAAATGTAATCTGTAATAAAATCACAAACAAAATGGCCTCAATTCTTTCATATATATATATATATATATATATATATATATATATATATATATATATATTTATAAAAGGCAGGATGTATGTGTGTGTGTGTGTGTGTGTAACGAATGCACGACCACAATTTTGGACGGATTTGCATCAAAATTTACATGCACATGCTCCAAGTGACCGGAAAGGCCAAGACCGACTTTGCATTTCCCAACTCCCATCAATAGTGGAAATAATCGATTTTTTCATGCTTTATGTAGTTTGTGGCTATTTTCTACTGGCCAGAGTGAGAGCCTATAGCTGGCTGCCACGAATAGGCAGGAAGATTCTATTGGTCAGCATGAGAGCCAACAGCTGACTGACACGAATGTCAACTAGCATGCTAGTATGCAAAAAAAATTCGATAGCTGCATTCGTCACAAGTGTGAAAAATTTAAATCTGTATGGCACTTTACTCCAATTGGCTCATTTGCTTGCTTAAACTCAACGTTGGTTCTGATTCTGCAGAACTGGGTTGGGTGTGAAAAAGTATTTGTTGTTAACATTCTTTTTTCATTTGGTTTTTCCAGTTACGAGTCCTTTTTTAAAGCTGATCGTTTTCTGTTCATTTTGTTTAGTTCTTTTTTCATAACAGATTTAATGTTTAGTATAGAGCTTAGAAAAAATTTGCAGTGTGAGATAGGCAAGAAGTAAGGCATGTAGCAACATCAGCACGGCAAAGGGCACTCCTTTAAAGGCAAGGAAGGACAAAAATATTTTAAGTCAAGTGATAGCGACAATTTTTGAATCAAGTACGGGCAACGCCGGGCCACGCTGCTAGTCATATAATATTTGTTGGTACCAGATATAAAAGTGCTTTTAATAAAAATAAACTCATTCATAAAATAATATATTTCTTACTTTTCATTTCATGTTTTTTTCTCATTACTAACTGATAATTACCCCAGGAATGGCCATACTAATGCAGAGTATCATGTGGCATACAATGGCAGCTAACCATAAGACATTCAATTGTGGCAGGTTTGTCTAATATCCAATTGGTCGCTAGCCAATGAGAAGGGTCCTTATTTTCTCTATTTTAATTCAAGTACATTGATATTTTTATCTCCCTTGGTTGGTGTCCAGTGACAGGTAGTTGGAAACGTGTAAACACAATGTCAATATTTTTCCAACCAGCTGACTTTCTAAAATAGATTGATCTAAATTTACACATTTTTCAAATCTGCAATAGTTGTGTTCTTTTATCTTTCCAATCTTCAAAATTATTTTTTATTTCCCTTGTGTCCTTACAGCAGAATATTTGTAATACTGTGTGGATAAAATAGAGGAAAATAATGTTATAGTTAACAAATAAAATCTCCTAATTAAAAAAAAAAAACAGCCACACAGATTGTTGGAAATATAATGTAAAGGGTGTTCTAATAACTTGGGCCAATTTTAAATGTGAATTAAGTTTAAGCATCTAATGAGTTTTTTCTTTTTCTTTCAGATTTAACAGCTTAAGTCTTTGGCAATTTCAACCATGGAAAGATTAACAATCAATGTGTTAAAGTTATCGAAACTTATTATGAAAATGGACGTTCAAACAGAAATGCATTTTGTGCACTTTGCAATTTTTTTGGTCAACATGATCAACCGACCGAGAATGCAATTGGAAACGATGTAATGTTGTTGTGGAGAGGTTCAATTCCTGCATGTGATGACGAATAGAGGTGTCCGGATTTTTGGCCACATTCTCGTATACTGCAGCAATGTTTTCAGCTGAACGGCATAAACGAGCACACAATGGTGTTTTCACATCTGACACCAAACCAGTTTGTTTGAATTTACAAACAATTTTTCCAATTGCACTTTTGAAACTTTAACATGTTCAAGTTATTAGAACACCCTTTATTTATGAAATGTGATATATTTGATTGGTTCATCTGAAGTCCCACAAAAATGGAAAGAGAAGAAGGATGTGGCAGTGCTTTTTCATTGGCCCATGAATTGGTAAATAAGCAACTCATGGGAAGGTGAGATTTCCTGGTAAAAAAATTTTGAGCAAGCATTTTTGCCTCATGGTCTGCACTTCTGGACTTAGGAAGCCTCTCACTTTACCTTCTCCTTCGCTGACAAGTAGTTGGAAAAATCTCTCTACTGGGGACAATAAAAGTAGCCAATAAAGACCACATGCATTGTGCTATTTAATACTTCAAAAAACCTTCCTCCTGGTGAAAAGAAGAGCTATGCTGATGACATAGGTATTTATATTTGGGAAATGCAAGTTCTTGGAAAAAAAGTCAATATTCCCTACCAATATTTACATTAGCAAACTATTGTCCTTATCTTTATTGTTGAGTTCAATCCCTGGACTGGGTAGTGTGTACTTGGACTCAGTGGAAATGGGGTAAGCAATAACTGAGCAGTACTAAATAAAAACCAGGGATATCCCTAGACATGGGCAGTAGAATGATAACAATCTAACATTGTATATTAAATAAAGGTTTCAGTTTGAAATTCTGAATCAACATACACCTTACAAAGGGTAGAGGCACAACATCCAAAACATTGTCATAATAACAACAAAGATTCAAATAATAGTTTGCATGTAAATAAGGATGACTCCTCAACCTATAAATGCAGACAGATAATTCTCTCTCAAATGTTTCAAGAAATAAGACTCAAGATAAACATTTCCAAAATAAAAACTATGGAAATGGAATTATTTATGGTTTAATAGCCATAAGAACCTATCAAAGACAACAACATCAATTTTGTAAAGATTGTAAATTCAAATGTTATGGGAAAGGGAAGGTAGAAAAACTATAATGGCAACTAAATTGCATTTAAAGTGAAACCCAGTGAAGAGAGAAAGAAATGATAATGAATTCTTACTTGTAACTGGTGTAATCTTGTGGTGGTTGTATCAAATTACAACAAAAATCTATATGTTGCCTACAAGTAATTCTTTATATAGAAGTAATGATAGAAAATAAAAAGTTAGGACTCTTATTAACAGTTTTGGTAACATATCCAGTCAGCTTTAAAAGAGAGCAAGATAGAAAAAAAAAAAAAGAAAAAAAAAAGAAAATACAGCCTTGAGAATTTTATATATCTTTCTTCAAACACATCTGAAAATTTTCACTCCCCTCCATTCAGATGGGTCGACTGGAACTCATTTCTATAAATTTTACGTGAAGACAAAATACAGTGTAACCCGGATATAAGAGAGTTGTCAGGACCGGAGAAGAAGTCTCTTATATCCGGGTTTCTCTTATATCAGGGTCTCTTATATCCGGGTTACACTGATCTTTTATTATATTTTCATCACTAGATAACAGTAGAATTCCCTCTTCTCTCCCTCTTCACAAGTTTCATTAAGGTAAGTGCTCAAAATTTTTACAATTATACTATAGTGCTTTTTTAAGCATAGCTTAGATGTGGCACAAGGCCGAAAGTATTGAGCATCCAGTGAGGATCAAATTCACTACTCAGTTGTAATTAATTTAGTGTAATTGATTTAGTGGTTTTGCTAACCATTACACCACATCGAAGTGCCCAACATCAATTTCACTGTAGTTGAACATTTCAATGAAATGAACAATAGTGTTGATAACGTTAGACATTTCCTTCATTTAAATTCTGACAAGAATGCTGAAAATCCAAATTAAAATAAATTTTTTTACAATAAATTTACACATTCTAGGTTTAAATTGGAATTTACGCCTACTCAATGAATCCAGTTTTCGCAAAAAGCCACCTAGAAAGCCTCCACAATACCAAATGTGGCAAACAGTCAACTAAAAGCTATGAGGTTTCATTAGTAATAGCTTGCACCATATTTGTTGCAATATGGGCAACACAAACTTATTTTCTCTTTCCTATGACTCACATATTTTGGATTGGTAAATAGGATTGAATCTATTTGAAAATGTTAAATAGAATACCTTGACAGAGAAGAAAAGATGAGTTCTTCAGATAAGGACAATGCAATAGAAAATGAACCTATTGATAGCAGGAATGACTCAGACATGGATGAAATGAGTCCAAGATGTCCATTAAAAAGAACAGGGCATAAACTTCAAGGGGGACAGGAGGAAAGAGGTTGAATAATTCAAGAACAATCAAAGATATTAAACCTCTTCAGTTCAGGGAGATGTAGTGCATTGGTAATTAGGATTTTACCTATTTGCATATGTTAAGTAGAAGAGATATCAAGGGTATGGTAAATTAAGAGACAAGGAAGAAGTTGACGACTAATCACCTGTTATAGAACAACACTATATGACACATTAAAAAACAAAAAAAAATAAAATTTTGCCTGCTTGAAATTCATTCCATTTCCTTACACCATCATTTCCATGTGTAAAATATTGGTTGCCACTGTTGTCTAAAGAGCAGTGTGTTGCAACAAAGTAATAATAATAATAATAATAATAATATATATATATATATATATATATATATATATATATATATATATATATATATATATATATATATATATATATTCATAAGAATTGAGCACTATGGTGGCCAGTATGGCATTTATATACCATTTATATAATGCATTAAAAATTCCCTTTCTCTGCCGTGCACTGATAGCCTAGAGGTAAGAGTTTCTAACTGATGTCAAATTGGTCGGGTTTTGATCCGGCTTGAATCAATCAGATGTCTAGCCACACTGATGAGCTGTGACACAGCGAAACAGGCTGTCTGTGGATGACTATATATACATACATACATACATACATATATATATATATATATATATATATATATATATATATATATATATATATATAGCTTACAATGTCACATCTATGTATGCATCGGTGATCAAGCAATGTCAAATTGTGCTTTGTAAATGAAAATCATTCTCAGATTCTTGAAACATTCATATCTGTTTTGTTTCATATCCTAATGTAAATAAAGCCTTGTTGAACGAATGAATGTCCTTTACAATATAGTCCAGATGCCTTTGAAAATGATTTTTATATTTATGAAAAGAGATACAATTAATGATTTCTAATAAATCATTTTCGAAACTATATAATTGCTTAAAGAATGGTGCAGTTTTTAAGTGTTTGAAACCATAAAAATCCGGTTCCTTTGAAAAATCGTTATCATGAAGGAAGAAATAGGCTTATTTGTCTTAGTAATCCTCAGTTTTCAGAACTAGTTTTACAAAATAATTCCATTTGTTTGTATTAGGAATATTCTTAAGAGAGATTTCAAAATTTTTTTTTTCCAAGTTAATGTAAAAAAATAAATGTAGAAAGTGCTCTACCATGAAGGGAGCGAAATATCTAAACGAGAGAAAGAACAAATGAAGTAAAATTCTGCTGTTCATAGCATTTACTTTTTAAAAAGTGCTCAATACAAAAGTAGAGCAATCGCCTGAAAAGGCACAATGTAATGCTGAAACATGAAAGCTATTATGTCGTGATTTCAACATGTTTTTGTTATAAAATCTTATAATAAAATAATACATACATACATACATACATATATATATATATATATATATATATATATATATATATATATATATATATACATACAGGGTGTTTCAAAAAGAATACGCCAAAATCATCACGTGATGTGTCAAAAACGAAAAAAATTACAAACCTCTAGCATGAACACATGTGTTATATATACATTCAAGTTTCATTTCATGTTTTATAAGTGCTCAATGTGGCCACCACCGGCAGCACGGAGAACATCAAGCCGATATGAGAATTCCTCCCAAACGTGCCTCAGCATGTCATGGTCCACCGTGTTGATTGCAGCTGTTATTTGATCTTTCAACTCATCGATACTTGCTGAAAGTGCTGGAACATAAACTTGGTCTTTAACATACCCCCACAAGAAAAAGTCACACACAGTGAGGTCCCGGGATCTGGCAGGCCAAGCACAGAGAGTAAGATCTTTAGCACCTCTCCTCCCAATCCATTGCAGAGGCACGTTTTCATTCAGATAAGTACTAACCCCGAGATGCCAATGGGGTGGTGCTCCATCTTGCTGAAAAAGGAAGTCATTCGAATCTGCTTGCAGTAAAGTGATAGCCAGTTTTGGGTGCTCTGTTCCCCAAATGCACACATTGTAACGATTGACTGTGCATCTCAAATGGAAATTCGCTTTGTCACTAAAAACTCAACGTGAAAAGAGAGTTTCATCACCTTCCTCCATCTCCAGCATTGACTCACAGAATGTCCTCCGCATCACCTTGTCATAATTAGTAAGTGCTTGGACGAGGCTTAGTTTGTATGGTTTCATGTGTAATCGTCTCTTTAACACATGCCAGGCAGAGGTATGAGGGATGGCAAGCTGAAGACTTGCTCGACGTACGGACTTACGTGGGCTGCTCTCAAATGTATCATGAATCCTCTCCACTTGCTCCTCTGTAACACGTGGTCTTCCAGGACTCTTTCCTTTGAAGAGGCACCCACTCTCTTTAGACTGTTTAACCCACCGTCGAATGCTCTCACGATGGGGCGGATCAATGCCGAATTCTGTTCTGAAAGCACGCTGCACCGTGACAATGGCGTTTGGTTTCGAACTCAAGCACACATAATGCCTTCTGCTGAGGAGTCGCCATTTTGATTGATCTTCCCACAATTCAGCTGCACCAGAAGCGGTGAAACTGACACCTAATCAAACTTTGATAAGTACTCTATCAAATAACCACTGATTCAGTTCACTACAATGCTATAGACCTGAAAAAACGCCGTAATGATTTTGGCGTATTCTTTTTGAAACACCCTGTATATATATATATATATATATATATATATATATATATATATATATAAAGTATTACCATAAACAACTTGTATCATAATGAAGAGTTTTTTTTTTATATTTGGGAAATTACAAAAGGGATAAAATATGTCTTGAAACTTTTATTAAAACTTACCTTCCAGTGTAGTCCATATAAAAATTTTTCTGCCTTGGCTCGATTGAAAATTCTGACAATTGCGAATCAGAATAATGGTCCCCTTGTCTTCCATTGATCAACCTTCGACTAGAGTAAGGTGATCGTACTAAAGGGAGGGACGTTACTGGCGAAATTCCCAAGGGGGACGATCTCCTCATTGAGTTCTTCGCAACAGAATGAAGTTTAGAATGAGGGGAAGTTGGTGGGGATGTACTGTACGATTTCCCGGGTAGGAGATTTCCGATTTCTTCAGGAGAGTACTCGGAATTTTGAGGTTGTTTCAAAGCATTTTGGAAAGACAAATCAGAATAAATATTTTGTTTAAATGACACTGGCGTCTGGTGACGATATGTTTGGTAGGGTGTGTGTGATGGGTTTTCCTGCTTTTGTAAATATGGTAGTTCGTCATTGTGGCTGTTGATTCCTGACAATTGATAAATAAGAAAAAAAGAAATTCATATAATTTATAAATTATATCTTTTACATACCTAAGAAGTGAAATAAATTCTACTGAAAAGGAGGGGAAATTTCACATATCTAAAGCCTGGGCTGCCTTTGATAAAATGGATGTTATCTGGAAATCTCAAACAGAAATTTCTTCGAGGCACTGTACAGGTGGTGTTAATGTATGGTGCCACTGCCTGGACATTAACTAAATCGCTTGAGTCTAAGCTTGATGGAACCTACACTTGGATGCTGAGAGCTATACTTAAATCTATTGGCGACAACATCCAACTAATCACAGCTCTATGGACCCATCCCTAATATTTCTACAATCTTACGTGAACGCAGATTTGCTGG
>OZ010596.1:39958303-40095803 GCA_963932145.1 Acanthosepion lycidas | reverse complement strand
AAAATTTTCTTGTGACATGATTTGTCCTTTAGGGCTTCATCAGACTAAATTTGTTAGGTCGGTGCGACTACACATGCACAAACTATGGATGCTGTGTGTTTATCTAAAAATAAATACGCTTAAATTCACCATCTTCCCTGCTGTGCACCAACGGCTTAGAGGTAAAATCTTTGACTGACACCAATTCAGCCGGGTTTCGATTCTAGCTAGAGGCAACTGGATGTCTGGCCCCACTTATGAGCTGTGATACAGTGAAACAGTCTGTCTGTGGATGACTATATATATATATATATATATATATATATATATATATATATATATATATATATATATATTCAGGTAAGATGAGAACAAATAGAGTACAATTCCAATGTTTGTAACATTTAATTTAGAAGAGGGCTCAGTACAAAGTAGAGCAATATTATTTATTTAGGATGTTAAATTGAAAACCTCAAAATTGCTACACAATTGCAGTCATGTTTCAATGTGTATCAATGCATTCTATCAGGCAATTGTAAATTACTGGTGAGTGAACAATTTATTTAGATTTAAAAGCAAAATACAGCCTCTTTTTATGAAACAAAGAAAAAAGGTGGGTGGTTATACTGTTTGTGGGCTTTACTCAGATCAACGAATCGCATATGGCCTACATTAAATTTAAATTAAGGGAAGAAGCAAAAAGTAAGAAATTATTTTTCATAAATTTGTCATGATCTGTAGATTTGCAATCAATGGCAGCCCAGATGTTAAACAGGAGCAGATGTTAATGTAAATATATTATACACACTAGACAATGTAATTTCCTAAGAAAAAATGAGGTGGACTGGTAATCTAACAAAATGCTAAACAAGTTATATGCTTTGTGAGTTTCCTACATAAAAATGTTTATAGTTGATAAATAAATAGCTTCTTTAAGAAACCAGTAAATAATTTAAATGTACAGAATTATTTGGTAAATTAATATGAAACTGTTGACTAAAGATTCTTTATATAAGATGTTAATAGCAATAGCCAATCAATGCAAAAAAATACCAAACCAAATACTAATACATCTGTACAAGATGTTACTAATACTATCAGGAGATTAATACAAAATTATATTAAATATATATTTGTAAAGAACTGATGGCATTTTACTTTTAATCCAACAGATTTTATTACTTAAATGTTATTTTTAGTGGATAGCCATATTTGAGTTGACGTTCCATTTATTTATTAAACAGCATATTTATTTTTGAATATTTGAATATATAACAGTGATTTCCACTGCCCAGGGAAACACCTGTTCAAATCATTTTGAAGAGCACATCTTTTTCTTTAATAAGATTTCTCAAATATTCGGGCTGATAGATGAAAATAAATAAATATACTGTTTAATAAACAGAGCATCTACTCAAACATAGGTATCTACTAGAAAAATGTTGAAGTGATAAAATCTGTCTGATTAATAATTAAAAATCCATCACTTCTTTAGGCATTGCTTTGTTTACATCAGGATATGAAACTGAGTAGATATGTCTATTTTGAGAGTTTGAGAAAAATTTGCATTTATAAGGCACTATTCAACTTTACTTGATCATCGACACTCTTCATGGTGGAGATGTCTAAACCATGTAAGATCTAACTATGATCTCCCCTGTCTGGTGGGATGCAGGTTGGAATCCTACTGTAGAGCATAGCTTTTTCTTTTATAAGATTATAATATATAATATTCAGATTATAATATATAATATTCAGAATTCAGGCCAGTAGACAAAAATAAATAAGGAATATATATATATATATATATATATATATATATATATATATATATATATAGCTACAGAAAAGCTTCTGGTTAGCAAAGTCTGAATTACTGTTTATAAACACACAATCTTCAATGAGTCTCTTGATTGATCATATCTACTCACGAAATGTATCTTAACGTAAACAATGACAACATATCATGAAATGGATTAAGGCCGACAATTATTATTCTGTTTATGTTATAATACTGTTTTATTAATTAATTATATATAACTAATTAATTATATATAATTAATTATAATGCTCTTTAATTAAAAACAGCACATTTACTTAAATAAATTATATCTATAAAAATAACATATAAACAGAAAATATACTAAATATATATATACACATGGGTGTATATATATATATATATATATATACATACACACACATACACACATACATACACACACATATATATATATATATACATACATACATACATACATATATATATATATACATATATATGAAGAAAAATATACGGAAAAAAACAAACAAAAATCCTTATATGCAATTATGCTGTTTTAATGTTAATATGTCAACGTTGGATGTTTTGGTCTAATAAACCATCTTCAGGACATATTCATAAAATGTGAATATGTCCTGAAGTTTTGGACGTTTCGGTCTAATAAACCATCTTCAGGACATATTCATAAAATATGAATATGTCCTGAAGATGGTTTATTAGACCGAAACGTCCGACGTTGACATATTAACATTAAAACAGCATTATTGCATATAAGGATTTTTGTTTGTTTTTTCCGTATATTTTTCTTCATACTGTCGGATCTATATCCATATATTTGCTTACATACATATATATATATATATATATATGTAAATTATTTTCAGATAGAGTGTATCTGTAAAAGAAAAAATGAATAAAACACAAGAGGAAAAACTATTCTTAGCCAATACATTTCATCCTCTAAGGAACTTTATTAAGACAAATGCAGGATTTATTTTGTTGCACGTGTTTATATATAAAAGTAAGGATGTCACTGGCTTATCAACACTTTTAAATTTGAGAACATTCATGAATATTCATTAGGTGGTTGAAAGGTCAGTCAAAATATATGGAAGGCATAAAGTGCCATAATTCAAAGTCTGGTGAGTAATCTTGTTCTCTCAACATGCCAGTGTGTCTTTTCAAGAAAACATTTTGGTCCATTTTCATCTGCAAGATAAAATCCATGGTGGAAATCTCAGCCTTACTCATTATCAGGGAGACATCCTCGACAATTTCAAATTTTGAAAATTAGGCACCCCAAAAATTTAAAAGTGCTAACCTCATTGTCAAAAATAATAATTCAGTTGCAAGATCCAAATTCCAGTGAACCAATATTATTTATGAAATTACATGTCCCTTAAGAAAATTTGTTCTTGACCATTCCAAATTCATAAATGATCATATTGGATTTACTACAGCATGCCTAAAAAGAAAACTCATGCTGCATCTCTCTGACCATAGCTCAATTAGGTCTCATTTAAATACACATGGAGACCTACCAATCTCAATCCATAAAATACTCATTGATAATACAGATATAATAGCCTCATCCACATGTAAAAAATGGTTAAAAATAATGGAAGCATTATTAATAAAAAAGAAGAAGGAAACACTCAATATCTATGAACATGGCCACAATGTGCTGGCCATGTTTGGAAAATAAAACATTCTTATAACTCTAGATACATGCATAAAACAATTCTTATATTCAGTTAAAAGTAAAATAAAACTCATAATAATAATTGATAATGGCTAAAAGTATAACCAAAAGCACTTGGATATATAAAACATTTGGACAATTTTTTATATAATTTATGTACTAAAAAGAAAAAATTACAACACATGGAAAATTATATAAAAAACTTAACCATAGCACCTTGTCAGTCATTTTTAATGAAACTTGCAGATATATATATATATATATATATATATATATATATATATGAAAAAGAATTTGAAAGTGCAACTGGAGTCTTTAAGAATATTTATTTAGAGTGAATTTACCAGTTTCACAGTTCTATGATTTTCAATAAAGTTAAAGGGTGAGCATAACTTTCAAAAAACAGTAACGATTTGTTTCTAAATTTCACAAATAAATCATTTTTATCACAAGTTATCAACCATTGCCTGACAAAGTACAACAATCATAGTATTGAAACATGAAAGCTTTTGTGTAGTGATGTAAAATGTCTTTATTATAATCTATTATAATAAAAATATTACAATATATATATATATATATATATAAATATAAAATCAATATTAAATTCTCTACATCATAATGCATGTTTGGCATCTCTAATAGGTGGCATAAGAACTACCTTAATGGTCAGCTTTTCCACAGTAATAATAAATGCCAAGCACTATTGATTCTCAACTATGACTGTTAGCATAATCTGTCAACTGGAAGTCTCCAATATCTGGTTTTTTGTCACTTGTTCCCAAAAGTTTACTTTTATTTATTTGTTATTCCCTTCTCTTTTGGTCAAGTGAGTGGCTGCTTTTGAAGACACCATTTGATGGATTTTATTTCTGGTCATAAGTCTTGAAACATGGCTTAGGTAAAATCACATAACATTACTGTTTATGTGGCTGTCCCAATCATAGTATCACATTTCTCTACCATAAAAAAACAAAAATAGTGAGCCCAGTATTTGAATATAAAGTTTCAAAGACTTCCTCAATAGAAAGGGTGAAAAGATTTTTTCAACTCACCATTCTTAGTTTTATGTCCATGGTTAAACTTTGGTGAGATCTCTCTCTCATAAGATCTCGTTTCTGATTTGGGATTTTCTGTTGTCGCTTGGCTGGAATTTCTGTCAGAATTACTTGCAGTTTCCATCATGGAGGTGTCTAAAAGATAAAGTTCGGATCCATAGCTTTTGGTAGAATTCTGAAAGAAAGAAGTGAATTTTTAGTTAGAATTGTTGTATCCCAAATGAGGATATTATTCATGGAATTCTTTTGTAATTAATATTAAGATCAATTTTCTCATTCATAAGACACTGTGAAATTCCATTAAGATCAATTTTCTCATTCATAAGACACTGTGAAATTCCATTAAGATGAATTTTCTGGAAACTGAAATGTAAATTGAAATTAATTCATTTCAATGCGATAAATCAATTTTAATTGACAAAGTTTGTTTTATAGAAATCTTTTAACTAGTTTTTTGTTTTAATTTTTGTTAATTTCTAGCTAAGTACACAGATTGTTTTACATTGAATGTCAATTGAAAAAGCTATATAAATAAAGTTTCATCTGCTGATAGGCTTTATTAAGACAAATGTAAAGATTTTATCTTGCAACAAATATTTATAAACAAAGGTAAAAATGTTAGTTTTTCAAAATTTTAAAATTTAACATATGCTCAGAAATATTCATCAAGTGAAAAGTGAAAATAAGTTATGGAAGATGCTAAGTGATGTAATTTTTTGCCTAATAAATAAAAGTGAGTAAATGATGTTGTTATTTTTTTTATGCTATTAATATTTAAATTATTTTACTTTAGGATTAATTTATGTATTTTATATTTTAATTAACAGGAGATTATGAATTTAACCATATTCTTTTAATTTTCAAAATTATGATCACGTATGTTGGCTTTGGAAAGTAATAATTCTTTCAAGAATGGAGATATTAGAAAAATATCCGTGGGACAGATTTATATTTTGATAAGATTCAATAGCGGCACTCTTGTGAATTTTCTGTTTAAGCAAGGTACTTTTTCTTTTAATAAGTAAGGCATTCTTTTGATCAAAGTTGTTGGATTTATTTCTATGTATGACTAATGCATTTGATAAATTGTTGTATATAAGATCCTTTTCATGTTCATAAATATGTTTTTTTAAAATTTATACAAGTTTCCCCAATGTATTGTGAGGAGCAGTTCTGGCAATTTATTTTATATATACCTGCTTCAGAATTATTATTGTTATGGATACATTTGGTTCTGATCACATCCATGGATGTGGTTGTAATTATTTTGATATTATTAAGATTGGATATATTCTTTTGGATACAAAATATACTTTGAATATTACTGCCACATCTGCTTCCGCACTCCTGCTGTATATCTAGACAAGTTTGATAAAATCCAAAGAAGAATCTGCAATAGTATTGGTCCTGACCTGGCATCTCAGTTGGAGTCACTTTACTATCACGGTGACATGACTTACCTGGGACTTTTAAGAATTGCTCTTCACTACAATATCTAGACTTAATACCTTATTCCTTAATAGCTAGAAATTCTTTAATTTCCTTAATAGCTAGAAATTCTTTAATTTCCTTAATACTTAGAAAGTCTTTAATTTCCTTAATACCTAGAAATTCCTTAATTTCCTTAGTAGCTAGAAATACTTTAATTTCCTTAATAGCTAGAAATTCTTTAATTTCCTTAATAGCTAGAAATTCTTTAATTTCCTTAATACCTAGAAATTGATTCAATCTGATGAACTTTCCCCTTTGGTGACTAGACTTTATAAATTTAAGCGCAGTACTAGATTGGCAATAAGGTCTCATTAATTTACAGTTGAATTGGCTAGGTGCAACTTTAATTTCTATGCTAACAGTTTCCTTTCTTGCACTTCTTGCTTGTGGAACTCTCTTCTGGCTCCATGTTTTCCAGCCAACATTAATCTGCAAGAAATTCAATGCAATGTCAATCATAATCTATGGTCTTCCTGATAACTATTCTTTCATTCTTGTTCCCTAATATATTTCTCATTTTATCATCTTCCTCCACATTCAGTAACCACTTGTATATTAGTGGCTTTAATATATATATAATATATATATATATATTTAATATATATATATTTGTATATAATATAATATATAATTTATATATAATATAATATATGTATTTAATATATATATATTTAGTTCTTGAAAATATATTTCAGTTGAGCACTGTTGAGTGATAAGCTAATTCTATAAACAACAGACACCTGCGTTAATGCAAATCTCTTCAGTAAAATGAATTGAGCCCTATGGCTGATTGGCATTTGTTTGCATTCGTAAAAACAATATGCTAGATTTAGCTAGCTCATTCTGTCGAATGAAGATAGCACAGTCGTAGAAACTCTGACACCAAATCAGTTGGGTTTCAATCCTAGCTTGAGGCATTCGGATGTCTAGTTGCACTGAGGAGCTGTGATACAGCAAAACAGTACTATCTGTGAGTGACATAATTTAGCTCTTGAAAATATATTTCAATTGAGCACTGTTGAATGACAAGCTAATTCTATAAACAACAGCTACCTGCGTTAATGCAAAGCTCTTCAGTAAAATGAATTGAGTCCTATGGCTGATTGGCATTTGTTTACATTTGTAAAAACAATATGCTAGATTTAGCTAGCTCATTCTGTCAAATTGCATCCAGCATGAAACAGCCTGTTGCCTCTGAGTGCTGACTTCAGTGTTAACTTTTATATTTATATTTACATATGCTCTATCTCTGATATTGAGCACTTTATCCCATAAATATAGTACACCTTAAAACTATATTTCTTCATATATATATATTAGGTTGGTGCAAAAATAATGACGTAATAATGTTGTTTTTTGACTTATTTTTTAACGTCAAAAAACGACATTATTACGTCATTATTTTTGCACCAACCTAATATATATATATATATATATATATATATATATATATATATATATATATATATTTAAAGAGGAGAGAGGAAACATATGAAACCCAATAAGTCTAATTGTTTAGTAACGGAGAACAAAATCATGTCTTTTGTATTCATGGCCTTCTCTCAAGAGATAATCTTAATAACTGATGTGCTTCTATACGTTGATGATTGTCTTATGGTTGTTTCTTATGTAAGCTAAAAAAAGACCTTCTTAAAAGTATATTATTTACATTGAAAATGCACTGGATTTTACTGACCTTATTCCAACCTGTGAGGTCAACTATTGTCAGAAAACAAATTTGGTTGGTCTAATATTAACTGCTAAAAAATAAACAATAAACCAAATTTTATTCATCTGTTATTTGGTTTCTCTCACATATCAAATGAAGATAGTTGAAAAACTTTATATAACAATATATATATATATATATATATATATATATATATATATATATATATATGTGTGTGTATTTAAAAGAAAAACAGACCACTTTAAGGTACCATTGTAATAATTTATTTCACCAGAGCACTTTTAAAGGACGCCGGATCATCAGATAGCACTTCCAAAAATGAAATGAAATGAAAAATAACTAAACTATATATATATATATATATATATATATATATATATATATATATATATAAAATATAACTTAACTATATATATATATATATATTATATATATATATATATATATATATATATGTATAAAAACTATATATATATATATATAATGACTGTATATATATATATATATATATATATATGTATATAAACTATATATATATATATATATATATAAACTGTATATATATATATATATATATATAAATAACTTAACTTTATATATATATATATATATATATATATATATATATAAATAACTTAACTTTATATATATATATATATATATATATATGAGATAATGATATATACATTTCTATATATAAAGGAAAAAATGTATGACAAATTGGAAAATGTTTTTGTGTGATGTGTTTCATCCTTTATGACTTCATTGGATTAAATTTTGACTAAATCAGACTAAATTAAGTGAGTGCCTTGATTTTAAAATCATTCACAGGAAATTTGTGCCCTGGCTTTTATAACATTGCTTCCTTCCTTTAGATATATTATCATAAATAATAACAAAAGTGATGGAAAGAAAAAGAAAAAGAGACTAAATTTAATTGGTTAGATTACATATAAAACTTTTTTATAATATTCCCAGCATCACTCATTCATGTGCATGTGTAGTCACATCAACATAACAAATTTACTCCACTGATGTATTGAAGGACAATGTGTCACACAAAATCTTTTTCCATGCATTTTTTCCCAATATATATATATGTTAGAAAAAATCAAAAACTCAATATCCCATCATAACAATATTACATTGAATAACTCATTCACCAACAAAAACAACAATGTTAATCAATTTACAAAAATAACTGTAAATGCTTAAAAATACAATCTGTCCCTGAAATGGCTAATGTATGACTGAAAATATTGTATACTGAACTAGTATACATTTCGATGGCAATGTCAAATTGTGTATTGGTTCCACTGAAAATCAATGGAAATTTCGTTTTTATCATCATCAAATGACTTTAGGTAATGTAAGATACATGAATAACACTGTTCCCTCCAAACATTTCTGGCAATTAAAAAATGGTGGCTATACACCCATAATTACATGGGATATTGTAGCTAAAAGAGATGTAATTTATGCCTTGTAGAAAAATTAGTTATCTTAAAACACTTAAATAACCTTAGTTTATTAAACAAGAGAAATGAAGTCATGGTCATTTGTAGGCATAAACATAAATATCTCTTGAAATACGTTGATCCAGATTAATTTCTACTGTAGATTATAATCTTTCCTTTTTTAATTTTCTTCTGTTTACTTAGCTTATGTCAAGAATATATAATTTTATTTTATTTGTTTATAGTTATAGATCCATTTATTTTAATACAAATTTTATAAAAATATTAATCCCCATTTATTTTAAATATAAAATATAAATCCTGACTATTTTAAATACAATTTTTTTTAAAACCAGTAATCCCCATATAATATATGGATTGTGCCAACATTACATTAACCAGATATTTTTTATTAAATTTTAAATTATGAAACAGTCAGTCTTTATTCAGCACCTGAAGATTGCTTTGTACATGAATCTCTTTGCAGAAATATATATATATATATATATATATATATATATATATATATATATATATATATATATAATATTTATTCAAAATTATAACATATGCATGTAATAACATCACGACAAAAATTGCAATTTTTTTTCAGCACTACTGGTGTTTTATCAAGTGATGGTGTTGATTGCAAGATAAACGGCTTTAAGAGTTCAAAAACCAACCAAATCCCTCAATAGAGGAAACATTGTTATGTAACCTATGGTGACCAATCAGAATACAAGTACATGGTATTTCAAAATAACATAACGATATACCCTAAGTACAATCTATTAGTGCATTAAAGTTAAGATTAGATTAAATTAAAAATCAATATAACAATTAATGTTTTAATTTCACAGTCAAATTTAAAATTAAAAAATGGCAAATTCTAAATTTAACCGTACATCAAGTTTAATATTATTACAAAATTATTCAGAAATGAAACTAGGAGAAAAATACATTTTATTGTTCTTGGTGAAGTGCCAACCCTGTACTTTTATATATATATATATATATATATATATATATATATATATATATATATATATATTCAGTAGTGGCCATTTATGGACTGTGCTGTTTGCTTCATAAAAGATGTTTATAGTTTTATCGTCTCTCATAAAATGCACAAAAAATGATCTAAACAAATTCTTATTAGCTTTTCTTTCATCTGACTTTTTTTGCTTTTTATTGCAACATTTAGGTTCTTTGATAATTTCATCTAAGTTGACAAACATGAAGTATTTTAACCTCATCACATAGTGCTCATAAATAATGTCCTTGCGCATCTGACAATAAACTCAACCATTGCTGCCATTGACTTAGTGAGATGACTTCAACAACCTGTTGAACAATTCTGGCCATCCTTATGTATAGTTCTTTTTTACCTTCTCTGAATGTGACTGAAGGCTTCACTCTTTTGGCTACAGATGATGCCAACTTTTATGACTGGCATGACAGAATCACAAAGAACTGTACCAAATAACAGGAAGAGCAGCACTTGAGGACTTTTAACAGCAGCAACAACTAAAATGGATAGCACTTGCAATTCGATTAGAAAATAATTACATAATCAAGATGTGACATTCCACACTACTTCAGACAAAAAGTTAAGAAGAAAACCTCCATCAATACTGGAAAGCGTGATAACAGCAACTGGGCTTGAAAAGAGAAAATAATTATATAATCAATCCACGCTACTCCAAACAATAGGTTAGGAAGGAAACTCCCATCATTGCTGGAAATTGTAGAGTTGAGAAATCTATTTTCCTGAAAAACTTTTATACGAGAATGATGTTATAAATTCAATTGACAGTAGCACTGGCCACTCAGTCAATGAATGCCAAATGTTTCCTTATAAGGAAATAAGTAATATAAATTTCTACTGTTTAAACTCCTCTCTGGTCTTTTGAAAAGGAGTAGAAATTTATCACTTGTTTCTTGTTTAGGATTTGGTTTCTGGTACTGCCTAAGGTCTTCTTATTCTCTTTCCTTCTCAATAGACCCTTGCATCTTAATGGCCTTTTGACCTTGCTTGAAGTGAATTGATTAAAAAAAGTAGTGAAGAAAAACTCAATTACTTATAAGGAAATGGTTAACAGGTCAAAGAATGTCAAATGTTTCCTCATAAAGAAATGGCCAATATTAGCATTACTATTAGAGATTAGGAGAACAGGTACTACACTTTGATCCCAGCCTGATGGCTAAGTAGTGAAGAAGTGCTACTAGTTGCCTGGTCAATGAATATTAATTATTAGCATTACCATCTGCATAGCTTATTCCTGATATTGTCGATGAAAGTTTTAGCCACTTTTATGAAGCTGGCTATCTCTGAGTCACACTGGTTAATAGTTAGTGCCATGAGCATAGTGTGCTTTTTATTTTATTTCTTGTGTTAGACTGGAAGCAATCATGTTAATGAACTTGATACATCTGAAAGGCAAATGAGAAAGTACTAAAATCTGGTGCATGCCACAAAACATTATGTTAGCTTATTTCCTGTTTGTGGCTCTTGACAAGTGTGTTCTTAATTACCTGGCGCACCCTGTACTTTCCAAGTGGATTAGGTTATTTCGATCCATGGATTTGTGCTCCAAATTTTCTTTTTATTATCTTGCGTGTGAATTAATAAATATTCTGAATTATCTCAATCTGTGTAACATGTTTCCTCTTGCGTTTAATGATTTATGAATAGCAAAACAGATTATCAAAACATTCTTTATGTGGCCTGAAAAACAAAGTCTTAATTCCAAGTCTTTTAAGCCATTTATAAAGCTGTTTATAAATATAGAGTTTATATATTGCTCTTTTTTGGGTTCATTCCAATTACAAGCAGTTTAAATATGTTAAATTGAAGCCAAGTTGACTGTAGTTGGTTTCATTGAGTCAATGCGAATAATCCTTTCTTTAGCTGTATATTATGTGCTTTGCCAGGGCTACATATGGTTTTGTATTCAGAGTTTTCCTTCTTCTAGATCGGTTGCCACCCAAGGCTACAGAACCCAGTCTGTCCTATTATTTACCCATAGCTGGGGGGAGAAGAGATGGATTCATGCCTTTCCCAAGGGTATTAGTACATAAATGAATGTAATGAACTAGACTGGGATTTGAATTCAGTCCTCCAGTTCTTCAATTTGAGCCACATTTATTATCTTAAACTAGGTATATTAAACTTTTTTTACAATGACTTAACATGGATGCTAGACAATCTTTCTGTTTCATGTAATTTAAAATCTGTTCGCACAACAAACAAGTGCATTTAGGAGTTAAAGGTCCTTTTCTTTTTGATATTTACAAAGTTGAAGGGAGGAAATTGGAATAAAAAAAATTTTGTTGTACAAATCTTTTGAGCCGAGTTGGTGCGTATGCTTTGAAAATCAGCATTCAAAATATTGAGCTTTTACTTGAACTTTGCTCTCTAGAAGTGAAGAAGATCATGCAAAGTGTTGCTATTAAATAGAAAAATTCAGTATAGATAAGGCGAACCACTTGTCTTACATTAATAACCAATAAGTAAATATAAACAAACCCTTCAGTAAATGTTTTCTTTAACTGATTCCAATGCCTCTTGTGTTCCCGTTTTTTTCCTTTTACTATATATATTGTTGTAGCATACCTATAGACGATAATGGGTATGCCCCTATTCCCATAAATAGAGTAGTGAATACTGTATGTGGTCTAGAGTTGGAGATTCGTCTCCAGCTGTACTGGTCAAACTTGCTGCCTCTGGACAGAGAGGATACCCAGACGAGGCTATGTCGAAGGATAGAGTCTCACCTTGGAAAACAGCTACCCAACCCCGTTTTATATGGGATCTACAGGGACTTTTTGGCCAAGCCTATGAGATTGGATACCCCACATTAATTCGGTCTTGTGCCACATCTGACTACTTGGGGCAGTTGGTAGATATCCTAGAGTTGGAGATTCATTGTGGAATTCACTTGATTCACTTCTAGCAGTTGATTACTTTATCAACATGCCATTGGCGAATCTTATATGTGTTGTTCTTGTCTTAAGTATTATCGTTCATTTCTAACTTTCATTTGATTATTCTATTCAGTGATCTTCCCTAGGTTACAACATATATTTTTTCCAATTTATGATCTTATTATGTTGTCTTCCCATGTTTCTTTTTCCTTTTTATATACTGTGAAAAACACTTTTTTATCACTAGGAGGCAAGGGTTTACTGACAGTGAAGGAAACTAATAGAGTTGACAATAAAAGAACAGGTATTAAGAGGACAGAAGATGATGATTGACATTCTGTTTTAACTTTTGAAGATCATAATTGACAGGAAAGCAAGAACTCAGAAGAGTACTCTACAAGTGAAAATGTAAGAGAACTATTAGAATAGAACATACAGTTATGTCTAGCAATTTCAACAGGCAAATTATGAGACCTAGCTGCTAATCTAGTACTGCGCTTAAATTTATGAAGTCAAGTACCAAAGAGGAAAATCTCATCAGAACAAATACTGTGAAAATATTTCTAAGGCACAGGTCAGTTATGTTAGTGGGAAAGTAACTGAATCCTAGATTCCAGGTCAAAAAATTGGAAGGGAATTCCACAGGTGGGAAGTGCGAGAAAAGAAACTGTTGGCATAGAAGTAGTTGTTGTATTTTAGCTATTTTAACAGTAAAACTGTGATACCTAATTGCCAATCTAGTACCATACTTCAATTCATGCATCAGAACAATTACCATGAAAATTTTTTTTTTAATCAATTTCACCTCATGCAATGCAGTAAAGCTACTAAGACACAAGGGGTTAGTGGGTGTAGTAGAATTAGAAAGCAGAAACATTACAAATGAGCGAGAATAAAAAGAGTAATCAGGAGGACAGTAGATAGCGATTGACATTAGATTTAAATTTTTGAAGATTAAAGTTGGCTGGGAAGCATGGAGCTGGAAAAGAGTTCCACAAGGCAGAGGTATGAGAAAAGAAGCTGTTAGCACAGAATTTATGTTTACATCTAACCAACTCAACTATAACTTGTTCAGATCTTGTCACCAGCCTACTACTGCACGTAAATTCAAACAATCTCAGCATCATAATGAAGAGCTCATCTGAACAATTATCATGAAAGTATTTATAAAAAAGGCACTGGGAGAAAAATTTTCTAGCTCATCACAGTGGACCAATTTTCTTAGCAGTTGACCGAGCAATAGATTCAATATAGTCTTTCCACTTCATGTCAGCTGAGAACGTTAGCCCAATAAGGCAGAACGAGTCACTTTCCTGGCGGTTAGAATCAGGCATGCTTATGGGAGGCAGAGAGAGCTCCCTCAGATGGTTAATGGAGAGAAGTTTAGTTTTGTAGCCGTTAAAATTAACAAGACATTTTTTGCCCCACTTAACAATAGACTAGAGGTCATTTTTGGATATTGGCTGGCATTTTGACCTTATCGAACTGAACAGACTTACTACTGAGACAGGAGAAATAGGCCACATCATGTCAGTGAGAAAGTGAATGAAGTCAAGATGCCTAGTTGGGATTGATTACATTACAGACTCTCTTTGAATTTTATCAAGAATCTCAAGATAAGTAGCACTCAACCTGATATGGCAATTTTTCTTTTTCTTTAAGTTATAATTTCTTCTCAAATAGCCAATAATTCTTGAATAAAGGTTTGGCCACACAATAGAATGCAGCAAATGTTCAGCTGAGTTTCCCCAATTCAGACATTTACAGCTTGGACATGCTATGCTGCTTCCATGAATTCGAATCAGCCACATTGCCCCTGTATTCCATTTGCCACGCAGAAAAGCTTTTCCCTTAGAACTGATACTCTCTGTAACAAACATCCATGTTGATGCTTCTTTGAGGATTACAGTCTAACCCTATTCTAGTCAAGAGACAATTGCTATGTAGTCCCCTTATACTCATAATCTTCATTGCCTTCTACCTTCTCTTACATTCATATTCCATGCCTCATTCAGTAAAACTCTACCTTGAGAGGCTCTTGAGCTTTGTATTGAATGAGCTTTAGTATTAAAAAGATATAATACAAGATCAACTTGAGAATTTAAATATTGTGAAGTGTTTTTGGCTCTGTCTGGGTGTTGAGCATTTTACTGTGTAGGTTTGCCTTTTGGCCTTTCTTTTATTTTTGTTTGGGATTTTTCCTTGTCTAAAGTTTTAAGTCGTCTGGCAAGTTGTCTATTGGTCATATATATATATATATATATATATATATATATATATATATATATATAATTATTTATTTAAAAAAAAATGTATAACATAAATATGTTATAAAATCACTACAAAAATAGCAATTTTGTTTCAACACCCACAGTGTCTTATATATATATACACTGCGTGCCAAATTATTATTGAGATAACTGCGTGTCTTATATATATATATATATATATATATATATATATATATATATATATATATATATATATATATATATATATGTACACTGCATGCCAAATTATTATTGAGATAACTTTTTTTCTAATATTTCAAAAACTGTCCAATCAATTCACACAAAATTTTCACACAATGTTGGCTGAAATTTTCATATTGATCTGCGCAATGTAAACAAACTGGCGCCATATTTGTTATCAGCATGGTGATTTGACTGTGCCAAATTGTTGGAGTTTTAGGTAGTTTCTATGAAATAGTCGAATGGAAAAAATTCATAGAAAGTACATTGAAAGAATGAATTCCTTTTACATCTAGTAATTTTTTTCTTTTTTTTTTTTGCTTAAACTTTTTTCTTGTTGATTATTAAGCCGACTTCTATCCGTTTGAGTTTTAAAATTTACCTCTGTATTATTTAAACTTAATTCCAATTGGAGAATATTGGAGGAGAAATTTGGATAAAACATTACTAACAGAAAATTAGGTCCTTCTTTTATAATATTCTATATATCCATACACATACACACCTCTACACATATCCAAACACCCATCCATATCCCCATACATACAAATCCATATATACACACACCCGCACATACACGCAAAGAACTATATGTATATACCCATACAACACATATACACCTGTAGAAAACCACATACACACATATATACATACCTATCCACCATAACACATATATACTTACATATATACACACATATATAATTATATGTATATATATATATATATATATATATATATATATATATATACACACACATATATAAATACCTATACATGCACATCTATACATACACACATTACATGTACACACACATTATACATACACACACATATACATATACACATATACACACATACACACACATATACATATACACATATACACACATACACACACACACATATATATATATATATATATATACATATACACACATACACCCACATATGCATGCATTCAAAGAACATATCAATATCCATACGTAATTACATTATTATATCTATATTCTCCCATATTATATATATGAATACACAAAATCCTATAATTATATGTACATATACATATATTACCTGCCATCCCATATCTATGGCAAGACATACCAGTACCCATCTAATTATACACACCCACACTCACATATACATATATATATAAAAAACAAACAAACCTGCATGCCTCTCTTTCCAAAAATATATATATATAATGTAAAAATTTATTCAGTTTAAGTGTAATTTCAATTAAATGCAGGTTATCAATGATATTTTGAATAAGGTTCTCAATGTCTCACAGATATCATAATATAGAGTAAATGTTATGTTTTGGGGATCATATTAAAAACATAACATGCATACACAAAACTAAAAGTTTCATTGTGACAGAAATTTGTATGTGTGTGTGTGTGAATATAATAGTTTTCACAGATTACACAGATACTACACTCTAATCTTAGACAAAACTTGAGTGTTTATTCCTACATAAAGAATCCACATATTTTTATGATATTTATTATAATAGCAGTTCTCAGATCAACAATCGGGAAATTCTTCAGGAAATGCTTTTGTAATTTATATTAAAAATCAATTTAATTCGTGAAACATTTTTGTGAAATTCCATTAAGATGAATTTATTGAAAACTGAAAAGCAAATTGAAATCATTTCAGTACAATAAATAAATCAATTTTAATTAACAAAATTTTTTTTTTTACAAACTTTTGACTAGTTTTTCGTTTCATCCTCATTGCTAATTTCTAAAAAAAAATAATTGAGTAGTTTTACATTGTGTAAGTGAAGAAGCCATAGAAATAAAGAATTTATCTCCTATGAGATTTGGACTTTCATTCCATCTTTGAATGGACAAATCTTGCTAGAAACATTTTTTTAAGCATATCCCCCCGCCCAAGCAAGGCAGAAGTGCCACTAGCACACAAGTGGTTACAGAAAGTGAGAGCAAGTGTAAAGACGGTGTTTGAGGAAAGGATAAAAGAAGGTCGGGGATCAGGATCAAGGCATCAGAAGATGTCGATTGACATTACATTAGAATATTTGAAGATTATAGTTATCAGGGGAGCAAGTAAGAGGAAGGGAGTTCCACTGTCAGGAAGTGCAAGATAAAAAGCTGCTGGAGTAGAAGAGATGGCTACATTTAACCGTTTCAAAAGTGAAAGTGTGGGATCAAGATGCCAACCTAGTAAGCTATTTCTCTATTTCAAATTCCTGCACCTTAGCACTGAGGGTTTAACGAAACATTTATTTTGATAAAAAAGCAGCAATCAAATGAAATGAAAAATAAAAAATGAAATGAAAAAAACAAAAATGGAAGGAAAAAATATTTAAAAATTTATAAAGACAATATTTCATTTAGAAACTTCAGAGAACACTGTTTTGTTTATGGATCATCAACAAATTTTCAATTTTGGTCTTTCTGTATTGGCAGTGAATTCTAACTGTTTGGCCATGGGCCCATTAAACAGGTTTACCCAGATAATAAATATAACAAAATAGTAAATGGAAAGTTATTATATGCAAAGACGTTTGTAAGATCTGAAAAACACTGTTCAAATAAAATGACAAGGTTTCTAAATATTTGACTGTAGGTATTAAGTAGGAAATTAGAAAATCTTTTTTTCTTAAGTAATTTGATAGGCAAATTCATAAGGAAAATGAATTCTCATTGCACACTTGTTGACTGTCAGTTGAGGAGACATTCAGGCTGAGACCAGGATCATAAATCATTTGTCAAAGTGGCAAGTATTCATGAGATTAAAAACAAAACCCCAGTAACATTACTGACCCAATCCTCATGTCAACACTTTAATGTTCAACCTGTCCCCCATGATAGACAAACCCCTGGGGATTGCTCATGCTGTGTAGATAAACTTTAATTTCTCACCTGGAATTGGAGCCAAGAATCAAGTGACATAATATGCATTATTTTTTGAAGGAAGCAGGATTTAGGCTATTTTAGTAAGGTAAGACTTATTTTAGTAAGGTGTGACTTAGACAGGACTTCATTCATTATAATCACAAAGAAATGTCACTTTGTATGTTAAAATCAGTGGAACAGGAAATAGCATTTTTTTAATGATTTCACCCCAAACAAGGCAATAAAGCCACTAAGATAGAACGGTTTACTGAGTGTTGGAGACTATCAGAAAGTAAATTATTATTAAAGGAAGAGAATAATAAAAGAACAGTAAATGATAAAATGTCTCATTGCAGATTCCTAATATATAAGGCAAATATTTTTAGTCATTTAACTTGTGTTTCTAATGAAATTTCTCTGTCTCCCAATATGTCTTTGAATCTCAGTCACCCTTTCTGTCTTGTTTGATTTGAGTATCCCCAATTTGTAATTTGCATTTTGGACTCATTGTTTTGCTTATAACCATGCATTTTCTTGTTGTTTATACTTAGTGCTTTCTGTTTGCTTTCCTTCACTACCTTCTGCAGGAGGATTTGTAGTTTCCTTTTCATGTCTGCTATCTACACAGTGTGTCATATCTGCACTGGTTGCCAATAATGAACCCTCCCCCCACTGCAACACAAATTGCTATAAAACCAAAATATCAACCTGAACACTTGAGTCATGTTCATAAATAGCCTCGTCAGATCAAGACATTCATATGGATGTCGTGCATGGTGCCAAATCCGTTCAGAAATATCCAAGCTGTATACAACTGTTTTCTAAGATCAATGGTTTAAAAATGGCTTTGAGCGATTGAAGCCTGAAGGTCTTGTCAAAGTTTATCATTCTTCGAACCTTGTGG
Organism: Acanthosepion lycidas; assembly: GCA_963932145.1. Taxonomy (NCBI): domain Eukaryota; kingdom Metazoa; phylum Mollusca; class Cephalopoda; order Sepiida; family Sepiidae; genus Acanthosepion; species Acanthosepion lycidas. The sequence goes on along the minus strand of OZ010596.1, from coordinate 40,076,480 downwards.
ATCGATGCTATAGAATCACAAACAAAGAATTGTACCAAATAAGAGAAACCACATCAATTGAAGACAAGAGAAGCAACTAAAATGGATAGCACATGTAATTCAAAGAGAAAATAATGACATAATCAACATGTCAACATTCCACACTACTTTAGACAAAAGGTTAGGAAGGAAACCGCTATCAAAAAGAGCAATAGCAGCTAGTGGTGTTGAGAAATGATAAATGTTTCCTTATAAGGAAACATCTAATATAACCAATACTATTACCATTATACTTAAGCCAGTGTTCCTCCTTTCCTTCCTCAGGGGTGAGGCAATGCAGATGATGTAGGTATTCAGAGATGGGATTAGAATGATCTTGAACAAAAAAAAATCAATATCTGCCACCAAGTGTTTCTTATACAATTACTCATCATATATTTTTAATTGTTTCTTGTATATTTTATAAAAAGGGAAATGTTTTAAAAATATCTCAGTCTATTAAATGACAGATTGTTTCCGAATATAAAGAGATAACAAATCTAGAATAATATTTTCAGATTACTGCTCGAATATTAAAAATGAAATACAACAAATCATCATTAAGAGATTATTTTTACAGACATATTTACAAGGTTACATGATTAATAGATTTTGACTTTTAAAATCCAGATATAGTTACATAGTTTAACTATTTTAAAATGTAGTTTAATTTAAAAACCAGATGTCCAATATCTATTTCATAATCTCAATGCACCTTTACTATTTTAACATTCACTATTTTAATTGCATATACGAGGTCTGATCAAGAAGTATGCAGAGTGAAGCCCCATGTCACAGATTGACCTTGAACTCTGTCGCACATACACACTCACTCACTTCTGTTGTTGTTTATCACAGTGCTTGGAAGGAAAGTGTATAGAGTGTGGTCGTCTCATCGCACCACAGAGGTTTTACCAGTCTCCATCGCTTGTACTACGGTTTTTAGCTAAGGACAGCATTCCCCAGATCTCCCCACTTTGGTACTTTCTCCTCTTCAAAAATCAAATCCCACTTGAGAAGAACTACATTCTCCAGATCTTGAGGAAATCCAAGAGAATGTGATGAGGCAGCTGCTCGCTATCTTAAAAAAGAAGTTCCAGGAATGTTTCAATCAATGGAAATGATGTTGGATAAAGTGTGTGGTTTCAGAAGAGGACTACTTTGAAGGAGATTAAATGCTGAATTGATATGTGTTGTAGTTTTATTTTTATAGCCCCAGTCCAGATACATTTTGATCAGTCCTCATATAGTTTACCTACTTTAAAAACTCAATATTTAATTTATTTATTCTAATTAGAAATGAAATTTATGTATTTTAAAATGCACAGGTATATCATCTCTTATAAATTCAAGATAAAGTTTATCTATTGTAAAATTTTATTTATTTATTTCAAAATACTGATAGAATTTATCTGTTTTAATTCAAGAGGTAATACATCGAATTTAAAATACTGATAGAGATATTCTTTTTACATTTCAGATGTAGTTATTCTATTTTAAAATTTAGACATGGTTTACTTATTTTAATATGCATATTTAGATGACCTATTTTAAAATCCAGATGTAGTTTACTTCCTTTAAAATGTAATTATAGTTTATTTATTTTATAAAAAAGATGTAGTATACATATTTTAAAATCCTGATTTAGTTCAATTATTATAATGAATTTTAAAAAAATAGTTGTATTTTATCTATTTTAAATGCAGATGTGATTGATATATTCTAAAATATAATAACATATTTTTCATTTTAAAATCCTGATGTAGTTTATCTGTTTCAAAATCCAAATGTTATTTATATATTTAAACAACGTAAGAAGGAGACCAGCTTACTGAGTTAGGAATCTGGGGAAATTAGCTTGAATCCAAACCGGATGAAGAAAAACAACACCAGTATACAGGAAGTGAGCGTGAAAAGCTTTTTTCATTGGCTGATACTGACTAACATAAGAATGGTTGGACTCCTATCCATGTTGGAATATTTTTTTTTTGCAACATCAAGGTGTGTAGCACAACGCTTTCAAGAAGTTGACCTGGCTCATCCAGAGTCAGGTTGGAGTTGCTGTTTGAACCAATATGATGTGAAACACGAAATCATCACAGAAGACCACCTTTGATGCAGCTAAAATGTATTATGCAACTATTTAAATTGCAAATAGAATCTATTTTCATTCGCAGTTACACTCCAAATCAATTTTTATTTGTTTTGTTTTGAAAATAATTTTCTAATGCAACAAACACTTGTATATGAAAATGAATTCAGTGCAGAAACACGGCACAAACATATTAACATGTTAGTGTATTAAAGGAGGCGTGAATAATATAAGGGTTAGTTTTTTTTTTAAACATTTCATCTCAAGGAAGTCAATAATGCCACTGAGATGCATGGGATTACTGAGTATGGGAGAATATAAGAAAAAGAAATGCCATTATTAAAGAGCGAGAAAAATAAAAGAACAAGATAAGACAGAAGATAACAAATGACATTGCATTTAAATTTTTGAAGATCAAACTTTAGTGAGAAGCAAGAATCTGGAAAAAAAGTTCCACAAAAGTGAGAAGTGTGAGAGAAGAAACTGTTAGCATAGAACTTACGGTTACATCCAATCATTTCAACTGTAAATTGATGAAACTGCCGCCAATCAAGTACTGTGCTTAAATTCATAAAGTTCAAGTACCATAGAGGAAAGTTCACCAGAACAATTACCATGAAAGTTGTGATGCTTTCAAGTCTGTGGTGTATAAGGTCTACTCACTTACTGAATGACTACTCACTTATTAGTAGTCATTTGACTACTCCATGCAAAATAGGACAACTCCATTTTGCCTCTGTCACTACAAAAGTATTTATAAAAAAGGTACAGAGAAGCTACATAGTGGCAGTGGTAAGGTGACTGAAGCTGAGATGCCAGGTTTTGACCAAAAACATAGCAGATTGAAAGGCATGAATGTATCTTCCTTTAGCTATGGGTTAAATAGCAGGGTAAACTGGGCTCTATTGCTGTAAGGTGGCAAGATGTCTAGCAAATTGTGAAGAGATAGGGACTCCATCAGTCTATCTTACCCTAGACATGCCACTGTTGCTATAGTTACAGTATCTTATGATCCTAATGGCTTAGGGAACTTGTGATGCATTATGCATGAGTAGATCAATAGATTCAAACAATAGCAGCAAATAAACAAGTTACATGTCACTTAGAAGAAACAAAGCCATTTCCTTGTAATGCAACTTGTTTTTTCTCTTTTCTGTAGCCATGTTTAAGATCTTATTTACAAGAGGAAAAAAAGTACTTACAAAATGGGGGAGAAAATGTTTGGCTTTCAATTGATATTCTTGATGTTGTTTCACCTGAAATTATAAAAAGAAAGAAATTGCTTCAAGAACAAAATGATAATCGCCTCATGCAGACATTGCAAAAAGGGTCTGGTTAGAGGAAGGTAAACAATTTTGTTTCAGGTAAAGAACACACGTATAAAAATGTATATTCTGATCATAATTCATTTGAAAAAGAATCATTTACATGATTGTTTTGCTCTGTGCATATGGTGCTTTCATTGACTTTCGCCCCATGCCTGATTTGTATGCATGCAGTTGTCCTCATGTGTGTTCACATTGTCCAGATATAACTTTCACCAGTTTTTATCACCTCTCTGAGCAAAATACCATGCATAAACATTGAACGTAAATCCATTGTACTGCTTCTAATTATCATCAGATTGTGGTTGATAATGCAACAATACTGTAACAATTCAACTGCAAAAAATGACTAAAAATTTTGGAGACTCTTCACATCAAAAGATGGTGACCTGCCATCAATAAAATTTGTTTTATTCTTGTTATCGATGGGTATACAATAAACACTGCAACCAGAAATGCTAATTAATACAGATTAAGGACTCCAGATTATGAATTTAAAAAATATAATTAAATTATTAAAAATCATTAATTAATCATTCATTCACAGAAAAAAAAACATAATTATTGTTACAACAGGAGAAGGCTGTTGTACACTCCAGCTTTCTTCAGGTGATATACATTGGAATTTTGAACCGAACGTTTTACTTCGTCCACCGAAGTAGAATGTTCTAGTTCCACATGCCATGCCTTTTCTGGATATCTCAGTTTCAGTTATTTCCCTTTAGTAACTCAACTCTCCATGTTTTTGTTCACCTCTTCTGTGGCCAGGTATTGAACTCACAATTCTTTAGGTCAAGTCACTGGATTACTTCAACCAACATGTTTATCCATTGGGCCATGTGTCTTTTGGAGAGTTGAGTTACTAAAAGGGAATTAGCTGAAACTGAGATATCCAGAAGAGGAATGGCACGTGGAACTAGAACAATCTACTCCAGTGGACAAAATAAAGGGTTTGGCACAAAATTGCAATGTATAAGGACAACAATCTGAATGATGTAAATAGTGTAAATAGTTACTATACTTCATCTCAGAAATATAGACAGAAAAATGGGTTGATAAGCCATAAATAACAGATTAATCAAGCAATCAGTTAATAGAGGCTTTGAGTTTACTATGTGATTCCATTGTAAATTAATCCCATTATGGTAGACAAAACAAATATGTTTGTATACTTATCTGGCTTTTGCTGGGTAAGTTTCAAAATAATCAAGCCTCAGGGGGATCATCATCCCAGACAGTAGCTCTCCTTCAGGAGGTGTCTAGGATCATTACCTGGTACCTGAGGTATCCCCGAAGAGGGAAGTGCTGAGGGGGCTTGAGCAATTTTTCCATAATATTGCTAATAAATCCACTTTAAACTGACCTTGTGTTACATTCAGTTGCAATGTGGGTACACTGATAAATACTCAAGCCACGTGTTTTCTTAAGACGTAAAAAAAATTATTTCTTTTTTTAGATTTGTAAATTGGAGAACTTGACTGATAGCAAAAGAACTCCATATTTTGAATTTAAATTTTGTCTTTACATTTTCAAAAATTATTTGTTATGAGCATATTATGCTTTGGCTTCTGTAGGGAGATCAATTTACAATGTATTTAAATAGAAAACTGCACTCCTGATTAAGTCTTATAACATTTAATAAAGAAAAAACAATTCATATCTGTCATAGATGTGCAGGTGTTATAATGGTCAGCATCTCAGAATGGTAAATTGGAAAGCCGAGTTCAAATTCTAGTCAGGTTTGTCACAGTCACTTACATGCAAATACCCTGGTGAAAGGTATGAATCCATATCTTCTTCCCCCCAGCAATTGGTTAAATAGTACAACTAGAAAAATCATTGTTATTCTTAAAAAATTAATAATGCAATATTCACTTGCAAAAATAAAAGAAATATTCTTACAATTTACTTTGGCTTTAAATAACCTAAAAAGGGTTGATAAGGCATAAAAAACAAATCAATCAACCAATTAGTTTTCATACCTGTCATCTAGAGTGATTAATCTATAGGAATATGAACAAAAAATGCTTGGTTCTCATCACAGTGCCTGAATAATGAAGGTTGATCCATACATGTGTTGTAACATTTGTTTAATTAATTGAAGTTTTAATGTTTAATTAATTCAATATTAAAATTAATTGAAGTTTAATGTTTAATTAATTCAATGTTAAAATTAATTGAAGTTTTAATGTTTCATTAATTCAGTGTTAAATTTAATTGAAGTTTTAATGTTTTCATTACTCGGACTTATCTTTGTTGCCATATTTATCACAATATTTTGGCTGATGTATGCTCCGGCCTTCTTCAGGTGGTTGTCGAAATGAACCCTTTATTTCACTCACTGGGGTAGACTGTTTAGTGCCATGTCTAATGGATATCTGTTATCTCTTTCTAATTCCCTTTTCCAAGTACTCCACTGCCTTAACCAGGTATTGAACTCGCAAATCTTTGGGTCCTGTCACTGGATCTAACCAACGCCTTTATTCACTGTGCCATGTGTTTTAATGTTTAATTAATTAAGTGTTAAAAAAATTTGAAGTTTTAATGTTTAATTAATTGAATGTTAAAATTAATTGAAGGACTTATGTTTAATTAATTGAATGTTAAAATTAATTGAAGTTTTTGGAACAGGCCAGTAGGAAAACAGGTGAGCTGTAACTAAATGATACTAAATAAAAATAAGAACTAGATGATATCCCTAGACATGATCAGTGAAATGAGAAGAGTCTACATGTGTAGATTAAATAAAGGGTTCAGTTCAGGATTCCCTGTAGGTTACCAAGATCAATATAGACCCGAGGAAGGCTGGAGGGAACAACAGCAGAAACGCTGTGATGACAGCTACAAAGAAGAGGACATAATATAGTGTAAATAAAGATGATGGATATTTTGAAGAGTTCATTTTTTATATGCATTGATCATCTCCTCTACTCACCAGATCTTGTTTCATCAGACGATTTCTTGTTTCAGGATTAAACTGGAAATACATTTTTTTTATTTAGTACAGAAAATTGTCCTATGGTACAATGACCTAGTGGATAAAAGTGTTGATTTGTGACTTGGGGGACAAAGTCGTTGTGTGTTCTTGTACTCAGTGGAATTGGGCGAGCGATAACTGAACAGTACTAAATAAAAATAAGACGAGATATTCCTAGACATGAGAGGTGGAACAAGAACAGTCTACCCGCTTAGATTAAATAAAAGGTTCAGTTCAGAATTTGTTATAATTTACCCAGATTAATTTACACCTGAGGAAGACTGGAGGGTACAACAGCCAAAACGTGATAACAACAACAAAGATGAGGACAATAGTTTGAATATAAATAAAGAATGACTTGTGATAAAATCAACCAACCAGAAAGAGAAGGGGCAATATGACAAGGATGTAAGGCAGTTCAGCTACATCAGACTTGTTAATCTTCACAACCTGAAAGGCAGTGGCTTACCCACAAGGGGCTGAGCAGACATTTTAGATGGGGCACACATGGGGAGAACAAAGGAGTTCGAATTCGACATTCCCTTATGTGTCCATGTTCCTTTAATTTGAATTTAAAAGACTTTTATGGAAAAAGCATTTATTTTGCATCAGAATATTATTTTTTCAACATAATCTCATTCCTTTTTTATTACTAAATGTTCACCCAATACAATGCCCAAGAGCAACTCAAGGTAGAGATTAACTAAATGATGAGGTTTTTGTATAGACATAAGTGGGTGAAAGTAAGTGCAGCTCATAAGGATAGGTAGGATAGATAATGGTTGACCCTTGACCTGAAGAGGTGAAGATTATAGCATTAGGGGAACTATCCTCTCATTATCCTGTTCCATAAATATTAGCTCTTGGGAGAAAACTATCTGATTACACTGGACTCATTACTTTTGATCAAACATTATACAATGAAAATTTCACATCAAAATTCAGTTAATAACTGGCTTTAAACATAGTGATCTACACTCATAAGTTTTTCATTCATGTTCTATGCAAATTACACAAAAACCTTACAACTTTTTTTTATTGTTGTAGATTACAAAAGAATGTAAAGCAATATCATTTGATTAAAGATCAACAAAAGAAAATAAAAAGAAATCATTTTTATTTGAAATCTTATTGCTCTGAGCTAAGAAATGCTAAAATGAACTCATATTTTGTTTTGTCTTATTTTTTTTTTCTTATTATGGGATCGTAAATTTCTTCAAAGTAATCTTACATCTTCTCATAAATATTTATGATTTACCTTTTCATGTGGCACAACAACGCAATGGAGTGCATTCTTATAAACAAAGTCGACATTACTGATTCAAAAAGAAATTCCTCCTCTTAATAATCTGATATCTTTGTTCAGGTTTGCATTTTTATTGCCAGTTGCATAAATTCATAAGGCCACTTTGATTATTTAAAGCAAGTCAAAGGAAATAAGAATATTTCTCAAGCTAACAAATCTGAAAAAGTCTGGAAGTTGACATTATTGACATATTTTCAAAGGTACATTTACTTTGTTTTCACTTGTACTTGTTTTAAATCATTTAAAAGAACCAATTATAATAATTTACTAAACTTGTGTAGAAAGTGTGAGGACATCAAGTGCAGACTGAACTCACTACAGTAGTAAAAGTAAAGTAAGCTTTTTGAAAGCTTCTTCACATTAAGCTAGTCATGAATTATTTTTTTTTTAATGATATATCCTTTCAGGATTTAGGCAATCATGGATCTTCACAGATACCTTTTTTATTACCTGAGAATTGCAATAACTTCTTGTTAAAGATAGTGGAGAGTTTTTTCTCATTGTATTCTCCACAGAATTGCCATAACTTCTTGGGAAAGATGATGGAGTGGTTTGCCATCGTATTCTCTATAGAATTGCTATGACTTTTTGCGAAAGATGGTGGTGTGGTTTCCCATTGCCTTCTCCACAGATTCCTTTTCTTTATTATCTGTAAATTGCCATGACACCTTAGGAAAGATAGTGGAGTGGCTTCCCTTTGTCTTCTCCAAAGATTCCTTTTCTTCATTATCTGTAAATTGTCATGACTTGTTGGGAAAGATAGTGAAGTGGCTTCCCGTTGTCTTCTCCAAAGATTCCTTTTCTTCATTATCTGTAAATTGTCCTGACTTCTTGGGAAAGATAGTGGAGTAGCTTCCCGTTGTCTTCTCCAAAGATTCCTTTTCTTTATTATCTGTGAATTGCCATAACTTCTTGGGAAATAGAGTGGAGTGGTTTCCTGTTACCTTCTCCGAAGATTCCTTTTCTTTATTATCTGTAAATTGCCATGACTTCTTAGGAAACATAGTGGACTTTTTTCACATTTCATTGCATTTCCTCTATTGTTTTGAATTGAGTGTTGACTTTCTCCTAGATTGGTTACCATCCAACGCTTGAGACATTTGTCTACTCTGCTATTTAATTTATAGCTGCTGGGGAGGGAGAGACAAATTCATGCTTTTTCAAAGAGTATTTATGAAAATTGGAATCAGAGTAGTATTAGGTTGGTGCAAAAATAATGACGGTTTTTGACGTTGAAAAATACGTCAAAAACCGTCATTATTTTTGCACCAACCTAATACAATTAAATGGATATTTACTCAGAATAAAAAGTATTTAGTGAAATAAATTTGGAATGCTATCCAAGAATTGTTCAAACGACTGAATACATTATTTTTATTTCTGCTATTTCGACAGCAACTCTCTGCGGCTTCTTGGTCTCACGTTGACTGCTGACCTGAGATGGAATAAATACATTGAGTCAATTGCCTTGTCCACTGCAAGGAAAGTTGGCTCCCTGAGCCGTGCCAGGAAGTTTTTCTCCCCGGAGTCGATCCTCCAGATCTACAAATCAACAATTCGCCCTTGCACCCTTGCATGGAGTATTGCTGCCATATATGGTCTGGTGCCCCTTCTGTTTGCCTCGGAGTTCTTGATAGGCTCCAGAGGCAGATATGCAATGTAGTTGGCCCTGCTCTGTCGTCTCGCCTACAGTCACTTTCTCACAGACGCACCTTCGCCTCCCTCTGTCTGTTCTACAAATACTTCCATGGAAATTGCTCCAAGGAGCTGCATTCGCTGGTTCCCAGATGTCATGAGTTCAAGCGCCATACGAGGCTGGCATCCCGCTCTCACCCCTTCACTGTCGAAACTTCTAAATGTAGCCATCTCTTCTACTCTAATAGCTTCATGTCTTGCACCTCTCACCTGTGGAACTCCCTTCCCTATTCCTGTTTCCCTGTGAGCTATAATCTCCAGCTATTCAAGTGTAATGCCAATCGACATCTCCAGTTGCCTTGATCTATCCACTACCCTCATCTTCTCTTCTATCACTCCTATCTGATCTTACTCTAAATTTTCTGTAACCCCTTGCGTCCTAGTGGCTCCCGCCTTGCTTGGAGTGAAATGCTTAAAAAAAAAAAAAAAAAAAAATCCAATGATATATTTATTTGATAAGTATGGCGGGAGCAGTTTGTTTAGAACTTTAGATAAGTTATTTACAGGAGTAGGAATTTGAGAAAGTATACAACATAGGGCACAGTTAAGTTTATGGATTTTAACATTTCTATATAAATAGTCAGGATGATACTCACCCAAAATTTTGTTAAGTTTTGTGAATCCAACTTCTACATTATTACTTGTAATTCATTTATTTGCATTCTAATTCAAAACACCTAATATAATTCTTAACAATATGTAAAACTAATGTTGTGTCTGAATTCTCATGTTCTTTGGAAGATTGCATTTCCAACATTAATAATCAACAAACAACATTAAATTTTTACATTGGCCACATATGCACGACACTCTCCCGTAAACTGACTTGTCATTTGTCGAAATTTAGAGAAATTTTACACACATATAGCTCACAAATAACCAAAGTAATATTAATATAAGTCATATCTTAGATATTTAACACCAAAATATTCTATAGCGCTCATTGCAAACAAAGGCTGAAAATTCTAGAAGCCATTATAAGGTAAAAGAGACAACCAACATTAAATCAAATATATTTCTCTATAGGAGACATCTTATGGCCATATCACATTGAAGCACCAGTTCTTATATCACCAAAGTTAAGAAATGTTGAGCCTGGTCAGTATGTAGATGAGCGACCACTTGGGAATACCAGGTACAGTAAGTGTGAATGCACTGGTCATGTAATGGATAACAGTTCAAAATTGAAAATCTGTTTCCAATCCCAGTCAGTTTTGTTAAATTTATTTATGCATAGATAATCTTGGTAAAGGTATGAATCTACCTCTTCTCTCCCTAGCTATGGGTTAATTAGTAGGACTTGTATACTAAAATCATTATTATCTCCCCAACAAAAATTTTTGCAATCTAAAAATATTTCCTGGCTTTAAATAACCTTCGAAAGGTTAGCTGTAAAAACAAATCAATCAATTCATAGGAGATTGTATATCAAAGTGTTGTTATAATGGAAATAGAAATTTATCAGATCATTTTTATTAATTGATTTTCGGGTGGACACTAAGTTTTAAGTTGCTGTCAACTCAGTGTAGCATGATATCTAGGAAAGGTAAAGTATTGTTTTCTGCCATTTTGTATGTAAATTTTATTGTATGTTCGACTGCATGAACAGGTAAATAAGTATGCTGGGGATATATTAATAGAGCATCATCAATATATTGGATGTATGTTGATTGTTTAAGTAAAATACCCTGGAAAGGACCAGATTCAAGTAATTCTAAAAATATACATGCCATCAATCCACTTAAGAGCAATCCCATTGTTAATACAAATTTTTGTTTATAAAAATTATTATTAAATGTGAAATAGCATGGCATTTTGTGATGAGTTGGCAGATTTTTATTACTATAGTTGTTGATAGGGAGGAGGTTTATCTTTGGTTGTGTTAGATGCTTTTTTTTTTTAAGATTTAAGCATTTTTCAGCTGGGATGTCGGTTGTCAAGGGATTTTATATCTACACTGACCATGAGTTTGTCATATTTGATTCACTTAATTTTTCAACTAGGTTATCTGAATTCTTTATAATGTGATTGTTCCAAGGAGGGAGCTTAAAATTTTTGTTATATCTTTTGCCAGGTCATGGGGAGTGCTGCCTATTCCTGAAATAATGGGGCACATTGGGATACCAATTTTGTGGGTTTTAAGGAGACTGTAAAGTTTGGGTATTCTAGGATGATATTCTATTATACCATAATTTGTCTTCATTTTTAATTAGTTTCCTTATCCCTTTGTTAAATTTTTGTCTTTCAGTAATTATTTTCTGTTAGTTTATTTTTTCATATGTGTTAGTGTGAATGAGTAGTGAATAAATATTTTCATTGTACATGTTCTTATTCATAATAACAGAGAGGAAGGTGTTGTAGTTTTGATTATTTCTTTTATTTTTCCCAAGTACTTTCAATCTCATCGAAGCAAAAATGAAGATATCCTACAAAAAAAATTGACCAATGTTGACTATGCTGATGCTCTTGTTATCACTGCAGACATCTTTACCAATGTCACAGTAATCATACATCATCTAGAAAATGCTTCTTATGATGTTGGACTCTATGTCAATGCTTCTAAAACTGAATTCATAAGCTTCAACCAGCAAACTGTCGGAAGTGAATCAATAAAATCTGTCGAATCTTTTACATACCTAGGAAACAAAATAAATTCTACTGAAAAGGATGTGAAAATTTGCATAGTTCAAGCCTGGGCTGCCTTGAATAAAATGGATGTAATCTGGAAATCTGATTTACCAGAGTACTTCAAATGAAGATTCTTTCAAGGCACTGTAGAAGTGGTGTTCATGTATGGTACCACTGCTTTGATATTTGCTAAAACCCTTGAGTCTAAGCTTGATGGAACTTATACTTGGATGCTGAGAGCTATACTTAATATCTCTTGGAGACAACCTCCAACTATATCACAGCTCTATGGACCCATCATTGATATTTGTACAATCTTATGTGAACACAGAATGTGATTTGCAGGACACTGCTGGTGAGCAAAAAAAGAACTTGCAAGTGATCTACTGCTCTGGGCACCTAGCCATAGCCCAAGATGGGCTGGTTGCCCAGCAACTACTTACATTGACCAGCTATGTTATGATACAAGTTGCCATCCTAATGACCTTCTGACCTTGATACAGGACCGAGATGGCTGGTGTGATAGATTCATGAATGTCTGAGTTATCTCAACCAAATAAATACAGGAAAAGATTTCAAAGTTATTGAAGGATAAGAAGATAATGAAGGAAATTACCAAAATGTTTAACAAACATCATAAAACAATCAAAAAAGAAATTGCAAAAATTGGGATGAAAAAAGATTGTTGTCAGTTGGTTGACTTTGCTTAGTGGCATATCAACATCTCTATGGGTTATTTAATGCCAAAAACTAAATATTTTGTGTATAATTTTTATGCTTTCAACTAAAGATTTTTTATACATAATTTGATTCTTTCAGAGTAAATGTCTGTTTTTTAGTTATATAGTTTGTAGATCTGTTGTAATCTGGGGAAGGGTACTCAAATGAAAGTTGGTAATGGATGATAATACTTAGGACAAGAACAACACATATAAGATTTGCCAGTGTCGTGTAGAAGTAGTCAACTGCTAGAAGTTAGTCAAGTGAATTCCATAATGACTCTCCAACTGCAGAATATCTACCAACTGCCCCATGATGTCAGATGTGGAACAAGGCGGAATTTCATATGGGTATCCAAGCTCATAGGCTCAGCCAAAAATTCCCTGTAGACACCATATAAAATGAGGTTTCCCAAGATGAAATTATACCCTTCAAAATAGCCTCATCTGGGGATCCTCTCTGCCTGCAGGCAGATAGTTTAACCTGCACAGCTGAAGACGTATCTTGAACTGCAGACCAATATACAGTATTTACTACTTTTTTATGGGAATGGGGGCATACCCATTATCATCTGTAGGTATTCTACAAGAAGATCATAAAATGTATTGGTGGTAATTTTACTTTAAAAATGTATTTTTATATTTTTTTTAGTGTTTCAATGATTGTCATTTGGCTATAAAAACGTATTGTTTGTTATTTTATTATAAAAATGTACTGTTGATTCTTGTTTGAGGGTTCACTATTTGCCCATAGCTGGGACCCTAACAGGTGCTACCACCCTGGGTCAAGGTAGATCTGGGAACAACTGCAGTTTAAATATGGTTCTACACTCCTTAAAATCTCCAATCTTCCAATCAGAGACCAGATGTAGTTTATCATCATATCCAGAATGATGAAAAGAAGAAGAAAAAAAATACTGGTTTAAAGAATGACATATTTCTAGAAGAATTAAAGAAGTGAATTGACCAGTAAGAAAATATTTGTAGAAACTGTTGTTGTAAATGTATTTGATTGATTTGTTCTTATGGATTATCAACCTTTTGTAGGTTATTGACAACTAGAAAATATTTTTAGATTGCTAGAATCTTTTTTTGAGATAATAATGATTTACTTAAGCAAATCCTACTAATTAACCCATAGTTGTGGGGAGAAGAGCTGGAATTCATACCTTCCCCAATCTGCATGTCAGTGAATATAACGAACCCAAATGGAACTGTATCTCAAGCTCTCCAATTTACAATTCCAAGTTGTTATCCATTACACCACCCATACATCTTAGCTTACAACACCTGACGTGCACAAGAAATCCCCCATCTAGGGAGTGACTAAACTCAATGTTGCTTAACTTTAGTGATTACATGAGAACTGGTATTTTAATGTCACATAGCTGTAAGCAGAGAGAAAAGATGCAGAATTGCATTAGATTTAAGTAAACATCAAGAAGTATCTTAGGTAAATGGATGATGAAGTGGACTTCATCCTCTCTCAGCTGTAATTCTTAGTGATGCATATAGAGCTACATTGGTTGGACCCAATGTCTGGCATAGAGGTTGGGTCTTTCATGGAAATAGGCAACCAACATAACTTGGAAGACAACAGCGAGTACGGTGAGGAGGAGTGAAGTATTGTAGGCAGTAAAAGGATAGATTCCTTCAAAGTTGATGATCATATCAATATAAATGCAAAAAATGATTTTTGAAATTCTTGGACAAGAACCAAGAATAATCCTTAAGCTAAAGACTAGATTCATTTCTCATTCACTTCCTGCAAAGTTGATTATTACCAACTTTGAGAGAAAAAAAAGGTTTTGAAAAACACCAAACTAATAGAATGTCTCTCAACCTTTCCAGATGAGAAAGGGATGGATATGGAAATGGAAAACAGTATACAAGCAAAGATGATGTTTTGGAAGAAGGAGAAACTGCTGCACATAATCTTAAAGTTGAAACAGCAGAAAAGTTAATAAAATGTTTTAGACAAAGATTTACATGAAAAATTACTTCTCAACAGTAATTCTTAGTGATGCATATAGAGCTACATTGGTTGGACCTGATGTCTGGCATAGAGGTTGGGTCTTTCATGGAAATAGGCAACCAACATAACTTGGAAGACAACAATGACATGGGTGTATGCACTGATGTACCTTTGGAAAGTATCTAATTACTCTATGAACACCCTGACTTATATCTTTTAGATCTACAGCCTGAACCCTTTAATCTAGCAGCCAGAAGCCCAGCAACTCCTATAGCCTTCTACCTTTTTGAATCGGCCATCATTATTTTATTGAGAGTCTAGAGCCATGCGTTGAAATTTCTGCAGCTGTAGTATTTTAGTGATATGATCTTTGTTATTTCTTATACATAGCTGCACATTTACACATTCAGGATATTTAAGACATCTTTTATGTTTATACGTTCTTTTTATAGATACAAATATTTAAGTAAATGCTCTGTTTATAATAAACAGTATTAACTACATTTACCGACCTTAATGTCTGAGAAATTTCATAGAAAATATGTGTTCTCTGACAGGAATTGAACCTGTATCCTATACGGAACTGTTATATAGCCTGATGTGCCTTAACTGATTGGGCCACAGAGGAGCGTTCAGTTAGCAAGGTTGATTTTACTGTTTTTAAACACAATTCTCCATGATTTTCTCTCGTTCATTCATATCTGCTCAATTCATATCCAAATGTAAACAAATGATATCATACATTATAAAATGAACAAAGACCGACAATTATTTTAAGACATTTTTTATGTTTATACATTCTTTTTATAGATACAAATATTTAAGTAAATGCTCTATTTGTCAGAGGACGCATATTTTCTTGTTTACATTTACTACTGTTTCAATAGTAAATTTGTCAGATCTGACAAAATAAGGCTGTCAGCTGCTCTTGAAAATGACTTTGAATCAGTGGTTTACTGGGGGAAGGAAATGGCTTGTAAATTTGAACACCTCCAAAACTAAACTGTTCTCATTTAATTTAGAGAACCTTTTCTGCCTGCCATTAACATGGCTGACACTAGACTTCTGGAGAGCAACATACTGCACCTTCTTGGCCTCACATTTTCAACTGACTTGAAATGGAAAAACTACATTGAATCAATAGCTGCATCTACTGCAAGGAAAATTAACTTATTTTGTCATACCAGAAAATATTTCTTGTCAGAATCCATCTTTTAAAAAATATACCATTTGTCTGTTCATTGAATACTGCTGTCATATTTGGTCTGGTGTTCTTGCTGTACATTTAGAGGTTCTTGACAAAAGAACGATCTGTAATGTAATCGATCCTGATATGGCATCTCAACTTCAGTCACTTTTCTCACCAACTTGACGTGGAGTGGTTTTCCTCTATCTTTTCTACAAATATTTTCATGGTAACAGCTCTGATGAGCTTTTTCCCCTGGTGCCCTGACTACATGAATTTAAGCGTGCTACTAGATTGGCATCTAGGTCCCACCCGTTTATTGTTGAAATAGCTAAATGCTACCATCACTTTTTTTCCTTGCACTTCCTGCCTGTGGAACTCCCTTCCGTCTACTTACTCCCCTGATAACTACAATCATCAAAATTTTAAATGCAATGTCAATAGCCATCTTCTGTTTTCTTGATTTCATTCAACTTTTGTCTTTTCCTCAGTCCTAACGATACTCAGTCTTCTCTTTCACTTTCATTCCCTGTAAACCCACCCTCATGTACTAGTCACATTTCTGCCTTGCTTGGCTTTAAATGATTAAAAAAAATAGGTTGACTACATTTTTGCTGACATAAAATAACTCTATATTTTTAGGACTGGCCTGTGTACTTATAGACTTTATCCATAGTGCAATTCCTGTCATGTATTGAGAAATCTACAATCAACATATGCTTTTATTTTTGCATAGGTTAATGGACTTGTTAGAATAAAAAGAGGAGAAAATAAGAAAAAAGTAGAGTGTCTGGTGAGGAAAAAAATTTACATTTTACAAATTTAAAGTAGTAATATTGAAATACAAAAGACAATTATATATTTTTATATTACCACTTAATGGTAAGGTATTTTTTTTTGTTTCCCCCCGCCTTTTTTTTTTATCCTCCCCTTTTTTAGTTATCCCTTTCTTTTTGTAGCGATTTTCTAAGCCCGGCTTAGATGTGGCACAAGGCCGAAAGTATGGGGCACCCAGTGAGGATCGAACTCACTATTCAGTCGTAATTGTTCTAGCAAGACAAGCTTACTAACCATTACACCGCCTCGAGGTGCCCCCTTTCTTTTTGTTACCCCACCTCTCCATCTTGTCTTAATATGTCCATTTTTTTTGCTTTCATTAAATTATATTTTTGTTTGTTCCTTTATCAGTTATCATGTACATTAATCCCAATCTGTAATTGCTTGGATGTCACCTACCCACAAAATAGAAGAAAACATATATCAAAGGTGTGGTTTGGTTTTAGGGAAAGGAAAGGTAAAGTAAGAAAGAAAGTAAAAAAGAAAGAAAGAAAGAAAGTAAAAAAGAAAGAAAGTAAGAAAAAAGAAAGGACACCTTGCCAATATTTCATAAATAATAGACTATTTCATCTTGATCACTAGAAAAGACATATCAAAGATGTTGGTTGGTATCAGTGAGAAAAAGAAACAAAGAAGCAGTAATTCATGTGTTAAACGTCTGCTTCAGTGAAATGGAAAAAATATATCAATTTCAAATCTTTTTATTTGTAACTCTTACTTTTATAAATAAAGACCTGCATTTATGATTATTATCGCAATATTTTTTTAAGTTGTTAACCTTAAATATTTAACAATGTGATTGGGGAATTTCTACCGGCATTTTATAGACATGGAACTCACAAGAAGCTTATTCAATCATTTAATTAAGAATTATTAGTAAAAAATTCAAATAGAAAAAGTGTGAAGTTTTCATAGGTACTACCATTAAATTAAAAGTTAATTTAATTCTGATGAATAAAATTTGATTCAGTTTTCTGTTAGTCCCTTCCATTTTCTTTTGCATTTTTCTGCAGATATTTTTTATAATGATGTTTACTTAGTTTTTAGGAGATATGTTTTCTTTCATCATGAAAAAATTGTTTATATTGTCAAAAAAAATAAAAATTTTCTACATTAATATTTGTTTGATGTTAATAAAAATAGCAATTTTTTCAATAGAACTAAAGAAGAATCTAGTCTCTTGGCTAAATAAGTCCACCTATCTATATTTTAATGGCAACTATTTTCAGTACGTGTTACTGAAGTGTATCACTCTTTTTATTTTTCTTGCATTTTTATATTTATTTATATCAAATGTCCCTTTTTCACCTTTGATATTAAAATTGGTTGGGAACTAAATAAGCTTTATCCTTTAATGATATCAGAAATTATATCAAAACTTTATTTTTAATGATTCCAGAAATTAAATAAAAATTTATTTTTTAATGGTTCCAGAAAGTAGATCAAAAATTGACATTTTTAATCATTTTAGAAATTAGATGAAAAATTTTTTTTTTTATGATCCCAAAACTTAAATAAAACTTTATTTTTTTAATGATCTCAGAAAATAGATCAATAATTGAATTTTTTTAATGATCCTAGAATTGAAATAAAACTTTATTTTCTAATGATTCCAGAAATCAGATTAAAAATTTTAAATAACTCATACCAAAATTACAATATATTTTTTTTTGTTTTTCGCCTTTCTGTTTAAATTTTTGATGAGTGAAAATAAAAGTAATAGACTTTCCTAAAAGTCTTTTGTATTCTGTTTGGAATGGAGGAGTTTGTAAGGGAATTAATTTCACAATTCTACAAGAGGATTTGAAGAGGTTTTGTTTTTCAACATAGAAACCGTTTTGGATGAATAAATTTTAAGCAAAATATAAAATCAAAATGTGAAACTACTTACATTTATTTCATCTGCAGATTGTTTTTGATTCTCTGCTGTTGTCAAGCAAACAAAGTAAAGCTTAAAATGAGCAAACAGTTGTGTAGACAAGACGATACTATTTGGCAAAAGCCTCTTTTTCAATTGAGATGCAGTTTTAATGAGAAATCATTTCACTCAGGCTGAGTGACATTGATTTGGTATTTGAACACCTATTTCTCTTGATGAATAGGGAATACACTTGCATTCATTGCCATTTGTCCTATGTTTTTATTCGGGAGAAACTGAGTTGTTATGGTTTAGTATAGAAAACATTCATTGAAATCATGATAATGTCAGTGTATTGGTTATAAGAGAAATATTGATATGAGTTGTTATCATAAGGTGGGGAATATTGACAAGTTAAATTGATTCAATACTTGTGATCAGAGATAAGAAATTAGTTTCTTACTGATTGCCAAACATCACTTTTTCAAACTGATGCTTTTTAGAATAGCATGCATTACTCTCTTGAGTTGAACTGGTTCAATTTTGTTTAATTAAACTATATAAACTATTTGTCCAAAGCTGGGATCCTAACAGGTGTTACCACCCTAGGTCTGGGTGGACCTGGAAACACCAGCAATTAAGAGGTGGTTCCATGATCCTCAAAACCTCCTGATCAGAGGCCTTGCTGCCAGATGTAGTTTATCATCTTACCCAGGACACTGATATAGTTTATCGTCTTACCCAGGATGGTCATCTGAGTGAAGCTATACATTCTAGGTGTATTAGGTAAATAAAGAAGGAGTCTATTTACTTATTGTGTTGAAGATAGACATAAAACCACTTTTGTAGGAGACACAGAAAGAACTTCATGAATGACTATACAAAAGCATTTGATAAGGAATGGTACAAAGATCTATTTAAACTACGAGGGAAATTTGATTTATTAGAGTAATCCAGAACTTAAACTGGAAGCAAGCTGCCTGTGTATGGATAGAAAAGGAATTAAGTAAGTACATAGCAGTAGAAAGGGGCATAAGACAAGGAGGGGTCTTCTCACCAGATTTATTCAACCTTTGCAGCAAGGTGATCCTGAGAGAACTGGAAGTTTCATCAGGACTTATTACTGATGGGCACAATTTTAAAAATATAAGATATGTGGATGACACTATGTTGCTAGCAAATACAGAAAGGAAACTGAAAGAATTCTTTGACAATGTAGTAAAGGAAAGCAGGAAAAAGGGACTAACAACTAATTGTAAGAAGATGTATAGTTGTCAGCAAAAGCAACAGCCAAGATGTTAGCTACAATTTGTAGATGGAAAGCCAAAGAGGTACAGAAATTTAAATATTAGGAAAGTGTTATAACAGGATATTGGAATAACAAAAGATGCCTTACAAAAGCTAAGCAAAGTATTAGGAAACAGGAAAATTTCACAAGAAACAAAGGAAAGAGCAGTAAACTTCCATGTAATATCAATCTTCGAAAGGATTGAATGCTGGACAATTTCATCACAGGTGAAGAAGAGACTTGAGGCAATAAAGATGTGGTTCTACAGAAGGATGCTGAGAATACCATAGATAGGGCATGTGAGCAATAAAGAAGTTTTAAGGAAAATTTGACATACCCAGGAAATATTGAAGTCAAGAGGGACAGAGGGTAAGCAATGAATGATCTACATAATAAGTTTGTGTAAATGGGTGACAGAACAAAGAGGGTAAAGGATAATACAAAGACAAACATTGCTTATAACTATGAAAGATAGGAAGTTGTGGATAGCCATGATCACTCACTGATGACAGTGATTATAATAGGAATGAGAGCAGTAATGGGAATGGTGTCAAAAAGGGATGTTTAGTTCTTATTTACTACTGTTTAGTTATTGCTTACCCATTTCCACTGGGTGCAAATACCTACTGCCCAACCTAGGGATTGAACTCCCAACAACTCTGTCACCAAATTCAATACACTTTTATACACTAAACTATTATCCTGTAGGACAATTTGCTGTAGTTAACTTACAGCTTTAAACCTAACCTGACTGCTGATTATTTTGCAACTGCTGTTGCTATATGTCATCTTTTGACTGCAGCTGCTTATGTTTTGATTGCTGCTGCTGCTGCTGCTTCTGCAGTTGAAAACTTGAAGCCATTTATTTTTCTTTCTTTATTAGTGCCTCCTATATATTTATATCCTAGGCCTACTAAGGAGGTCCTCATAGCCTAGCATATGCACTGATTCTTTCAGATGTCTAACTCTCCAGTGTTCTTCCTTGTTCAATATTTTCACTTCATTCCATAGAGTCTGATATCTACCCCTTTTGCTCCATATATGATCAGCCATGCCTGATTTCATTGTCTCACTTCTCACCATAGCTTTTTGATTTTACTTCAGCCTTTCTTTTAGGTGACAGTTTGTTTCACCTCTGTATTCTGTACCACAACTGCAAGGAATTGAACACATGCAAGTATTGGTCAAATTCTCCCTGATGTTAGGTTTGACTCAGCAGAGATTTCTCTGCAGAGGGGAACTGATTCTGAAATTTGTCCTGATGTTGTATGGACCACAGTTCTTCTTATTTTTTTTATGATAAGCACTTGACAATAGCATGGCAATTTTGTAGTCACCCTCTTCAACCATTCTGTTCTGGCCTGTAGACACTGATCGGTAGTTGTTACTCTGAAGGGTATATTTGACACTAATCATTTCTTGTCTGGATTGACACTAATGATTTTTGCCCGGTGTTGTAAGCATTGAATGATTCCTTTCTTCACCCTGTATGGATGGCGGAATTTGAAGTTGAGGTATTGTCAAATGAGGGTTGCTTTGTGATATACAGATGTTTTGAACCCATTCTCTGTGCAAGTTATTAGTACATCCAGGGACACTGATTATTAATTTATTCTTCCATTGTGAATTGGATTAAAAGTTTTATTGAGTTCACATAGCCCAGCAGTATTTGCACATCTTCCTGGTGTGACCAAAATATGAAGGTGTCATTCATGTATCTCAGATATATTGTTGGCTTTAGTCGTGCCATTTCTAAAGCTATTTCCACAAAATATTCCATGTATACATTTGCCATTTTGACAATGGTGAACTCATATCCAAGCCTTCCTCCTGTTGTTATATGTCAGACTCTAATTGGAAGAATGCTGTCTGTGCATAGAACATCAACATTTTCATCAGATTATCTATTGTATTGTTAATATATTTGTGACACTATATGACACTGGTGATAGAAAGAAGGGGGTTAAATCAAAAACATAGCTTGGAACAAGAAGGGTTAATAAATAGAATAATAGACAGACCAAGAAAGAGAAGGGACATTTCTCTTTTTCCAAAAAAAAGCTTGATTTTCTTGAGACCAGGAAATTACTTAGAGGAAAGTGATATACCCATAAGAGCCATGTGGTAATCTTTAAGTTGGACAGCTGATTAATGAGGCAGCTCAAGAAACACTGGTAACAAAAACACAATATAAGCAAAATGGATAAAAATTTGATCTGTAACCAAATCAAGGGAATAGAGTTTCTTTGTGTAACCTAGGGTGCTCAGAGTGCAATGACCCTGGAGGGATTGGAGAGGAAGATGACTGACTGGAGGAAGCAGCTGGTAAATTTCTGAATTTTAAACAAAACCAGGCTGAGGAATTTCACCTACACAAAATTTAAAATGATATTAAAATTAATGATTGGAAGGTAAACCACACCTGTTCACCTATGCAGTCTAAAAATCAAGTTTGTCAAAATGAGAACCAAACTAAAGGGCTCAGGTGAAATACGAAGGGGTTGAAGAAATTGCCTACACCTTTGCGTAGTATTGGTATTGAGGTACCAATATGAGAAGGAAAGAGAGTGGATTGATATCCTGCTACCACCACTCTCAGGAAGAGGGATCTCCCCAAAATTGGGTAAGCAATTAATTTTTCAAAACCAGATGACAAAGGACTCTTTGTAGGGGTTATGGGAATTACTGAAATCCCTGCACCAATGGACACCATGCCAGTTTTGGGCAAGGGTCCATCTAAGCAGAAGATCGAAGCAACCAAGACAAATTTCTGTTGGAGACAAGAGATGACTACTTCGTTCGATCTCACATGACTTGCTGCCTGAAGAAAACCTCCCACTTAAGCCTTGTTCCAGAAGCTTTGTTTCAAACTCATCACATAAAGAATATCATCACAATAATATATGAAGCAAGAAGTGTTGATAATAATGCACAAGGGATTTATTTTCTGTACGAAGCATATATATTCCGGCCTGAAGAATTGATAATTGTAATCCCAGTTTTGTACAATGGATGCTGTATAAAAACATTTACTTTTATTGAAGCTATTTTTTTTTTTACTTGTGACTTCACTCTGCCTGGACCAAACCAATACGACAATTCCTGTTGACCATTTGATTTTTGACAGCCTTGTTATCAAAATGAAACACATTGTGAGACAAGGCAAGGCTTGGATTGAAGTGATCAACTCATTGATCAACTGCACAGATTGGACATCAGACAGACTGGCAAGGAAGAAGGCTACAATTGGTTTCTGTAGAGCAGGATTGACCCTAAAGGCTACACATTCTCCTAGGGTCAGATCTGATTCCAATCAGTTTTGAACCACTGTCAGGCCCTCATCTATAGGAACTCTGGTGAACAGGCTCATCACATCCAAGTTTACCATCTAATTGTTATGGATGAGAGCTGCTTAGATCAGTTATTTAGCAAGTGACATGCTGAGAAAATTATGCAGCTGCAGCTGACAATAGGTTTCAATGGAGTACCACCTCTGTGAATCTTGGGGAAACAATACATATTTGTCAGCTTGGTGTAACATTGAGCCAGCTGTCTATACGTATTCCATGTAAAGTAGTCCTTGACTTTATTTAGGATCTATGACAGCTTCCTCTCAGTTCTTACGGTTGGATCCTTTTTAAATTTCATATATCTGCCATCCCCAAATAGGTTTGCCAACTTGTTTAATTTTATTAATTATAATGGTTACATTCATAAGAATTTTAAGAAGATGTGGCCAAAATAATTGTCACTGTCCCAAGAGTGGCTAAGATTAAAGCATAACATGGCCCCAAGGTTGTCCACCAGAAATACTTACAGGGTCACTGCAAAAACCCTAATATTATGCTACTGCTGAGTAGCCTTTCTAGGCAGTGCCAAAGTTCAGGCAACTTGGTACCAATTGAGATGCAGAAACAAGAAAAAACTGCCAACCTGATATGACATAAGGAAGAGTTGCAGTCACTGATCAGGCATATCACCAAAGATTTAATTCATTAAGGCCTGAGAAGAAACAGCTGGAAAATCACATCTTAAAAGGGAAATAAGAGACAAACCTCTACTCCTGTTCAAGCAGGAAGACATGTGAACTGGTTATAAGTAAACCTATTTATTCCTATTAACCTGTTTAAAGTGCAGGAAAAGAAACTGTTAGCATAGAACTTAAGGTTACATATGATCAATTCAACTGCCAATCTAGTACTGCACTTAAATTCATAAAGTCTATCTACCATAGTGAAGAGCTCATCTGAACAATCATTATAAAAGAAATATAGATATAGATATAGATAAGTATAGAAAAGGCACAGGGAAACAACTTTACAGTGATGGAAAAGTGACTGAAACTAAGGTGCCAAGTCAGGACCTATAATATTGCTGATTCTACTAATTTAAAACTTAATTATATGCACACTGCTGCCTAGCATCATGTAAACATATTACCCCATGGTTAACTTGCATATGAATCATGTATTCAGTATTTGTATAAATTAATATAACATTGAACTTGTCAAAACTCAACTTCTTCTGCTTCATTAAGATTTTAGTAATTCCTCCTACCCTGGCCTGGAGTGGGTCTTCAGCTTTGTTCAGGTACCTTCCAAGAGATTGTACCTCAGTAAAAGCACAGTTTTCTTTGATTAGAAAATGCTAATCAGTGAATTAGTAATAACAGTAATGACATTCTATTTATTCTCATCCACTATCTGAAAACAATCTAGTCACCCATCTAGATACTGACCAGGCTCAGCATTGTTTAACTTTGATGATCCTACGAGAACCAGTGTCACAACATAATGTGGCTGTGAGCTCAACCAACAGTAACATTAATTTTTTGGTTAAATATTTCCTTGTAAGTATACAGCTATTGAGAAGGCATGGTGGTATAATGGATAGCAGGACAGACTGGGTTCTATAGCATTGATGGCAACTGGTCTACTGCATAAAGAAATGGCAACCTACTGCGGGAAAAAAATCTGCCACATCAGTCATGTATCGAAAGATACATGATTGTCTAAGCATGTATCACATATGACACATAACTGACTGACTCATAATTCCCGTTACTGAAAAACATTCCCAAAATCTCAACAGACACTTGCACACTGTTTAAAAATCAGTGTCCAGATTAGTCAATAGTTTTAATATGTTATTCACATCATCTACTGATTATATGGGAGGTACAGTGGAGTAATGGATAGCAACTCGGATTGAGGAATTGGAGAGCAGAGTTCAAATCCATTACATTCACTTACATGATAACACCCTTGGGAAAGGTATGAATCATCTTCTTCTCCCCCCATCTATGGGTAAATAGCAGGACAGACCGGGTTCTATAGCCTTGGATGGCAACTGGTCTACCACAGAAAGAAATGGCAATCTACTATGGGAAAAAAAATCTGCCTCATCAGTCATGTATCAAAAGATACATGATTGCGTAAGTGTATATCACACATGGCACATAACTGATACAGCTATTCTCACCAACACCATTCCACTTTTTAAAACAGTCTGCAGAATTCTCTTTCGAAATTGTTGCCAGCTGCCTCATCACAATCACCTTATTTTCATCCACAGTCTGAAATCTATCAATGGCCATTTTAGCTTTGGAAGGAAGTAGCTTTATGAGATACTTGGATAATGCAATGTTTTGCTTCACCCTAAATCTCTATGAGATAGCATTTTTGAATGGAATAGTCACAAGAATTGGACACTGTTATTGTTCCACACAAAACTGGTTTCTGTTTTTCAAGGTAAATATCATTGTCTTAACTTTATTGACAAAAACTACTGACTACATAATCTGTAGTTCTATATTTATCTACTCAACAAAATATACAATTCCATTACAATGTCACTTTGGTAAATGTGTGTTCTGTAAACATAATATCATTTGTATTGGATGAGAGTTTGAATAAAAGACGTTATCTGCCAAAGTCAATTAATCTGTCAAGTGGTTGCCTGACAACTTCACATACGTCTTAAGGATTAAAAAATGGTTGGATTTGGTTTTGGAAATCATGTAAAGAAAAGAAACAGATTGTATGATTTCTATTGAGTTCATGTAGATAAATTATGGAGTCACATTTAACAAGATCCTATTGATAAATCTATGAACAAAAAGAATTTATCAAGGTCCATAAAAACCACTGACATAAATATTTCCTATGACATATCTCAGGAGAATATGGACTGCTTTATTTTTATTATTATTTTTTAAACCATTTCACTCCAAAGAAGATGATAAAGCCACTAAGATGCAAGGGGTTACTGGGAGTTGAAGAAAATGAGAAGACTTTAGTGAAGGAGAAAGGACAATAAAAAAAATAGGATTACTTACTCAATGTAATAAATCAGATGATAATATTGATTTAAAAAATGCTACTTTAATTAAAACAGAAAGCATCTGTCTATATTTCTGAGATGCGGTATTATGTACACTATTTACATTATTCGGACTATTGTCATCATCTTTGTCGCATGTTTATCACAACATTTCAGCCGTTGTATGCTCCGGCCTTCTTCAGGTGGTTGGAATGTTGAACTGAACCGTTTATTTCGCTCACTGGGGTAGACTGTTCTAGTTTCACGTGCCATGTCTAATGGATGTCTCTCCAAGTTCTCCACCGCCTTAACCAGGTATTGAACTCATACTTTTTGGGTCCTGTCACTGGATCTAACTAACACCTTTATCCACTGTGCCATGTTTCCTTGAGGATAAAGGGTTCAGTTCAACATCCCAACCACCTGAAGAAGGCCAGAGTGTACAACGGCCAAAACGTTGTGATAAACATGGCAACAAAGATGAGGATAATAGTCTGAATAATGTAAACAGGAAGCAATTTACTAAAATGAAAATGTATAGAATTGCTTTGTCTAATTGCGAGATCATCCAAAGTAAATTATTGTGGAAACAGCAACAAAAAGAAGACTCTAAATGCAATTGGCTAGATGATATACTGAAAACACATATTAAAAAAAAAATATTTTTAAACTTAAAATTTTCAGCATTTCTCTTTTGTTCATGCCCATGTGTTATTAATTGATTGACTGGTTTGTTTAATGGCATATCAACATCTTTTGGGTCATTTAATGATAAACTTTAATTTTCTTGGTAGCTTTGAAAGAATAAAAATATGATATATGTTATTCTGCTTTCACAGTTGAATACATGGTAGATGATACTTAGCTTTTGTTTAGCGACATGTTTGTGCGGACATAATTATTAGAGGTGGTGATATGTATGTTTTATGTTGTAGTTTTGTCGATGTTACATTTTGGAATATAGTTTGATTTCTTTAAGAAATTGTAGGATAGTATATGGATTAATGTCATGAAAGAATTCTTTCATGTTGCTTATGTGATTTTGTTTAGCAGCACATCAATCTGCTGAAATCTAAATATTTTGAATGCGATTGTATTGCTGGTCATTTTCCTTTAAAAACGTATTGGTGGTAATTTTACAATATCTATGTATTTTTATATTTTTACATTGTTTTTTTTTTTGTTTTGGGAGTGGGGTTCACTATTTGCCTATAGCTGGGATCCTAACAATATAGTACCAAGGCAGAATGATATATACCTATGTTTCATAGACTACCCAAAAGCATTTGATATGGTACTACATAAATATCTACTACTGCTACTGAATGCTGGGCAATTTCTTCAGGGATAGGAAACTGTGGAGAGCCATGGTAAAAAAGGAAGAAATGTTTCTTTATCAAGAAAAGATTTGTCTGCGCCCAACAGCAATCAAAGAATCCCAACTAAATCCCGTCCTGAATAATCCTGAGAATATGGTAATGCCAAATGAAGACAAATTCTTCAGCAGAACTGGTATAAAGGCAGCCACCATACTCACAGAGCAAGAAGGAATCCATCTAAGCAAAGCACACAAAATCTTTTATAGCCTTTGCAAAAGCTCATCTTCACAATAAAGAAAGCTTTTGATCATCATATTCATAGGCGATTATGGCTCTCCACAACTTTCTGTGTTTCAAAATTCTAAGCAATATTTCTCCTATTACAATTGCTCCCAATCACTGTTCTGTTACCCATTTGCACAATTGTGTTAGGTAAGTTAATCGATGTTTCCCTCTGCCCTTCTTGCCTTCAATATATTCTGTGAGTGTCAAATCCTCCAAGCACACTTTCCTCATTATGTGTCCCAGAAATTTCAACTGTTTCTTTTTGATCCTAAGTGTCCTTTTAGTTCCCATTTTCCTTAAAACTTCCTTGTTATTCATATGTTCAGTTCATGGTATTCTCAGCATCCTTCTGTAGAGCCATCTCCCTTTAGCCTCAGTTCTCCTCTTTATCTGTGAGTAAATTGTTCAACACTCACTAGCAGTTCATTTAGATGTTTGTGTTGTGCCTTATCAAATGCTTTTTCATCACTTTTGAAACATAGGCAATAAAAAAGCATGTCCTGTTTCAGTGTCTTCCATGAAGTCACACCATTCTCTGGTCATAAAGAATGCATTTCTTGTTCCAGTGTCTTCATTGAAGCCAAATATTCCTCTAATCATGAAGCTTGAAAGGAAACATTTCTTCTTCTTTTATCTGCAAAGTCCTAAAGAGATATGAGTGATTGTGGTTCTCCACAGCTTCATATCTTTGTAGCTCTAAGAAACATTTCTTTCAATATGATCAATGAAGAGATGCCATACTTCAATCATAAAGTTTGTATTTCTTGTTCCAGTGTCTTTAATGAAACTACACTGTTCACAGATTATAAAGATTACATTTCTTGTTTCAGTATATTAGATGAAACCACATCATTCTCTGGTCATAATGATTAAATTCTTGTTCCATTATATTAAAAGAAGACACATCATTCCCTAGTCAAAAGATGACATTTCTTGTTTCATTATATTAAAAGAAACCATATCATTCTTGGGTCATAAAGATTACATTTCTTGTTCTAGTATATTAAATGAAACCACATCATTCTCTAGTCACTGAGATTACATTTTTTGTTCCAATGTTTTCAATGAAGCCAAACTATTCTCTATGATAAAGATTACATTTCTTATTTCAGTATATTAAAGCAAACCACTTTGTTCTCTTATCATAAATATTGCATTTCTTGTTCCAGTATGTTAAAAGAAACCACATGATTTCCATAGTTAGAAAGATGACATTTCTTGTTCTAGTATATTAAATGAAACCACATCATTCTCTAGTCATAAAGATTACATTTCTTGTTCCAGTGTCTTCAAAGATGCCACACCATTCTTTGATCACAAAGTTACATTTCTTCTTTCAGTATATTAATGTAAACCACATCATTCTCCTATATGATGTAGTTTCCTTTAATATACTGGAACAAGAAATGTAATCTTTATAGATTACATTTCTTGTTCCAGTATATTAAAGGAAACTACATCATTCTCTGGTCATAAAGATTAAATTTCTTGTTCCAGTGTCTTCAAAGTAGTTACACCATTCCCTAATGATAAAGATTACATTTCTTGTTTCAGTATATTAAAGGAACAACAGCATTGTCTGGTCATAAAGATTGCATTTCTTTTCCAGTGCCTCCAATGAAGCTACATGTTTCTCTGATGATAAAGATTACATTTCTTGTTTGAGTATGTGGCACCATTTAACGAGGCAGAAAGGGAAAAGAAAGAAAAGAGGAAAAGGAGAGGCTAAGGACCGAATCGTGGGTGATAAGCAAGAACACACACACACGGCTAAGAGACAATGGATAAAAGGATATTTTGATAAGTAACAAATGGCGAAAGAGTGTCATTACAATGACAGGGAAATTCTGAGTAAAAAGAAAGGGAAAGAAAGAAAGAATCAGATATGTTTTGGCATCGGCTGTGTTATCTAAGGATATGAAAACAAACTATTGGTACGGGAAGACATCTTATTATCAACTACAGACCGGCTGGCCAAAGAAAAAAAAATTCAAATGAAAATGTTATTTCGATAAGTGACGAAAAACAGGCAACTAAAAGGACTCTACAGATATGAAAAATTAAAAACCACCTACGAGTGTCCGTTGACCGATTTTCCTTCGACGGAACATCCTTGGCCTGCGATAATAAAATTATGTTATCAGAAATATGTACCGAAGGAAAATGAATGGGAACCTAGAAGTGTTTTTTTTTTCTTTCTTCGAGGCGACAGACTGACTGAAACTTTGGAGATGTTTCTTTTTGAGACCGTGTTAGGAAGACCACCCATTCTGATAATTAGCGATAAAATACCTGACGTAAACAACGTGTAGAACAAGAGTTATGACCGCCATTGTCATATTGTCCCGTTCGCAGCCAGAGAAATGATAACGGCGATTAAGAGGAAGAAAAGGGAAAGAGAAGAGATAATTTTTTTTTAGTTAAGCAAGATATTTTTTTTTCTTCCTGATTTTTTTTTCTTGATCTGGCAATACTTTATTGCTTGGTCACAAATACCATCACAGTTACCAAGAGTGAAAGTGATGTGCTTTCTTTAAAAAGGTAAATAGAACCTTGCTTGCAGTGATATTCTTCATGGCTGAGTTGCAAAGCACATCAGACCAAATGTTGGTTTCCCCTACAAAGGGATCACAGGTTTAATCCCTGCTGGAGAGCGCATTTTCTTTACTAAGTTTTCTCGAGTGTACAAGCTAATAGATGTAATACACACTGTTTAATAAATAAAGATGTTTCAAATATGAAATGTTGAATATAATAATATTTGAAGTAATTATATATATATATATATATATATATATATATATATATATATGTATGTATGTATGTATGTATGTTAAAACCCTTAAAAGTAGATACATAAACAATCTGGGCATAAAAATCAGCACTACATGATGACTAAGAGTTTTGCATCTTAAGTGATTATCAAGGTTTCTTACAGTGTCCATGCACACATACACATACACACAAACATACGCACACACAGATATATATATATATATATATATATATATATATATATATATATATATATATATATATATATATATATTCAGACAGGTTTCATTAAATAATTTAGACACATTCTGTCTACTTATTTTAAATAAGATAATTTCATATTCGTGAATAAAAAATTTTGTGGGTTCTTAAAAATGAGGGGAAAAACACTGTGTTGGCTCATATTGTAATTTATTCCAAGTCCGTTTGACATAGCATAGTGTCACCATCAGGCTATTGTTAAATGTAGAGTAAGTATTTAGTGTTCATGATTGTGAAGGACAAAAATTGCCCGTAGCCATCCAAAGACTGCCATTGGTAACAACCACATAAAAAATCTTATTCACGAATATGAAAAGATCTTATCAAAAATAAGTAGACAGAATGTGTCTAAATTATTTAATGATTCTTGTCTGAATGAAAACATACTGCCAAAATACATGCATATATATATATATATATATATATATATATATATATATATATATATATATATATATATATAATCATCCACATACACGTCCTTTTCACTGTATCACAGCTCATCAGTGTTGTAGATGTGTGATTGCTTAAGTCAGGATTGAAACTCAATTGATTTGACATCAGTCTGAGATTCTACCCCTAAGTTATAGGCGAACAGCAGAGAAAAGGAAATTTTTAATGTATTTTATACATGATGTATACAAATGCTAGCAGCCAAGAATGCTCAATTTGTAATTGAAGATTGATGCGTTAATAGCAGTAGCAGCCACTAGGCAGCATATTTTCATCCAAGCATGTTTGGTTAAATAATTTAGACGTCTTCTGTCTATTTATTTTAGTTTTAATCCTTTCAAGTCCACAAATTAATTTCTTGGTGGCTGTAAAAAAATTGATTAAGAAAAATTCCAAAGTTTTTCAAATAATTTTTATTTTCCCAAGTATTTTCAATCTCATCTGAGGCCATCTTCATCTAAAATATATATGGATGCATATTGAGTAGCTCCATAAATTCAAAATACTTTCTCACTGATGATTTACAGCATTCCAAATTCGAATATCCAAGGGAGGGGTAACTTTGTAATTTTTATTTTAATATTTAAAAATTAAAAATATTTTTAGTTTTTTAGTTACAATATTTTAACTTAGTATTTTATATAAAACTTTGCTTCTACACACATTCAAGAACTTTGTTGCTATACTCATAGTTCACTTTATTTATTTTTGGCAACAATTCTCTTATATAAAGGGCTTCCAGAATTTGAAGTTTTTGCTTATTATTATTTTGATGAAGAATTAATGTATTTTTGACTAATATCTGTCTAAACTGTGAATGTGGACATGACTTTTCTTTAAATGTTCTGAGACTGAACTATGCTCATTCATGGGAAATGTAAGCTGTCTTGTCAGCATCATCGTTGTAAAACCAACATATGTATTAACATTTTTATCAGAGATGCAATCTCCTAAAGAACATTTAGATTGATATACAGAGTTGGTCTTTTGTAAGATGCTAGTTGATGGAAAAAAATTGTTTTGGACAACTAGGTTGGTTGTATTAAATTTAATATAGAATATAAGTAATTTTATTTTTTTACTTGGATCAGTGGGGGATATATTAGTGTTTATGAGACATTTCAAATTTTTTCCTCCTGCTTGTAGTTGGAATGCACTTGATTATGGTATAGTACTTTGATATGTTTAGAGCTATTTGATGATGTATTCTAGTCACTTTTATTTATGCTTATTCTCAATAGCTTGTCTAATTTGTTCATCAACTATATAATTAGGAAAGTCATTATTAATATATTATATTATATATAATATAAAAGAAAGTCATTATCATATACACTGCGTGCCAAATTATTATCGAGATTTCTTCCTCACCCCTTACCCATCTATATCTAGAGATAACATACGTTAAGTTAAGCGGTGTCTGTCCCACACCAAGGGAGCTTAAGGATAAAGAATTGAAATGGTACATCAAACTCACTCATGTCTTCTCTCCCCCTTTACTTCCTCACTTCGTTAATTTACATATGTTTAATACGGCCCGTGTGTAATTTTCTTTTCATTTTTCATTTCAACCTTTGGAAGTAAAGTCTGATGATCCAGAGCCCTTTAAAAGGGCTGTGGTGAAATAACTTATTACATGGAACCTTAAAGGGGTCTGTTTTTATTCAAACATATATATATACACCGCGTGCCAAATTATTATCGAGATAACTTTTTTTCTAATATTTCAAAAACCGTCCAATCAATTCACACAAAATTTTCACACAATGTTGGTAACACAAACGTACTGATCTGCGCAATGTAAACAAACTGGCGCCGTATTTTTTATCAGCACGGTGCCAAATTATTAGAAAAGTGTAAGAATTTAGTGAAAAGATGGGTCGTAAAATCAGTTTAAGTGATGCTGAAAAGAAGACTATCACCTCAGAACTCTCAAAAGGTAAATCTATCCTAGAAATTTCTAAAATGATAGGGAGGTGTCATCAAAAAAAAAAGAAGTTCACCGCCGACTCTACACAAGTACGCAAAAGGGCAGATAAAGGCAAGCCGAAGGTTATTTCACTTCGTCTCGTCACGACTTAAACAAGAGGCCACGGAGGACCCTGGACTTTCCAGTCAAGAGCTTTTCAGTCGCATTGGGGATCCTACTGTGTCTAAAAGTACTCGGTGTCGGTATCTGAGGGAAATAGTAACAACAGTCAAACCCGTATCGAAACCTTCGTTGACGAGAAATCCCATTCAAAATCGATTGAAATGGGCCGAGGACAATATGAAGATTGACTTCTCTAAAGTTTTGTTCACAGACAAAACTCGAGCAACACTTGATGGGTCAGATAGATGGTGCAAAGGCTGGGTAATGAACGGACAGAATCGCCATCAGCGTTTGAGACGCCAACAAGGCGGTGGAGGCATAATGATCTGGGGTGGTATTATTGGAAAAACATTAGTGGGCCCATTGAGAGTACCAGATGGCATCAATATGACTGCTGATGCATACATAGCGTTTATGAAGGAGCATCTTGAACCGTGGATGAAAAGGCAAAGAGTTGCCTTCAGAAGGGCCATTGTTTTTATGCAAGATAATGCTCCCCTACATGCTGCTCACAAGACTACTTCGATGGATGAACCTCGAAATATGAAGTGGCTAGCAAATCCTCCGGATTTGAACCCAATCGAAAACCATTGGAGCATCATGAAGCGAAGACTGTACGCCAACAGACGACAATTCAGGAGCAACGCTGAGTTGTGGGAAGCAATTCTTGACATATTTCATTACAGCAGATGACATCCTACAATTAACAAATTCTATGGATCGTCGACTTCTTCAAGTAATTTCAAAACAGGGAAAGCACATTCCCTATTAATTTGTTTAAAACTGTGCCTTTGTTTGTAACTGTTATTACTTGTTTGATTATCTTATTTATTAGGTTCTTTTGATCATAAACATTCATGTGCAACATTAATAAACATTTTGTTTGCTCAATTCTGGGAATTTTACTAAACCTTTTTAATAATTTGGCACTCTCAAATCACCGTACTGATAACAAATATGGCGCCAGTTTGTTTACATTGCGCAGATCAGTATGAAAAATTCAGTGATTGCGCAGGTCAGTATTGCCAACGTTGTGTGAAAATTTTGTGTGAATTGATTGGACGCTTTTTGAAATAAAAAAAAATTATCTCGATAATAATTTGGCACGCAGTGTATATATATATACAGTGTCCATAAAGTTCGTGTGTACCTTAAAAAATTATAACTTTATTTTGTATTTGTGATAGAAATAATCCGTAAAAAATGTTCTAAAGTTTAATGTACCTAGTTTTAAGTATAGCTAAAATAACTAATGTGATTTCAGGCATTACTGTAAATCAGTTGGCAAATGTTTTCTGTGAACTGCAAAATCGTATTAACCTTTGTATTGCTAAGGATGGAGGACATGTGGAAAATTAAATAAAATTTCAATTAAAACCTTAAAGAATATAGATTTACTTCTTTCTAATCCTTTTTACAAAATATTTCTATCGCAAATACAAATAAAGTTATAAAATTAAGTTAAAATGCACACGAATTTTATGGACACCATTATATACAGGGTGTTTCAAAAAGAATACGCCAAAATCATTACGCTGTTTTTTCAGGTCTGTAGCATTGTAGTGGACTGAATCAGTGGTTATTTGATAGAGTACTTATCAAAGTTTGATTAGGTGTCAGTTTCACCGCTTCTGGTGCAGCTGAATTGTGGGAAGATCAATCAAAATGGCGACTCCTCAGCAGAAGGCATTATGCGTGCTTGAGTTCGCGAAACCAAACGCCATTGTCACGGTGCAGCGTGCTTTCAGAACAGAATTCGGCATTGATCGCCCCATCGTGAGAGCATTCGACGGTGGGTTAAACAGTTTTAAAAAGTGGGTGCCTGTGCAAAGGAAAGAGTCCTGGAAGACCACGTGTTACAGAGGAGCAAGTGGAGAGGATACATGATGCATTTGAGAGCAGCCCACGTAAGTCCGTACGTCGAGCAAGTCTTCAGCTTGCCATCCCTCATACCTCTGTCTGGCATGTGTTAAAGAGACGATTACACATGAAACCATACAAACTAAGCATCGTCCAAGCACTTACTAATTATGACAAGGTGATGCGGAGGACATTCTGTGAGTCAATGCTGGAGATGGAGGAAGGTGATGAAACTCTCTTTTCACGTTTAGTTTTTAGTGACGAAGCGAATTTCCATTTGAGAGGCACAGTCAATCGTTACAATGTGTGCATTTGGGGAACAGAGCACCCAAAACTGGCTATTCACTTTACTGCAAACAGATTCGAATGACTTCATTTTTCAGCAAGATGGAGCACCACCCCATTGGCATCTCGGGGTTAGTACTTATCTGAATGAAAACGTGCCTCAGCAATGGATTGGGAGGAGAGGTGCTAAAGATCTTACTGTCTGTGCTTGACCTGCCAAATCCCCGGACCTCACTGTGTGTGACTTTTTCTTGTGGGGGTATGTTAAAGACCAAGTTTATGTTCCAGCACTTCCAGCAATTATCGATGACTTGAAAGATCGAATAACAGCTGCAATCAACACGGTGGACCATGACATGCTGAGGCGCGTTTGGGAGGAATTCTCATATCGGCTTGATGTTGTCCGCGCTGCCGGTGGTGGCCACATTGAGCACTTATAAAACATGAAATGAAACTTGAATGTATATACAACACATGTGTTCATGCTAGAGGTTTGTAATTTTTTTCGTTTTTGACACATCACGTGATGATTTTGGCGTATTCTTTTTGAAACACCCTGTATATATATATATATATGAAAAAATATAGTCTTAAGATGTGCTATATTTATGGGATAAAGTGCTTAATATCAGAGATAGAGCGTGTGTAAATATAAAAGTGAACAAAGAGGTCAACACTTAGAGGCAACAGTCTGGTTCAGGCTAGATGCAATCGTCTGGCCTGACGATTGCATCTAGAATGAAACAGACTGACGCCTCTAAGTGTTGACATGTGTTCACTTTTATATTTATTCATATATATATATATATATATATATATATATATATATATATATATATATACACACACATGTTGTGGCAGAAATACTTCCCACACATACCTCCCAGAAATATGTCCCACATAATAGTAAGGCAATAAGAAATATTCCTGTGAGTTACATGTGGGAGGTAGTTCTGCCAAACCATATATATATATATATATATATATATATATATATATATATATATATATATACAATAGAAAGAGAATAAGAAGTCTTTAGTGAGAAGAAAGGACAATAAAAGAACAAGATTCAAGAAGAGAGATGGCAATTGATGTTGCATTTAAATTCTTGAAGATCATTACTGACAGGTAAACAAAGAACTGGATGAGAGTTCTGCAGATGAGAAATGTGATAAAAGATGCTATAGGAATAAAACTTATGGTTACATCCTGGCAGTGCGACCTAATTGCCAATCTAGTATTATTTTTAAATTCATGCTGTATATATATATATATATATATATATATATATATATATATATATATATATATATAATTTGTATTTTCTTTTTTTGTGTCTTTTAATATTACAAGCAAGTAACCAGAATTTTATTTAAAATCATTTCAATGAGTTTATAAGGAATAAAGAAAAGAAAAAAGAATGGAAAATAATTTCTGTGATTTTATTCCGATAAATTTTGTCAAAATAGAATGACATGAATCAGAATTTATTCTTGACTGACAAACCCAAAATGGAATCTACTCCACAGAATATCAGCGAATGAACTTCTTTTGAACACTAACAAATGAAGCATGACATTTCCATAGAATACACAGCATGACAGAACAAGAATAACTGCTTTTAGGATATGTGGGTGGGTGGGATTCTAGGCGTGGAGAATAGCCACCTCCCACACACACACAAGCATATACAGACGTGAAGTTGGCAAGTCTGGACATGAGTCAATGACTGACTGCACTGGTATTTCTTCTCAACACACACTCGCACACACACACGCACCTACACATGCAAGCACATATATACATATACACACACTCATGCACATGCTTACACACAAATATGTACACATGCATGCTGTGCATTTATACACACATGCACACACACAAACACTCCCAAAATACACATATGCACACTCACAAGTATGTGCAGATGCACACACACACCCAAATACACACCCAGAGAAATACACACACAAACACATACACAGAAATACACACACCCAAACATACACACTAAATACGGCAAATATTTAAATAAACAAAAACATAGTTGTAAAGCTAATTTAGCAAGAACTTTAAATCCATAAAAAAGCCATTTATAACAGAAATATTATTTAATACTAATTAATTTGATTTAATACTAATTAATGACTAATTAATTTGATTTAATACTAATTAATGACTAATTAATTTGATTTGCATATTCTTGTCCCTTGGAATATTTTTTTGAATTTTACAAAAATTGTCGCTCATCAGAAATGCAAAATTTAAAATGCATTATGTCTATTCATCAGCAAAGACCACTTTTTTTTGAACTGGTTCAAGTACCTGACTATCGTTTTTCTATTTCCATCACATGAATATGTGTATAGACCAATGAAGTGAAAAAAGTATTTATTTTAATTAACAAATATTTACTTTGCAACATAATCACCTTCCTCATCAAGATACTTTTTGTTTCCTTTTATATTAAAATTCCCCAATATATGTTTTGAGTGCCACTCAAGGTAAAGTGTTACTGTTAAAAGGTTAATGATGAATAATATGTGTAAATATGAATAAAAGAAAATGTGATAAGAAGTAGAGGGTATGAGGATAAGGAGGATAGATAACAATTGTAACTGTTTGGCGTTTAGTGCAAAGTACTGATAGGAATCCCAGAATTCAATCTGCACCAGTCACATTGTAACTGCTATATTTTTGTCGGGAAGAACAGAACCAGTACTTTTGCTTAGGAAAGAAGCTTGGCAGGACTTATAGCAATTTTGCAGTCGCACTTTAGAAATGAAGCCTGGTTGGTTTTGTATCTACCCTCGTTTTCTAGTTAGAGAGTGCACAAGTATTCCCCCCCCCGGTGTATGCATAGATAGAAATAAACTCATTTGTCAAGCATCAGTCAATACTTAGAGTTAACTTTACAAAAAAAGAAAAAAAAACCTTGTGAGTGATAAGAGTAAATTATGGGATTCCTGTCAGTAATTAATCTCTTTGTAACAGATATAGCTACAACAATTGACCCTTGACTTGATGAACTATCAAGACCTGGGAAGTGACAAATGATAACCTCCATCCAGCATATGTCAGCAATACTCCTTTTTTTTTTTTTTTGCCTAATCTGATACTTGTAAAGATAAAGTATGGTAGAAGGAGTCAGGTACTTCTTGGAATGATAGATTGAGCTAACCATTTTTAAAGGCAAAGAATTGTTATATATGAGTTCTGAATTCTGAAATTAACTTGAGATCCAATAGATGTTCAAAGAATCGTGATAATGAAATGATATGAGTTTGCTATTGAAAGTTACAAGCCAGTTTTTTGCCCATTCACTAGGTTAGACGAGGACGTTTCAACTCTTGCATTTTCTAGGCTGCCTCAGCTGTCTGTTGTACTCAGTAACCTTCTCAGAATTTTTAACCAAATCTTCAATCTGAGAGACATATGGCCTAGTGGATCAAACTGTTGACTAAAGCATATCTAGTTCCTTGGAAGTTGTGAGTTCAATCCCTGCATTAGGTAGTGAGGAAATGTTATATGTTTTGGTTTAGTAAAAGAAATTGACAAGCAGCACAAAAGATGAACTATAGTAGAGAGTGAGAGTGGAGAGTGAGAGTGGATGTCAAGTAAAAGTGGAACATGAGAGGGGAGTGCAAAGTGAGAGTGGGGAGAGTGAGAGTGAAGAGTGAAGAGTGAAGAGTGCAAATAGAAAGTGATAGTCGAGCGTAGAGTTTGAATGGAAAATGAAAGTGAAGTAGAGAGTGACAGTGGAGATTGAGAGTGGAGTGGAGTGAGAGTGTGGTGAGTGACAGTGGAGAATGAGAGTGGAAGGTATTAAATAGTTTGAATTATCCCTTGAAAAATAGAAAGAAAACATTCTACCACCATTATTTACATTTGAACTATTGTCCTCATCTTAGTTGTTATCCCAATGTTTTCAGATAAGCTTCAGTGAATTTCAAACTGAACTCTTTATGCAATCTACAGAAGTAGATTGTTCTCATTCCACTGCTCATCTCTATAGATATCTACTCTAGATCTTATTTTAAGTACAGCTCAGTTATTGCTAGTCCTGTTTCCACTGGGTCCAACTACACACACTGTCACTATGGATTGAATAAAGAATTTGGTTCAAAATTCTGAAAACAGATACTGGATGAAAGCTAGAGGTTACAACAGTCAAAATACTGTGAGTATAATGACTTTTGAAATCAAGATGGAAAAGTATATAATAATGATAATTATTCAACTAAAAATTTGAACATCTTTGGAAAATATTCCCAAAGAATTTAAATAACAGAACCAGTATGGGCTAGTCAAATTATCTTGAAAATATTTTAAGCAATTTAAAAAAGAGGCTCAATATAAATGTTCATGCACATGCTGAAATTAGATTAATGAAGAGGCATAACAAGAAAGTTCTGAATCAAAGGCTTCATAAAGAAAATGCAATATAAAGAAACTCAGATTTGTGTCCTCTTAATGGAAACTGACAAATAGACAACATCATTTACCAGGCCACAGTTAAGTTTGAAGGTTACCAAAATAAGATTTACAATAGTTAATGCTAAATAAAACTTTTTATAAGGCTTCACCAGTGGCTTTTTTATAGAAACTGTCTGTGAAGTTCTTGTTGGTCCAATGTTCTACCAATTGTTGTTGGAACCTTAATTTGGATTAATGATTAGTGAGGTTAGTCTGGTTGACTATTAGTAGTGTGTACAATCCTCACTTTTTGAACATACAAAATTCAACATTAAATAACCCAACAAGTATTGACTGGTTGCCAAATCAAACAAGCAATTGTTGTGATGTGTACATCTGTTCCAGTCTCCTTTATGTTTGATTTTGTTTTGAATGAAACTCCATTTTGTGTAGAAAATAGATATACTGCATGATCCTGGAACTAAATTTACTGTAGATATTTCTGAAATCAGTGCACTTTCAATACACTTTCATATTAAGTGAACAAATTTCATAAACTCATATGGTAAATTGAATCCAGTATCATAAAATAAATTTTCTTTCCTCACAAAATTACAATTAATCCAATTAAAAACAATAACAATAAAAATAAAATTAATAAAAAGCTGAATTGAATCAAACTAAGTTTAAAAATTAAATTGAAAGTCAAAATTCAATTTAAATGTTAACATTTCCTTGTCTTTAACATTTCAATATAAAGTGTAGCTATCATTTACTGTATTTTCTCTTTTTGTATATTGGATTGATTCTTTTAATAAAACCATTATTTTGTCTGAAGACATTCTTTATTGAATGAAATCATGCTTTTGATCTCGTAATATATTTACTTACTGTTATTCTGATTTTTAAATATATTAATTTTTAAATGTTTTCATACATATACACACATCCTTTATATATATATATATATATATATATATATATATTGTTTATACTTTATTGCTTTACCTTACGTTACGCTATTGTTTATTGCCTAACAAGAAGAATCACGTTACATGTCCACGACCATAACTCAATTAGGTCTCATTTAAATACACATGGAGACCTACAAAACCATATCTGCAACACACTCATTAACAGCAGAAATTTAATAGCCTCATCCACATGTACAAAAAGGCTCAAAATAATGG
Organism: Acanthosepion lycidas; assembly: GCA_963932145.1. Taxonomy (NCBI): domain Eukaryota; kingdom Metazoa; phylum Mollusca; class Cephalopoda; order Sepiida; family Sepiidae; genus Acanthosepion; species Acanthosepion lycidas. The sequence goes on along the minus strand of OZ010596.1, from coordinate 40,035,313 downwards.
AAGCATTATTAATAAAAAAAGAAAAAGCCAGCACTCACTAACATTAACTATAAACACGGGCACAATGTGTTGATGGTGTTTTGAAAATAAAGGATTCTGATAACTCCACATACATACATAACAATCCATACATTCAGTTAAAAGTAAAAATAAAATCATCCGTGATAATGGCTAAAAGTATAGCTAAAAATGTTCAGACATGCATAAACAATTTGGACAATTTCTACATAATTTGTCTCAAGAAGAAAAAATGATAAAGAAACAAGGAAAAATAAATAAAAAACTTTACCACGGTACCTTGTCAATCGTTTTTAATGAAACTTTTATATATATATATATATATATATATATATATATGTGTGTGTGTGTGTGTGTGTATAATTAATCAGTAATCTCTATGTAATGTATAATTCTGGTAATATAGGGTGACCCAAAAAAACGGGAATTTTTGAAGTGCGTATTGCCAGACATGAGCAAGTGGCAACACTGCGAGACAGTGACCTTGAGCAAGTAAACATTTCACCATTTAGAATTCAAGATGAAATTCACAGTATCCCAGCTGAGATGTTGCAGCAGTTAATGAGGAATCTCAACAGCAGATTTCAAGAATGCATTCGTACAGGAGTACGCCATCTACAGGACGTAATTTTAAAAAAATGAAAATTCCATTATTGTTTCTTAAATGGCATGTTTTAAGGTTTCAATTACTATGAATAAAATATTTTTCTTCCATCACTCTTGCTTTTATTGGATTGTTAAAAATTTCCCATTTTTCTGGGTCACCCTGTATAATAGAAACAATTTTATTTTATTTTAAACTTAAGATATAAAATACATTTTATTTATGCTTTTCTTTTACCTTGTACATAAATAATTAGTAATATTGTAATTACATTTTACTTCTAAAATATAAATAATATATATATATATATATATATATATATATATATATATATATATATATATATATATATATCTGAAAAAAATAAAGTTTTCTGGTATGCTATATTTATGGGTAATGTGCTCAATATCAGGGATGGGTGATATGGGAATATAAATATAAAAGTAGACACTGAGTTCAACACCAAACTGCGACAGTCTCTTTTATGCTTGAATATAATATTCATAGCCTAAAGATTACATTCAAGCATAAAACATACTGCCACTGCTTGGTGTTGATCTTCATGTCCACTTTTATATATATATATTTTATGTTCTATACAGCAAAAAAATCCCAAATTACCTCATGTGGGTATAGTCTATTTTAGATGAGCAGAACTATATGCCAGTGCATATTAAAAGTTAGAATAAATTATCTAAATAATAGATTGTCTTGTCTTTAAGTCCCTCATCACTAAAATAATCCACTAGAAGGAACCTACTTTCATTTACATACGACTAAAGGCCTTGGTCATAAATACACTCCCACTCTGGCCCATCTCCTTGTCAGCAACCAAGACTCCTTATCAAAACAAGGTGTCCTCTTAAGTAGCCGTGTATGTTCTTACTGGCTGCTATCTAAACTAAATTTAAAACCCCTATTCCAAGACGGTTAGTCTATCACTGAGTAAGACCAGCATATAGCTGTGCTAGTCTGAAATAGACTATACTCACATGAGGTAATTTTGAATTTTTTGCTGTATAAAATAATATATGATCTGTTATAATAAAAACATTGAGCTCTTTCTTAGGATCCATTTTAATATCTGATATTACTAGAATCCACCTGGATTATATACCAATGGATCTATTACCAGTACTATATATTTTATATATATATATATATAAACAAAAGTGTAAAATGAAAGGTACCATCCAATGCTGACTCTCATTTACCATTCACGATAGGAGAGTCAACCATATATATATATATATATATATATATATATATATATATATATATATATGTATGTATATATATATACATAAATAAATACTTTCATAAAAGAACATTATTATTTTTTTAATTTGCAACTTTTTCTATATATATATATATATATATATATATATATATAAATACATATATATATATATATATATATATATATATATATATATATATATATCAAAGAAATAGAAATGAACATGTTAAAACAAGAGTAAAAATTAATAACAAAAATGAGGGGTAATGAAAAATAATAAATAAATGCGTGTAATGATATGACTAATTGTTGACTAATAGAATAAAGCCATTCCATGGCTTTATTCCCTAATCCCGTTATCTGCCAATCTCTTGGACACTTACCTTTGTCAAGCACCTTCCTACACTTTTCAGAAAAGCGTACTCCTCAGGTAAATTTGGAGAGTCCAACTGGTTCTCAATTTCCTCTCGTAGTGAAAAGATTTTGGCCTCTGGATGAATCCTGAATAGAAAAGAGTTAATCCAACATGAGTTTGAAATTCTTTGCAAATGGTTTTATTATTAAGTGCATTGCAACTGATTGGATCGCATGAAAGGCAGAAAAGACATATGTCAGATGCCATTTAGTTTCAGTAAAAAAAATAAGATAAAGAAAGAAAAAAAAGGTAGATTGTAGTGTTTCACGTCTGTTTCAGTGAAATGGGAAAAGCTGTGAATTTAAATCTTTTTCATTTGTACCCCCATACTTCATAAATAACAAGCAGCATTCTTATTTATGATTGTTATTGCAATATTTTGTAAAAGTTGTTAAGCTCAAATATTTAGCAAATTCAGAGGTGAATTTCTATAGATATTTTGTTGTCATAGAACTTACCAAGAGTTTTTTCAATCATTAACTTCATTAAGATTCATCAGAAAATGTAAATAGGAAAACCGGTGAAATCTTCATGAGTATTTCTAGTGAAAATAGATTGCAAATGATTTTACTATGAAAATGCATTGCAAATGGTTTTTCTATGAAAATGTATTGCCAATGGTTTTACTATGAAAATTCATTGTAAATGATTTTACTATGAAAATGCATTGCCAATTATTTTACTATGAAAATGCATTGCAAATGATTTTACTATGAAAATGCATTGCCAATTATTTTACTATGAATATGCATTACAAATGATTTTACTATGAAAATGCACTGCAAATGATTTTTTTATGAAAATGCATTGCCAATTATTTTACTATGAAAATGCATTGCCAATGATTTTACTATGAAAATGCATTGCCAATTATTTTACTATGAAAATGTATTGCAAATGATTTTACTATGAAAATGCATTGCAAATGATTTTACTATGAAAATGCATTGCAAATCATTTTGCTATGAAAATGCATTGCAAATGATTTAACTATTAAAATGCATTGCAAATGATTTTACGATGAAAATGCATTGCAAATGATTTTTTAATGAAAATGCATTGCCAATTATTTTACTAAGAAAATATATTACAAATGATTTTACCATGAAAATGCATTGCCAATTATTTTACTATGAAAATGCATTGCAAATGATTTTTTTATGAAAATGCATTGCCAATTATTTTACTATGAAAATGCATTGCAAATGATTTTACTATGAAAAAGCATTGCAAATGATTTTACTATGAAAATGCATTGCAAATTATTTTACTATGAAAATGCATTGCAAATGATTTTTTAATGAAAATGCATAGCCAATTATTTTACTAAGAAAATGTATTGCAAATGATTTTACTATGAAAATGCATTGCCAATTATTTTACTATGAAAATGCATTGCAAATGATTTCACTATGAAAATGCATTGCCAATTATTTTACTATGAAAATGCATTGCAAATGATTTTACTATGAAAATGCATTGCCAATTATTTTACTATGAAAGTGCATTGCAAATGATTTTACTATGAAAATGTTTTGCAAATGATTTTACTATGAAAATGCATTGCCAATTATTTTACTATGAAAATCTATTGCAAATGATTTTACTATGAAAATGTTTTGCAAATGATTTTACTATGAAAATGCATTGCAAATGATTTTACTATGAAAATCTATTGCAAATGATTTTACTATGAAAATGTTTTGCAAATGATTTTACTATGAAAATGCATTGCAAATGATTTTACTATGAAAATGTTTTGCAAATGATTTCACTATGAAAATGCATTGCCAATTATTTTACTATGAAAATGTATTGCAAATGATTTTACTATGAAAATGTATTGCAAATGATTTTACTATGAAAATGCATTGCAAATGATTTTACTCTGAAAATGCATTGCAAATGATTTTACTATGAAAATGCATTTCAAATGATTTTACTATGAAAAAGCATTGCAAATGATTTTACTATGAAAATGCATTGCAAATGATTTTACTATGAAAATGCTTTGTAAATGACTTTGCATTTAGTTGGTTGATTTTATGACAGTTGAACACTTGCTGAATTATTTAATATTGAATTTTGCAATGATCAACTGGTGAGTATCAAACTCATTACTCAAAAAGTAATGGCTAATCTCGTTAACCATTACCCCACAGGAAGGTGTTTTCCATGTTAGGAGATAATTCGAATTAGTTAATTCTTAATCCATCCTGGTAAACTGCATACACATAATCAATGTTTATATCCATGATGCCAATGTTCTGTTGGACATTCAGATGTGGAATTTTGGAGCCATAAACTTAATTTATTTTCTTCTATAGGGTACTTAATTCTATGCTTGGTCTACTGTGAAGGTTTTCAGAGCCGAGCATGTTTGCTGATTCTTTCAATATTGCTTTCTTTTTTTGACTTTGTTCCACTGGATTTGGTGACTTCCGGCTTTTACTGCTGCAAATGATCAGCCATACTTGATTTCATAATCACCCTTACTAATTAGTTTATACAATTTAACTGCTTGCTGTGAATTCAATCAGTTGAAAGGTGTGGTGGCCATCATGTCTTGATATCTCTATTCAAGAATGGTAGTTTGTCTCACACACTATGTTTGTCACTAATCTGTTTGTCAGATCATGGGCTTTCTTTTTTTACCTTTCCCCTTGACTTTTGCCTCCCCCCCCCCGCTGTCTTTTACCTTTCTCACCTGACTTTTAGTTAAATGTCACTTCAAATCTGAAGAGGCATTTCTGAAATGCTAACCTTCAAGACAATTGTATCAGGACAGTAGCTCTTTATGTGTCTCTTTTGATACTTAGGGTCCTCAGATCTCTTTTTCAAACATCTTCATAGCATAGTTGGAGGTCATCTTACAAGGTACTTTCCCTGTACCACCCATCTGTATAGAGATCCTTTGGTATTTGACAATTATTCATTTATATATCCAAGCCAGTGGAAGCGTCTTTGCTTTAAGAGTATGTACATACCGGAAATCTGAACACTTTTGAAATTGATGTTGATGGAGACTGTCTGACCAAGAGATCTTTAGAATATCTCATATGCAGTGCATGTGAAAGCATTCAGCTTCTGTACTTGCTTTTTCAGTCTGGCCATGATGGTAGCAGCCTTAACAATACACTTAAAGTGGAACTGGCAGCTACTCTACAAAATTACCTCCAATCAGTTGTTAACTGGGACAAGAAATGGCTTGTAAATTTTGATGCCTCCAAAATGAAACTGCTATCTTTTAATAGAGAACTCTTTTTGCCTTCCATCAGTATGGCTGATGCTAACCTCCAGGAGAGTGACTCATTGCATGTTTTCTCACGTTTTCCATTGATATGAAATGGGGTGATTACATGGCATTAATGGGTAAATCTGCTACTAAAAAAAGTTGGCTCACTGTGCTATGCCATTATAAATAAAATGGACACTGAGGTCAACACCAATTGGTAACAGTCTGTTTCATGCTTGAATACAATCTTCAGGTCATGTTGTGTTTTGTCTCGACTATTTATACATGCTGGTCACCGGTGCATTATGGGTAGTAAGGTCTAATCTTTTATTCTAACCGTTGGCCGTAACAGTTATGTTTCAAATTATTCTAGAGGCTATGAAATAGAAATAATTGTGGATCTGAATGCAGTTATTTGTAGTTATTTTATGTTTTTGTTAAGTTTTTTTATTTATTATTTTTTATTAATTACTTAATTATTTGTTGCACAAGACAATCAACGAACACTATAAAATAGCTACAATTAATCACATTCGAATACACAGCACACATAACCTGAAGATGGCATTCAAGCATGAAACACACACATACAAATATATCTGGAGAACAAATATATATATATATATATATATATATATATACACATACTGGCAAAACCAAAGACAATCCTAATTGTTTTATAACTCCTTAAGCAGATTTTCTCAGCAATTCCAAGAAAATTTGGATTACTACTACACACAAAAGACAATGGTTAAACATTGCAAAACATAAGAAAAATTAATTCCTTTTAATAATATGTGGAAATAACCACTCTGCCTGATGAAGATCGTGAGACCCAAAACGCGTGTACCAAAATATGAGAAATAAAGTATAATATATATTTTAAAAAATCCACATTAAAACCAAAAACGATCTCTTTATATTATATATATATATATATATATATATATATATATATATATACTGATGATAACCTCAAGTGACTCATTGCACCTTCTCGGGCTGGCATGAAGTGGAAAGACTATATTGAATCCATTGCTAGATCAGCTGCTACGAAAGTCGGCTCATGTGTCATACAAGATGATTTTTCTCTCCAGTATCTATCTAACGTATCTATAAATCTACTATTCATCCATGCTTAGAATTTATTGTTTTGTCATCATGGTATGTTTTAAACGTTTTATCGTTGAGGTTAAGGGTGATGTATGGATAATCAACTACTTTAAGGTTAGAGGAAATCACACTCCTAAACCCTAGTAATTTAAAGGCCCTAACGATTTTCTTTTGGATCTTTGTGGTAAGTGGACCTTACTATTGTGGATGAAAATGAGTCCATCATCTCTATATAGTCCTATTTGTTTGGGATCTACTATTCTACTAAGGGTATCTAAAATATAAATACATGCTAAATCAGCAACCTGGGCTGAATCATATCCACCTATAGGGACATCAAAATTGTCATTAAGGCATGTAGTCCATGTAGAATTGTTAAGAGGTAAAAGTGATTTACTAGATGTTAGGATGATATTAGTCTCCTCATCAGTGATCTCCACATAGCTTTTTGCAAAGTTAATACAATTTACCAAGAGATCCCCGGATATAGAGGAATAGAAATTTATGATATACAATTTGATAAATGTAGCTCTTTCCTTACCACCAGTATTGAAGAATCTTTCCAGTAATTAGTACAGGTTGTAATTAGTAATTTGACGGTTATTTTTTTTTATTATATTTTTTGTGAGTTGATCTAAAAATTCAGCTTTGTCGTTAACTGGTTCAAGAAAGAAGTAATTTCGGATTTTAATGTTTATTAATCGTATGGCTCTGTAATAATAAATGTATTGAGCTCTTTTTGTGGATCAGTTTTAATATTTTATATTAGTAGGATCCACTTGGAATATATACTAACGGATTTGTCATTTTACTTTATATATATATATATATATATATATATATATATATACATATATATATATATATATATATATATATATATATATATATATATATATATATATATAATGTAAATCCATTTAAACTCGGTGGGTGAAAAAAAAACCTGGATAGCACAATTTTTAAACAAATTGGCATCCGAGGAAAATATTTGGTAAAAAAAGAGGAAAAACCAGAATTCTTCGAACAGGATGAGAGAAATCGTTCAGTACCTTAAATCTCTGGTACAAAGGAAAAACCCAGCAGATAATAAGTTAAAATGAAGAGTAAGTAGAGTAAATATAAAAAAAATAAAATAAATAAATAAATCCTAATCATGAGGATTTACACACACACACACACACACACACACACACACACACACACATATATATATATATATATATATATATATATATATATATATATATATATATATTGAACAATAAAAAATATTAAAAAATTAAAATCTTCAGACGCACTGGGTTGTATATAAATATTCCTTCGTTTTTATTATTATTTCATTTAGATTCCTCGACTAGTTTCGGCCAACATGGCCATCGTCAGGAGAAAAATAATTTTCTGTTTGCTGGTAGCAGTGAACTACAGAAATGAATGTCTTGATGGAGAAAATGAACTTCTGTCTGTAGTTTTCATTTGTTTTATTTTTATTTTTTTTTATCGTGAATTTTGGTCAGTCTTAGTGTTGGTCAAACAATCTCTTTTAAGTTGTTATTTAAGCTAAGAGTATATGGATTCATGCTGCTCTGAATTCCCTTGTTCATTTTGACAGTTTTATTGGTTCCTGGAAAGGGGATGTGTCTCTGTTAAGTGTGTGTGTGTTATTTGGTTCTTAGGGAGTGAGTGAGTATGATGTGTGTAAGCGTGTATATTACTATGCGTGTGTGTTATCATTTATGTGTGTGTGACGTTAAACATCATTTTCAGCGGATATTCGTATTTGAGTAGGTTCTGCCTTAATCTATTTTCACCTATGGACCTGAATATTTGAGTAGTCTTATTAAAGGAAAATTTGCGATGTTTGGTAGGAATTGAGCCTGCATCTCTCAGGCAGAGGGAACTACCGTTCAATTTGGCATGCATTATCACTTGGCCACGTGCAATTTGGTGGCGCCAGAGCGCTTCCCATGAGCCTTGCTTTTTGACCTGAAATTGCCCCTGTTGCCTGAGGCCTCGTATTGATTTGCAAGGTCGTAACCATTGTTTTTGGCTATTTAAATACCTGGTGTAAATGGCCAGGCAGCTACTGAGGTACTGAACTTTCTAATGACGTCATGTCGCCATTGTAAACTTATCTGCGCCACACTGTATGTATGTGCGTCCGTGTGTGTGTGTGTGTGTTATTCCTTACCTGATAAATCCCAAAGATATACTCTCAGTAACGTCTTGATTCTGCATGTTGTTGTATTTTTCTCTCCAAATATTTGATGGCACCACATAAATATGGAAATCTTCCAGCTGGAGGGAAAAATGAATAAGTTGATAAACTTTAGCAAATATATTTCATCCATTTTAAAAAACAAATTAGTCAAGCAAATTACATGGATCTTCTTGAGGTGCCACTCTAGGCAAATACTTTTTACGCGATTCTTAAAAGTTCCTGCAGATTCTGGCAGAAATGCACTAACTGCTATTGTCATTTAAAAAGTCTTTATTAATTTACTCAAGTTTCTAATGCTGCTGCTATATATATTTACAGTTATGACAAAGGATACTTCGGTTATTAGAGTTTAATTTAAATCCTACTAAATTTGATCTTAGTTGACCAGATATAAACACCAAACATTGGTCATCTACTGCAATGCTATCCATTCAGGATTTTATTAATTTATACTGCATGGTACTGACCTATGAGTGAACTCTCACTAACACATTATTGATCTGACCTGTGCATGAACCTACAACAACCCATCCAATAAGAGCAATAAAGATTTTAGCATTGTCTTCTTTTCTCCGCCAATTCCCCTTTGCTATTTTATTTCATTTCTCCTTTGTGGCAATTTCTAAAATTAACTTCATAATAAACTACACAATTTCTAAATGGCCATACTTTGATTTGCATTTGCTAAACATTTCAGCAAAACAACAACAACAACAACAAAACGTTCAGAATAAATCATTAAAAAAATTGATTAACAAACAATGGTGACAGATCAAGGGCGTGATTTTGTTAATATTTTTGGAAACATGCATAGATAGATATATACTTTCCTTTTCTTTTTATGTGTCGTACCCCTTCAGGGCGTAGGCGATCATTTCACTTCCTCCTATCCCTAGTAGCTCTCAATAAGTTTTAACTCTTTGCTACTTCTCCCAGAACCTGTTCTGTCATCCCTAAGCCCGCTAGGAATGTCACGCGTTACTTTCCCTTGTCTCTCTTTCTCTCTATCCGACCTGTGAGTATCAGATTCTCCAAGCCCTCCGTTCTCATTACGTGTCCCAGAAACTCAAGCTGCCTCTTTCTGATGTTAACTATAAGCTTCCTCCTTGTTTGTATCGTCTCCCTCATCGTTGCTCACAAACTCGGTCCATGATATCCTTAGCATCCTTCTGTAGAACCATACTTCCGTTACCTTGTGTCTCTTCTTCATTTTTGAGGAGACTGTCTAACATTTACTGCCGTAAAGGAGGACAGTTGGAATTGATGAATAACTGACACACACAGACATATATATATATATATATATATATATATATATATATATATATATATATATATATATATATATATTTCCCTGTTCTAAAATTAATATAGTTTTGCAGACAAGTAAAACACATTCGGATGTAAGAAACATTTGATTTCTATATATGTAATCATTATAATCAGTATATTCCTGCCTCTGCCCTGTTGCTATTGTACAAAATGCCCATGTGTGAAACACCCAGAAACCTCAACAGATGTCTATATAAGCATCGCAGAAACATGCTGCATAACAATACTTTAAATGCACTGGTGGTGAACTGTTATACACCTGGCAACAGTTTCAAGTTAATAAATGTCAATCTGGCCACAAGAGAAAAGCATTTATTACGAAGAAAGGCTCATACACAATATCACCGATCATCACAAAAGCAATAGGAGCACAATGCGGTTTACCAGCTAATAGAGAAAAAAAATCACAGGGATCTGCTTAGAGTGGGCTTATTTAAAATCCAACAACTTATTATAAGTGCACACCTGTATTTCAGTAGGTGCTCCATTTATTTATAAAACAGAATATTTATTTATTTTCACCTACCGGCCTGAATATTCGAGAAATCTTATAAAAGAAAAATTTGTGCTATATATATATATATATATATAAGCCGAATTACGCGCGCCTTATTGCGGTTTATACATTGTTTTTTGTAAGAAAAGGATGACTGATTTTAAATCATTGTTATAATTAGTGGAGAAAAATGATGCATTCAATATTACTCATTGATCTTGCCGGTGTGATCTCCATCTTCTGGGTTTCTCCTCCTATATTTTGGATAGGAGTCATTCCCTTGTTCAAATTTAAATTTAATTTAAATCAAAGGGAAAAAAAATTCAGTTGTGGGTTTTGTGCAAAAACAGCTTGATCTGGCCCCTTTGATATGTATTTGATGCAATACTTGATTGAATGAATTGATGAGTAGATTTCAACATTGATATGACAGATGAATAGTCGCAACGAATATGTATTGTATGGCACTACACACTGACTGGTGATTTCTAGCTCAACTTAATGTCCGTATTGTCTAATTTTGATCTTGCCGATGTGATCTCCATCTTCTGGCTTTCTCCTTCTATAATTTGGTTAGGAGTCATTCCTTTGTTCAAATTTAAATTCAATTTAAATCAAAGGGGAAAAAATTCAGTTGGGAGTTGTGCTCCCGCGGACCCCATTTGATCAAAATGAAATATACTTATGGATAAGTATATGGATACACCCTAGGAACCATTCCCTTGTTCAAATTTAAATTTAATTTAAATCAAAGGGGAAAAAATTCAGTGAGGGATTTGTGCCACAACCCCCACCTCGGGTATCCTCTTTCACCAAAATGAAATATACTTATCCAAATATCCTAGGAGTCATTCCCTATTTCAAATTTAAATCGTATATATATATATATATATATATATATGGGTATGAAACATATGCATACATGCACATATACTTGCACATAATTATAAATATTTTTCTTCCTCAGGTGTTATAAATACGGTGCTTAAGGTTATGTGACAGAGCTATGTATTAGTGAATATACATAATATTTAACGTCGATAGCATGACTCATAGTTTCATGTGGTCTTGCAATCTTCAGAGCGTATTCTGACCGTTATAGAGTTCGCGGTCATGATTCAAAATTGTGTTAAAGCTTGTTTATTTAATTATTGTTTCCTAAAATATTAAAATTAATTATTTATAATTTATATCTTTCATATTCTAAAGTTCGAAAGCTGAACAATAAAAAAAATATTTAAATTTAAAATTAAGTAAACAAGATATCAAGGTGGTAACACTTTTTTTTTTTTTTTTGCATAAAATACTTGAACTCTATAAAGGTCAGAATACACTCCGCATCTGAAGATTGCAAGACTGCATAAAACTCTGAGTCGTACTATCAACGTTGGATATTATGTATATTCACTAACAAATAAATCCTAATCAGCCCGGTAACACCTACCTAGGCTTAACCACATGGGATCATCAGGGTGAACTGGAGATTTCTGGTGCTTTCTTTTTTTTTCCCATTTTTCCTCGGATGCCAATTTATTTGAAAATTGTGCTATCCAGGTTTTTTTCACCCACCGAGTTTGAATAGATTTACATTATATATATATATATATATATATATATATATATATATATATATATATATATATATATATTGTATTTAAATTTCAATCTTCCATGAATCGGCTCATGGCGTATGAAACGTAAACAAATGACGTCACACATTATGAAATGGACAAAGTCCGACAATTATTTTAAGACATTTTTATGTTTATACATTCTTTTTATAGATACAAATATTTAAGTAAATTCTCTGTTTATAATAAACAGTATTAAATAACATTTACCGGCCTGAATGTCCGAGAAATTTTCACAGAATACATATATATATATATATATATATATATATATATATATATATATATATATATATATGTCCCTCATGGATAGCACAACTCGGAGTTTCATGCACAACGCAATCTCCAGGTGCTGGGTACTGACCAGACGTTAATCTGAAAATTATATTGTGCATGAAACTCCGAGTCATGTTATCGGTGATAGATAATATGTATATGTATTAATATATACTTAATATCCGTTTTATTATATACAGCACTGTTTTATTAATACTCGCACTATACGTGCAATATATATATATATATATATATATATATATGTGTGTGTGTGTGTGTGTGTGTGTGTGTGTGATAAGATAGATAACAAATAGGAAACGATTATCAGTCTAACATATTTCATTTTTATTTAATTGATAAACGTTTCCTATCTGAGCCCCAATTTTTTCCACTATCTCCATTCCTAAAAGAATTACTACTTTTCCAAACGAATATACACGACTACAAAAATGTTAAAAAAGTAAAAGGAAACGGTTAAACCCATGACCTTATGTCAAACAAAATAGACAACACATACAATTAATTTAAATACTAATTTGCTGGTCATTGCGATATTATGAGTAAGAAGATCAATTATTTCCAGTTTATTCTATTATCCTATCAGTTATTGGGCAGACAGTAACGATTATATTTCAACTTACTATAAATGTTGTTGAATAGAAATAAATTGTGGGTCAGAATGTAGTTATTTGTAGCTGTTATATCGTGTTGCTTGTTAACTTTTAACTCGATATTTGCTATTAATCTACAAGTTCGTTATTGGACTATAAAAGCCAGAGTTGTGGTGTGTTAATCATCCTATGTGAATGTTTGTAGCTGATCTCCGATCAGTACTGACACAACAACAATAGAGAAGGGGTATGATGCTGTAAGACTCGAAACCTCTGGTGATCCCCGGCTAAAAACATCACTGATGATGTGTTCCAAAGTATCAAATGGATGCAATTCACGAAAATATTACTTAGGGTATTTCATATTTATTCATTACTCTTTATTGATTATTATTAAATTTACTTAGTTACGGTCAAAGGTGCCTTTGTAGTTTGTTAATTTGCTTATTATTTATTTACTTAATTTGCTATTTATTTGTTTCCCCTTTGGGATATTTATCTTATTTGTTTATTTGAAAGTATTGTCTTTGTCTAAAGTATCTGCGTTGTATAGAATGAATACATTTGCATTTTATTTGGTGATGCTTTACAAGGTATTAATTTTAGTTTTCGATTTTTAAGTAATGTAGTAAAACTTTGTTTTACAGTCTGTATTTTGAGATGAGTTCAGACCGTTTAAGTAGTAATGTGAGTTGGTCTGGGAAGGTCATTCTAGCCATATTTTCCTCCAGACAAATTTTTATAGCCTGATGCACTTTTCCTTATTTTTTATATTTTTCGTGTATTTTTGTTTTTAATTTCCCATATACGTTTAGGAAGAGTTGTGGTGTTCGCATATTTACTGTTGGTAAAGGATGTTTTGTGTATATAGTTTCTCTGTTTCCAGGGTCTTTCATTTACTCCTCTGTATATTTTTCTTTGTTGTAGGCTGTTTTTACAGTGGCTTGGTATATTATATTGTTTTGCAAGTAATTGCCATTTAAGGGACATTTGTGTGTATCTCTAATGTTACAGCTATATTTTACTCTTAATCAGTTTTTGAGTAAAGATTACATCCACGGTGACTCTATGGACTCATCCAATACAATAAAGAGTTCCATGGCATGAAGTCATTGGTTGTTGGTTGGAGTCAGTCTTCATACTAACTATACAAGTGTTACGGCAAATAGCCTAAGCATTATGTATAAAATTACTTATACGAACTACGTTATATCAAGTCCGAGTGTGTGTTATAACAAAAACCTTACAATAGGAAGTTATAATATCACCATAGAGATCAAATATCACACAATAAAAAATACTAGAGACATTGATGCACTATTTTAAGCCCCTCCCCCTAGTTAGAAGGGTTATTCAATAAGTCTGTAGCTTATACCGGGTTTAACAGTAAAATTGTCCAAATCGTGTAAAAGCATAATTATCCGCCCACAAAATGTTTAATATCTAAAGAAAAAAAACACCAAACTAATTCAGTTTCTTTTTTCCAGGTTTTCATATAAGACGTTTAGATCTTAACACCATTTGTCATAAGAATCACTGAAAAACCCTTTGAGTTATTCAACTAGAACGAGAACAGATTAAAATCATTTTGTGTCAGACCTACTGTCTTCCCAACTGAGCAATGATGAAAGGGAAAAGATTATTCAAGCTTTCAGTAATGGTACCAACATTGATACTCTGGCTTACATCTTCAAAGTCCATTCAAGAACTATCAAAAAGTTTTAAAAAGAGGGGACAGTAGAGTGGAAAACTGGATTAGGAGGTCACCACAGCAAGAGGGATTATCATTTCAAATTAGAGTTAAAGAAATCAATTACAAAAATCCAATTCTGTTCATAAGATGTTTGGCACATGAGAGAGGAATTTCAGACATGAAAATCCAAAGAGCATTGAGAACAGACTTGAAAATGAAATTGTACGTGAAACCTGTGAGGCACACTTGTTACTCCAGGACAGAAAGTTAGAAGGTTAGAGACGATGAAGATCATCTTGAATAAGTTGGAAAATTATCCTGGAATAATGTAGTTGAACTTTATTTCAATCCTTCATGAGCTTCCGATCCTTAGCTATGTTTAATCAATGATGAACATGTCATTTTCGTTTATAATCGATTTCATCACGATTCTTCTGTTAAGCTTGGAGAGTAATTATACATTCTTATTGTTCAATGTACAGTCCAATAGTGTTATGAAAACCTCGGAGAATTCTAGTAAGATATCTTTAAACATTTCTAAGATACAACGGTTTAGAGCTTAATCTAACAATTGCGCAATACACCCGGTATAGGGGGGGGGGGTAAAAGGGTGGATCAGTAAATCTGTAGCCTGTCCAATTAGCTTAATTTTAAGTTCAAAATTTTCACAGTGCAAAGTTTGATCTCTATGATTAGGAGCAAAATTTTGTGTTTCGTACATTCACAAAGTTATCTCATATTAATTTCCCTCTCCAAGTTCTCCACTGCCTTAACCGGGTATTGAACTCACACTGGATCTAACTAACGCCTTTATTCACTGTGTCATGTGTGCACAATACCCGGTTAAGTCAGTGGAGAACTTGGAGAGGGAAATTAACAGGAGATAACTGATAACTGACATCCATTAAACACGGCACATGGAAGTAGAACAGTCTACCCCAGTGAGCGAAATAAAGGGTTCAGTTCGAAATTCCAACCACCTGAAGAAGGCCGGAGCGTACAACGGCCGAATCGTTGTAATAAATATAAGACGAGGACAATAGTACGAATAATGTAAATAGTGGAAAAAGTATACTTGTGATGTCTTTCGTATTACAGGACTTAATCGGGCTAAATTTGTTATGTTGGGACGAATACACATACACACGAACGAGGGGTCCTGGGAATTAAAAATGTTCTTTTTAGAATATCTTAATGTAGATGACCTTGCAATCAAAGCACTCTCTAGACATTTCCGGTTTAGTGAACTGTTTTCTTCTTTGATCAGAGGAGCATTTTCTATGTCAGAATTGGAGTCACTCTCGGTACGACGAATTCGGCTAAATATAAAAAAAATTCTAAAAAAATTCTAAAAAGAAATTCAAAAAAAAAAAATCTAAAAAGATAAAATTCTAAAATCCCTAGCACCCGTCGTTCGTGGGCATGTGTACCTGAAATCCCGTCACAAGTAAACGATTTCCACTTTGTCATACATTTTCCCCATTATTGTTCTTGATATATGAAAATATATATCGTTATTTCATATATATATATATATATATATATATATATATATATATATATATATATATATATATATATATATATATTAAAATAAGGAGAAAGAACAGTAAGATTTATAATCAAGTATTCTTACTAATTATTTTTAAAAAACAGTACTCAATACAATTCTGTAGAGCATAAAAATTATAACTTTATCGATATATATATATATATATCTATCTATCTCTCTCTCTCTCTCTCTCTCTATATATATATATATATATATATATATATATATATATAGTGTATTTAGGCAGCAACCCCCCCCTTTTTAAAACAGTTAACCGTATCCTCAAAAATAGCACCTACAAAATCAAAACTACAGAGAACCAAAATTATTTCAGTTCAAATGACCCTTAAGAAATTGTATTCCTGTTCAAACCGAACTCATAAATAATTGCATTAGTCACACTACTACATGCCTATCCAGAAGCCTTAAATATCAAAATATAGCAAACACTCAATAATATTAACTACGAGCAAGGCCAAATGTGCTGACTGTGTTTGGAACTATAAATCTAGAAACATACACACAACCCATACACCCAATTAAAAAGCAAAAATGAAATCATCCTTGATAATGGCTAAATGTATAGCCGGAAGCACTCAGAATTATAGAATATTTGGACAGTTTCTACACACCCTGTATGTAAACATTTGTTCGAGCATAAGAAAAATTGAATAAAAACCTTAATCGCAGAACCTTTTCTGTCATCTTTAATGAAGCACAAACGTACACACATGGGCATATATATATATATATATATATATATATATATATATATATATATATATATATATATATATATATATATATATATGTAATGAAAAACAAACCACTTTAATGTACCATTACGATAATTTATTTCACCTAAATCCTTTTTTAAGTATTCAGGATCATCAGGTAAATCTTCCAACAACGAATTGAGAAAAAAAATGGGATTAGAAATTGGTGGGTAGTGTAATTTTTGTAATTTAATAGAGGGGGTTGAGAGTGGTAGTTAAACAGACAATATAAAGTATAGGGAGGGGTTAATTTTATATCTCTCTTAAGTATGTTTTATATTGGAGTAGGAGGAATGACAGAAACTTGACCTCTTTAGATGGTTAATAAAACGGAAATGAATTGTAGAAAATGTATACAAGTGAGTCTTATGGTAAAGAGAGAGATAGGGGGGAGGGGGGAAAGAGAGATGGAGTTGTTATAATTTTGTTTTAACAAAATTATGTAAAAGATAGTTTTTACAATGTTTGATAGAAAATTCGATGTCTGAAAAAAATTTTGTTATTAACTTAAATGTTTAATTTTTTAAGTAAATAGTTTCAGGACTAAATATAACTATTATTGCAATAAACATATTTATCTAGGACATAAAGAAATATTTAAAATCTTAATAGTTTATTCACCCGACTAATTGTATTCCCCCATATATATATATATATATATATATATATATATATATATATATATATATATATATATATATAAACAGAAGGAAAATTTTCTATGCTGACGCGTTTCGTTCTTTTGTCTTTATCCATATTGAATACCTTTTTTACAGATATTTTTCATTCATATTTGAATTTTTTATACATACACAAGCACAAACACATTTATATACATATGATAAAAATATAGTTTTAAAGTTTGCTATAGTTATCGACAAATGTTATTCATTTTATAGATAGAGCGTATGTAAATATAAAAGTGGACACTGAGGTCAACACACAGTCTGTTTTATGCATGAAAACAGAATGTCGCCGTTCGATGTTTATCTCAGTGACCATTTACACACACACACACACACACACACACACACACACACACACACATATATATATATATATATATATATATATATATATATATATGAATCTATCCAGCCCTTATCTTAAATAACAATTTATAAGAGAATGACCAACACAAGGTCTGACCAAAATTCATGTTAAAAAACAAAAAACAAAAACAAATGAAAACAACAGACAAAAGTTCATTTTCTCCATCAAGGCATTCATTTCTGTAGTTCACTGCTACTAACAAGCAGAAATATTTTTTCTCCTGATGATGGCCATGTTGGCCGAAACTAGTCGAGGAATCTAACTGAAATAATAAAAATGAAAGAATATTAATATACAACACATTGTATCTGAAGATTTTAAATTTTAATATTTTGTATTGTTCAAAACATATATATATATAGGGGGAAATTACCCAATATCGGAGATAGACCGTTTATAGATATAGACTATGAGAGCATAAAAATCGACACTGCATGGTGACTGTCTGTTTCACGCTTTACTGCGATCATCAGATTAAATGCCTCTTTCTTCCGCATTAAAGCGTGAAATTAACAGTCACCACCAGGTATTGATCCCTATGCCCACACTGCCTCATTTCTAGGTATGTGTGTGTGTGTGTGTTAGTGTGTGTGTGTGTTAGTGTGTGTGTGTGTGTTAGTGTGTGTGTGTTAGTGTGTTTGTGTGTGTTAATGTGTGGATGTAGAACATAGAATTCTGATGTGTAGATGAAAATCTTTGTTCTCTTTCGTCAACTTCCTCTAACAATAAATTCTATTTGCACTTTATTGAATGCAATTATTTGATTCGCTGCTGTCAATATTTTTCAATAATATCAGATCGATCCAAACATAAATGAATACTTTGGCTTGATGGATAGTTCTCGATACATAACAGAAACTTTACTATACAAAAAAAAAGGCTCTAATTAGATACGGCCAATCCTATAACTATAGAGCTATTTAATGTCAGCGAAAATGCAGCCGATCAACTTTTTTTGAATCATTTCACCCTAAGGAAGGTGATAATGCCACTAGTACGCAGGAGGGGTTACAAGGAGTGGAAGTGGATGTGAAGACTGAAAGTGGGGAGGACTGAGGACAGGACAAAAAATGAACAGGGTTTATGAAGACAAAAGATAGCGATTGACGTTAAATTTAAATTTTTGAAGATTGTAGTTATCAGGGAAGAAAGAAATCGGAAGGGAGTTCCACAGGTGAGAAGTGCGAGAAAAGAAACTGTTACAATAGAAGAGGAGGTTGCATCTAAGTAGTTCAACAGTAAAACAACGTGACCTTGTTGCCAATCTAGTAGCACGTTTAAATTCACGTAATCGGGACACAAGGGGGAAAAGATCGTCAGAACATTTGACATGAAAATATTTGTAGAAAAGACAGAGGGAAACCACGTCATGTCGGTAAGAAAGTGACCGAAGTCGAGATGCCGGGTTAGGATCGATTATATTACAGACCCTTCATTGGATTTTGTCAAGAATCTCGAGATGTACAGCAGGAGCACCAGACCAGATATAACAACAGTATTCAACGCACGGACGAATGGTAGATTTATAAATGTAAAATATAGATTCTGACAGAAATCTTTTTTTTTTTTTTTAATGGAACCTTATTCCATCAATTGTACCAGTTATCCCAAAGTCCTTTCCAATTTCCACAAAAGTTTTGAGAGGTGCCGTCAGCTGTTTTTGTGCATTTTTCTTAAACTCATCCATAGTAGAAAGTCTTTTTTCTCGTTGTGATTTTAATTTTGGTAAAAGTTAGAAGTCATAGGTAAGTCCAGTCGGGACTGTAGTGGGGTTAACATACCTGTGCTCTGATCTAACGCAATCGTCTTTTATTTCAATTAATCTCCGTCGACTAGTGAGTGTGTGGCTTTTAGACCTTTTATGAATATCTTAAAGTGTCTGTTTTCCATCCAGGGTGAGTGCTAATATATTTACGTGTCAAATATTTGTTATTTTTTTCTTGTTATTGATCTACACAATGGTCACCCCTCTAGGCAACTCTTCACCTGGATTCTTTTAAAAAAGTGCAGTCTATTCTGACATGATCTCAGTTGAGACAGAGACTACAATGAGATTTTTTGCAAAAATCCCCCGACAATCCATGACGCATTGTAATGATGAATGTGAGGGCTATACAAGCGAACTTAGCGGTATATCGCTGTCGATTAAATAAGACAGAGTTTCTGTTCGCGCATGTGCAGTACGGTCCACTCTAATTGACTGACAAGTTACATCAATGCTAGTTTATGAGATATCTGGAATGTTTAAATACTTTCATATATTATATTGTGTAGATTAATTTGTCGGTTTTATCTTCTCCGGCGAAGATCCTTTTATTAATCAAAAGGCAGATCATGTTTATGGTTTAAAAAAAAAGTTTGACATCGGACAAAGCGCCGCCCAAATGGCCACCTTTGACTTCTATTCATAACTCAAATATTAATGAGATGTTTCCATGGCGACAAATAAACTATAAGCCTGACAACAAAGATGGTTCTCTGAAACATGACAGCATTGAGTAAATTCTATTTTTCTACATACTAATATCACACACACACACACAAGAATACACCCATAAACACACACAAACATACACCCATACACACACAGAGAACACGATCGAGAATGTGAGATTTTGACGATATATATATATATATATATATATATATATATATATATATGTACAAACACACAATCATCCACAGACAGACAGACTGTTTCGCTCTTTCATAGCTTATCAGTGTGGCAAGACATATCCGACGATCGCTTCAAGCCGAGATCGAAATCCGACCGATTTCGTATCAGTCGGAATATATATATATATATATATATATATATATATATATATATATATTTGAGGTAAGATATAAAATTTTATATATCAATAACAATATGGGGGAAAATCTATGACAAAGTAGAGAAAAGTTTCGTCATTTAGTACTTCGGAGGATGAAGTCCCAAAGGATGTAACTGTAGTTATATATATATATATATATATATATATATATATATATATATATATATATATATATATGTAGACCCTTCTACCGCCCGGTCAACACTCCTCCCCCTTCTCCTGGACAAGAGTAGAGGCTCACACCTTGTTTCCTTTCTAAGAAGGAGTTCCCAGTACTCTCTCTCTTTCTCTCTCTCTCCCTCTTTCTCTGGCCTCTGTACAAGTGCTGATGTGTTTTCTCCCGTGACGTGTGCAGTCTGTGGCATTGCCTCTTCATTTTGAGGGTACACGGTTGACAGTTCACTGGTTGCTGTTTCCGACTGGTAGTTAGGAGCCCTAACTCTTGCGTGGCGTCTTGAGCGGCCGCTCTGATCAACAGTTGCATAATACCGGGGTGTTTGTAGTGCCATATCGCGCATGGAACGATGTCCCTGCAGTCACCTCCGGTGGGCAACCCTGAGGCCACATTATGATGCTGGCTGTGCCAACTCCTCTCTGCTCATGTTGCGGTCGATAACCATCTGCTTCTCTTACTTCAGGCCTTCTCATCCTCCAACTTTTACTCCACATGAAGACTAAGGCCTGAAGTACTTCAGGCCTTCTCATCTTCCAGCAATTACTCTACATGAAGACTCAAATGAACCAAAAAAGAAAACCTAAACCAGCCACTCAAAAATCACCTAAACCCTTCAACATTTCGTTCAGCAACATCCGTGGCATAAGAACAAATTTTTGCAATGTGGAATCTTTTCTCACTGCAAACAGCCCGGATATAATGGCCCTGTGCGAGACAAACCTTGTCCCATCTATTCCCTCCTCTGATCTCTCGATCCGCGACTACCTTCCTATCCTCAGGAAAGACTCTATAACCCACATGCACGGCCTTGGTGTCTATGTCAAGGATCATCTCCCCCTGGCCAGAGAGTTGTCTCTCGAATCACCAGACCATTCGTACATGTGTCTCCGACTATCTCTCCTCAATGCCGTAAGCTATCTCTTCTTCCTCTATCGCTCTCCATTCTCTCAAGACTGCGGGATACTCGACAGCATATCGGATAGCATAGACAAGGCCCTCTCTCTCCACCCGTTTGCTCAAGTATTCGTGTTTGGTGACTTTAACGCCCATCATACCAAGTGGCTCGAGAATGCTACTACTGACCGGGCTGGCATTCAAACACTTAACTTCTCAATTTCTCAATCCCTCACGTAGATAGTCAACTTCCCCACGCGTTTTGCCCCCAACCTGGCAGATAAGGCCTCCCTTCTAGATCTGTGTTTTACCTCCATCCCCGAATCCTGTAGCGCCACACAGCTCTGCCCTCTTGGTAACTCCGACCATGCCGTGGTATCTGTTAACATTTCCTTCAACTCCACACCCCGCAAAGAACCTCCCATTACTAGAACCTCGTTCTACTACCAACGATCGGATTGGGACTCGTTCCGTGACTTCCTCCGTGATGTCCCCTGGGATGTTGTCTTTACACTCCCTGTCCATGAATGTGCTTCTGAGGTCTCATCTTGGGTTAAAGCTGGAATCGACGCTTTCATCCCCTCAAGGAAATTTAAGGTCAAGTCGCACTTCTCCCCTTGGTTCTCCGCTGCTTGCTCAGCCGCCATTGCCCATAGGAACCATTTCTTTCACTTATTTCGTAGCGACATGTCGGACTGCAATAGACGTCTCTTCGCCTCCGCTCGTAGCGTGTGCAATCGTGTCATCAACGAAGCTAAGACAATATTTGCTGCTCGGATGAGGGAGCGTATTGCATCTCGCAAATTTGGCTCCAAAGATTATTGGCGGCTCTGCAAGAGTGTCCTGAACAATAGAAAACCCTCCATACCTCCTTTATTCAACCAGTTCGAGGTCTTGACCTCCTCAACCGACAAGGCTGAATGCCTTGCTCGGAAGTTCTCGTATAACTCGACGCTTGACTCCACGGGTGTACCCATACCTGACTTATCTCTAAGAACTGAAGCCCTATTGAGCGGCTTACGCATAACCCCGTCATCAGTACTGGGTATTATCTCCAAATTAGACCCCCACAAGGCGGAGACGGCATACCAGCCACTGTCTTGAAGAAATGCGCGCCTGAGCTAGCACCCGCCCTCTCTAAACTGTATAATTACTGCCTCAAGGAATCCTGCTTTCCCGACTGCTGGAAGTCCGCATCCATTGTTCCTGTCTTTAAGAACTCTGGAGACCCCTCTGACCCCGCTAATTACCGTCCTATTATTCTCCTACCCCTCTTCGGCAAAGTCTTCGAAGCCCTAATCAACGCAGAAGTGTTTAACCACCTTACCACAAACGACCTTCTCTCAGACAAGCAATACGGTTTCCGCTACGCCCGTTCTACAGCTGACGTGCTTACGGCCATCACGGAAACCGTCTACCAAGCGCTTCAAAATAATGGTGAGGCTCGTGCCGTGGCCCTAGAAAGCGTTTGATAGGGTTTGGCATGCCGGCCTTCTTCGTAAGCTCCAGGGTTACGGTATTACTGGTCGACTGTTTGATCTGATACAATCAATCCTATCAAATCGAGAATTGAAGGTCGTTCTCAACGGTTTCTCCTCCAGTTCCTATCCCACGAACGCAGGTGTTCCCCAAGGCTCCATCCTTGGCCCCACACTTTTCCTTATTTTCATCAACGACCTTCCAGACGCCATAGGTTCCCAAGTTGGCATCTACGCGGACGACACTACAATTTACTCCTGCCTCAAAACCAAATCTAGTGTCGCGGTCAAAACTAACCTGGCCGCGCGTCTTGAAATGGACCTCCAATCGGTTGTTAACTGGGGCAACAATTGGATGGTCAAATTTAACGCCTCTAAAACTAAACGACTCTCCATTAACCACCATAGATATCCTTACCTGCCCCCCATTAGAATGTCTGATAGTCAACTTCTTGAGAATGACTCCCTGCGTCTGCTCGGTCTCACGTTGACTGCTGACCTGAGATGGAACAAATACATTGAGTCAATTGCATCGTCCACCGCGAGGAAAGTTGGCTCTCTGTGCCGCGCCAGGAAATTTTTCTCCCCTGAATCGATACTTCAAATATACAAAACGACCATTCGCCCTTGCATGGAGTATTGCTGCCATATATGGTCTAGGGCACCTTCTGTTTACCTCGGAGTTCTTGAGAAGATCCAGAGGCGGATATGTAATGTGATTGGCCCTGATCTGGCGTCTCGCCTGCAGCCACTATTTCACAGTCTCCTCTCTCTGTCTCTTCTACAAATACTTTCATGGCAATTGCTCCGATGAGCTGCTTTCCCTGGTCCCCAGTCTCCATG
The DNA here is from genome assembly GCA_963932145.1 of Acanthosepion lycidas. Taxonomy (NCBI): domain Eukaryota; kingdom Metazoa; phylum Mollusca; class Cephalopoda; order Sepiida; family Sepiidae; genus Acanthosepion; species Acanthosepion lycidas. Next base: position 40,010,820 of record OZ010596.1, on the reverse strand, counting down.
AATACAAGCGCCTTACGAGTCTGGCATCCCGCTCTCACCCTTACACTGTAGAAACTTTAAAATGTAGCCGTCTCTTCTACTCCAATAGCTTCATACCTCGCACCTCTCGCCTGTGGAACACCCTTCCCAATTACTGTTTCCCTGATAGCTATAATCTCCAACTATTCAAATGTAATGTCAATCGACATCTCCAGTTACCTTGATCTACACACTACCCTTCCCTTCATCCTTTCTTCTATCACTCCTATCTGCTCCTGCTACAAATCTTCTGCAACCCCCCCTGCATCCTAGTGGCTTCATGCCTTGCTCGGGGCGCTAAGCTTAATATATATATATATATATATATATATATATATATATATATATATATATATATATATATATAGGTAAGGTAGTAATCTATTGGTATAATCCAGGCGAGTCCTATTAACACAACATAGAATTTGAAATATGCTAAAACTGACGCACAAAAGAAACGCTCCTTAAATCCTAAGGATCACTCCCCCAAATTTTGGAATTTGATATATGGACGAGTTTAAAACCAATAATTCTGAATACCAATAACACACTCTTTCATTTTACCAAAGTTACCTCTTGATTGTTCTTTATCGTTTTCGTTAATTTCCGTGAATTCCCGTCGAATTAAATTTTGACCGTGTGACCATTAGAATGTAGGTCAGCCCATCGGTCTCCCCCTCTCCCCCCCTACACAGGCTCTCCTACCTGATTTATATATATATATATATATATATATATATATATATAAAGTCATTACCAGAATTTCTTTTTCATATCTTATTCTCGGAAGAAGCTTTAATAAAAGGGAAATATGCTAGAATGACAAACATTTCCTATTTGTTCTTTATCTTATATACACTTCTGTGTATTGAACTCACAACTCTCCAAGGACACATGGTCCAGTGAATAAAGTCGTTGGTCAGATATAGTGGCTAGACCCAAAGACTTGTGAGTTCAATACCAGGCTACAGCAGTAGTGGACCAAAAACTTGGCAAGTTGAATTAAAGGGAAATAACTGAGACATACGAAAGAGGCATGACACGTGGAACTAGAACAATTTACCCCGGTGGACGAAATAAAGGATTCAGTTCGAAATTCCAATCACTTGGAGAAGACCGGAGCATACAACTGCCGAAACGTTGTGAATATGGCAATGAAGATGAGGATAACAGTAAATAATGTAAAAGTAGGTCTAGTTTTTCTGCTTTGGCAAATGCTCATTGTTCCCGAAATGTGTGTAATTTTTGAAAATACAGGCGATTTCTGGCCTGCAAAGTGAAAATCTGTTAATTTACTTCAAGAAGAGGAGATTTAAGATCACAAATGAGTATCGGAATAAATTATAAGACGAATTTTCGGAATAAATTATAAGAATTAAAAATGATCAGTTGTGTTGGATTTATCCTTCAAGACCGTTCCTACTTACAATTCACAAACTCAGCTTTCTCGTGAAAAACTTTACACTTAGGAATTAAAAGCCATTTAGTTTTCAAATAGAATTTAATTAATGGCTTATAAGCCATATACTTGTAATTAATGTGGGAATTTTATTTGAAGAAGAGAAAAAGAACTTTTGTTGATCTTAAATACAATGAAATCTTATAAACAGGCATTTAATAGTTGTGACTATGATTTTAGTATGCGTAGAAATTAGATTTTTAAACAATTTACTTTATTTTCTGATAAGTACGTACATTTGTTCCGGGCATAAATACTTATTTATCAATTTAAAACCTGCCCAAACGAAATTGTCTTAGCAATCTTGGTGTATTCTTTTCTATTTGTGGTGAATATTCTTTACAACACAGGAGGAAAAATATCGACAATTTTGTTGAAAAAGGTTTATTTTGCATAATTTGACATCAATCTTGGGGATCAAGATAAGTCATGTGCCCCATATCTGGTCTGTAATACACGTGTAGTAGTACCCTAATGAACATGTCACCAGCAGCGGACCTGTAGGTATAAAAACAGGCGAATCATTAAGTAACTCTCACTTCCTGTTCTCCTCTTTTCAAAGTGTGTGCCATCAACTTTTCACACCGAAGCCAAAAAGGCTTTGGCCTCTTCACAGACAAACACACCTACACAGGCAACTCACACCCAAATGCATTCATTAACAATTTTTTTGTTGTGCAGGCAATTTACTTCTAGGAAAAGAAACTCTTAAACTTTCCTTTTGTTGTTTTGTTAAATAAATATTATTTTGCATTGCAGATTAATCAATCTCTGTTATTTTGTGCATCTAGCTTTTCAGCACTATGTAAAATATTATTGTAGAAACCTTATACATTATTTACAGAAGTAGCCAACATAGTAAAGCAGTAAAGAACATCAACAGCTGACTCAAGGAAGTCGAACCGTTTACCATTTTGGGATACCTATGGTATGTTGGAAGCAGCAGAATTATCACGATTATTGTTATTTCTGGTTTTAACAATAAAAACCAGAAAACCATTATGCATCGAGATCTTCAATCTGCAAGACAACCATTACTATATACCAATGATTTCCTGTTCCAATTCTCACCAAGTTCGCAGTTACCTGCTGAAGTTAGAATGAAGAAATTACAGAACTAGCTTTTGCGTTTTCACCGGTGGAAACGGAATACTCATTGAAAGTAATGCCGACCATGATACAGAGGGAGACGACGTTGTAGCTAGTGCCGACGTTAATACTGAGGTAGACGACAATTCAGGCGTTGTAACTAATACCGACGGTAGACGGCAATTCAAATGTAGCTCATGTCTACGGTGATACGGAGGTAAATGATAATTCAGACGTTGTGCGGCATGCCGACAGTCTTACTGAGGTAGATACAAATTCGGATGTTTAACTAATGCCGACGGTGATACTGAGGTAGACGACAATTCTGGCGTTGTAGCTGATACCGACGGGAGACGACAATTCAAATGTAACACATGTCTATGGGATACGAAGGTAGATGACAATTCAGTAACTAATGCCGACGGTGATACGGAGGTAGACGACAATTCAGACGTTGTAACTAATGTCGAAGGTGATTCTGAGGTAGACGATGAATTAAAACGATGCCCACAATTTTTTAATCAAGATGAGTTAAACGATCTGGTTTGAAGACTGGTTCTATCTACAGAGTCTTCGGAAGCGCTAATCTCAAGATTAAAAGAAGAAATCCTTGCCCCAAAGGACCCCAGAATAACATTCTATCGTTCAAGAAGATCTGCTACCTTTTTGACACAAGATGACAGTTTGATGTACTATAATGTTTTTTGCAACACACTGATACATGTTGAAATTCACACAGTATTTAGTATTGTTGAAGTTTTCGCTAACATTTTTTCCAAGGACACATGGCCAAGTGGATAAAACTGTAACTTGACACAAAGAGTTCTGAGTTCAACTGTAGTGAACAAAGAAGGGTAGTTAAAGGGCGATAACTAAGATATCTATAAGAGGCTTGGCACATGGAACTAGAATGATCTACCCCGGTGGACGAAATAAAGGGTTCAGTTCGAAATTCTAATCATCTGAAGAAGGCCGGCGCGTACAACGATAAAGATGAGGAAAGCAGTCCGAACAATGTAAATAGTGGAAATAAGTACAATGCCTCATCTCAAAAACAGAGACTTTTTTGTCGAGATTTACAAACTCTACGTCTCGTTCAATTTCGCAAGGTTGTTAATTACATTTCTGCTCGAGCTTTAAATAAAAGACAATTTCAGATTTTATAGAATAAGAAAGAATCTGTATGTAAAGGTCCAGAAATGTACAACAATGTTCGTTGGCTTAGCTGAGTTTTGGTTCTGAAATGATCTGTTGAATGCTTAGATGATATAAAGTTCTTTTTGAATGACCAACAAGTGTCTTATCAAGAATTGTCTGACATCGCGTGGGTTTATTAACTGATATTTTTTGCAGGTTTTTGTGAACATTTAAATCACTTGAATATTAAATTACAGGGCTCTGGTAAGACATTTGATGCTTTGCTTGTTTACATAAAGGCTTTTCAAATGGAACTAGAAGTTTTTAAGAGGGGTGTTGATAATGAGATACTTCACAAATCTAAGTGGTACATCAATCTCCCAAAAGATTTCAGAAAAAAAACTGCCAATGTCTTCAAAAGCTGTTTTTAAACATCATCAAATCAACTGTTGAGCGCTTCTTTACAAGATTTGACAAATTCAGAGAACTGGAAGAGACAGCAAAATTCATTAAGTTTCCTGACAGTATCAAACTGGATGAAATGAACTTGCAAATGCATTTGATTGAATTTCATAGTAGCTCAACTTGAAAGCAGAAATTTGTTGACTTGGAAAATATTGAAAAGGAGCGATTAGAGACAGGAGTATCAGAGAAAATGCGGAAAACTAAGTATTAAGGACTTCTAGAAAATTTTGTCTGTTTAAAAAATTTTGCAACAGCATTAATATCCATGTTTTCACCTACATCTTCTTGTGAAACTTTGTTCTCAGTAATAAGTTTCGTAACAGGAGTAGACTAAGGGATGAAACTAATAGTGCATGCATATCTTTCAATGTCACTAAATATAAACTCGATATAAAATTTCTGTCACCAATGATCAGTAGTTTTATCCGATGTTTTCTTTTAAAAGTGGTAACGGTTTAGGGCTGTTTGAATGTAGTTTTGAAGGTAATATATATTTTGTTTTTTTATACATCATTTATAAGGCATTTAAAATACGCCAATGCTTATTTTTAATAACCTTTTACTTAAAAATGTATAACTGGGAAAATAGATGATTGATTAATCTAAAAAAATAACAGTGTTAACTTTTTATGTTGATGCTAATAATAGTTAATAGTATTTTTAAATTGTGTGAGTATGTATGGAAGTTACATTTCTACTTACAGGCTAATAAAAAATATCACAAGATACTTTTTCGTAATAACTTGTTATAATTTTTTTCATTCAGTCAGTTTTATATAATTTACATAATTTCTTACAATACTATGTCTTCACTAATCTAGAGTGATCTTTTTATCATTTAAAAAGTTCTTCACATACTTAAGAGATATCGAATAATATGTTATCAAAAATTTTTGTTGGTACATGGAAAAATTTTGTGGCAGAGATTTGGCCGGTTTTGGCAGGCACTTTCCAAAAACGGTTGTTCTTGTTAGCTTGTCTAAAGAGTCTTTCAGTTTCCTTTTTAATTCTGCTAACTTACTATGGGTTAATTCGTATGACTTGTATTACTAAGCCATTACTTTCCCAAAAAATATTCTTACAATGAAAAAACATTTTCTGGCTTTAAATAACATGCAAACCGTAGAAACCCAATACTCATAAAAAAACAACCATCTATAAATAGAAGCAATTATAATTTAAGTGCCCACATCCTCAAATGTCGATGTATAAAACTTTGTGGCGACCGTCCGTTACACTATCTAAAATAATAATATTTTGACCAATCAAAAAAAATTGGGGGGAGAAGTACAAACAGGTAAGTGGGTACAAAATACAGTTGGTTTAACTAGTGTGACGAGCTTAGTACAATAAATTTTCATTAACTTTTTGGGAAAATGAAAAGTTTTATTATTTTATAAGATACTCCTACTATTTTAAAAAGAATTTAATGGTTAATGTAACAAATACTTATATAATAAAAATGCAAAATGCGTATCTTTTCTATAAGTTTTACTATATACAAGAATCCAGATTCCAGTTCGCCATACGTTCGCGAGAACTAAAACCAAATCACAAGGCCAAACGCTTCAAAAAGTTGAAATTTGGCTACAGAAAGAATTACTTACGCATGGCCAGTTGAATGTTGCATGCTTAAGAGTAAGAAATCCTAAGAAATCATTATTGGCTGTTAAAAAGGAAAAAAAAGAAATTTTATTAAAAAATATTGTTTGCCATGACGTCCTATAAAATTAAAGAAATTATTAAACCACGAAGTAGGGTTTTTGTCCAAGTATTTTCCAAATAAATCAATTTATTCAAATTTCATCGATTGGTTTGCGAAATTGAGCGAAACGTAGAGTTTGTAAATCTCGACAAAAATGTTAACAATAACTTCAGCAATAATAAATGCTGTGAGGATTTTAACATGCATCAGCGTGTTGCAAAATAATTGTATTAGATAAAAAATTAAAGAAAACACGTCACATCTTGTCATGCATATATCTCTGTTTTTAAGATTATCTCTGAGAATTATAAATTGTGATGTTTTCTTAGGATTGTCTGTCTGTATAGCTGGAATAAATCTAGTGGGAAAATAAATTCTTGCCTTAATGCTTTCATTTATTTATTACCTTAATTTATTTATTGTCATTCAGCAGACAGTTTAAGGGTTATAGATTACGCAAACATCTTTCCAATGTAATTCAAGCTTTTCTCGTATTTGAAGTAACTCTTAGTGTCATCCACTATCAAATGTTTGTGTGTGTGTGTGTGTGTGTGTAGAAACTCTTCTGCATTTGTATTACTTACTCTATTCTGGCCCTAATGTGTCTTGAACAAAAAAACTAATTTATTCTTGTCTTTATTTCCGGTTTAATTCTGCTTCGAGCTCTATTCAGTAGAACATTAATTTTGAATTTAGTTACGTGGCTCAATATGCTGATTGTTCAAAAGAATCCTATTTATTTGCACCTGGATTTTTTGGTATTTCTATGAAGAGAGATTTAAAGTCTTCCGGTATTTCACCACTGTCATATTTTATTCATGATTTTTGAAATGGTAATGGTAATATATATATATAAGTCTGACTATAGGTATTTTCTAAGTTTAATAAAATGTTGTGGCATAAGGCTAGAATAGTTGGGCACCAAGTGAAGGTTGAACTTTCCATCCAACCAATGTTAGTAAAATCAGACTGGCGTCTTTGTGGTGGTGGAGGGTGACTTATTCTCTACTATGCAGCCTCTTTCACACAGTTGCATCATTGCACACCTATTTCCCTCCTCTCAAATGTTCAAGAAAGCTTCATATTTTAGTGCCCTCTTGCTCAACCCTTTCCAGCCAACATCTGACCTGTTACGTTTGAAACACCCTCATTTCCTTTGCATTATTTTGGTAATAAGTGCGTTCCACTCCAAAAATCTCTTCCTAAGAACCTCTAATTTGTGGAACAGGCTCCCACGTATATGCTTTCCTGAACTCTATAATCTTAACTTATTCAAGTTTATGGTCAATTGTTATCTATTCCCCATATCCTCGTAATTTTCACTTCTTTTGCCTTCATATCTGTTGTGGTAAATGCCAGTTATCCTCCTTATTATCATGAATGTACAGATCCATTCATGATAAGTAGTCCTGGGTAATTCTCTAGAAAAATAAGATAATACTTGTGAAGTGACTTGTCCGGCTGAGTATTGAATATATCTATCACGGCTGAGTTTTAAGTTAAGTGTTGTGTCATGCCAGATTCCACAACGAAACAGTTGGCGATGAGGATGATTCACTATTTATTAAATAGTGGTGGACAAAGATTCGTTTTTTACAACTTGTGAAATCAGTACGCCTAAAAAATCTTACGCTGAAAACAACGGAACATTAAACATCTGAAATATACATTGGAATCAATTTTTCAAGTCAAACAATTAAAAATGGAGGACTTGAAGCAGTAATGTTGGAATTAAGAAAACAACAACAGCAAGAACAAAGACAACAATAAAAAGAACAGAAACAACAATTCCAAGAAATATTGTTGAGACAACAAGAACAACGGCAAAAGATACTGGAATTTTTATGAAGAGTAAAAGTAACGAAAACGAGTCTATTTTTTCTCAGAGGACTCAGTAGTAAATCCAATTGGCGAATTTAAATAAAACCCTTATGAAGAAGTTACATTTGAAACATACTAGACGCTATTAGGAAATCTTTTAAAAAAAAAGCTTAGCTTATCGGACGAGAAAAAAGAGCGCCTGTTACTAAGAAAATTAGAGGCCCCGGAACACGAAAAAATATCTGAATTACACCTTGCCGAAAAAAACGAGTGAATTGTCGTTCGAAGAAATTATTGTTAAGTAAAAGTTTTAGTGACGGAAGTTCATTGTTCCATGCACTTTGGCAATGTCTAAATCTTGTAAGAAAAGAATATGAAGATTATACCACTTATGCTAGTATCGTAAACAGGGAATGTTAAAAGTTCGTGTTAGTCGAACTAACACCCGTCTTGTTTAAGTGCTTCATCGTCGTACAAGGGTTGACAGCAAATAGGGATGCGGAAATCCGTTCTAGAATCTTGACTAAGCTTGAACAGGGCTCAAAATTGATCCTTGCAAGATGTAGATGAAGAGTGTCAAAGAATGGTGTACTTACGACACGATACGGCTAGAACTGAGGAAAGGGATTATCTCACATAAATTCGGTTTATCCCAAAGAATATAGGAAAACAAAATATTTACAAAACCAAATCCATGTTACGGACGCGGTGAACTACATTACAAGAGGAACTGGCCTTTTAAGAACAATATGTTTCGACTGTGGGAATGTGATTTCGTATTGTAAAGTTGAAAAAACGTAAACGTAGCGTCGACAACAGACAACACACACCAGGATAAAAAACGAAAATTTAAAAACTTAAAAATAAATATAAGAAGTATAAAGTAAATATGTACACCCGTATTGATACCCTGTATTAATAAACGAATTGTATTACTCACTTGTCTTGGTAAAAATCCAAAAATCCACTTTCTACGGGTGCGTGTATATATATATATATATATATATATATATATATATATATATATATTGAATAATATAGACATTGTGCCTACTTATTTTTATACTCATCATTTGCAGTTGTCTGAATTTTATCATAACATCAAGAAACTGATTAGTTTCTTGATGTTTTGATAAAATTCATCAAGGAAGGCGTCGTCAAATTCCTGAGGCTCTCTATATCAAAATAAACCAACCAACATTCAACAAAATTTATTACCAAAATGCCAAAAATATATTAAGGTGCATATAACAATGCTATTTACCAATTTCTGGTCAGCTCCCTTATAGTGAAATACTTGTTTGGCAAAACATTATATAACTACAACGGATAAATTTAAAAATTCTAAAACAACAGAATGAGTTGGCGCGTTTTTTTTGAAAAAAATCACCATCAAAGCAGAATGCTGTTTTTATCGCAGTTGCAATAAGTCTGTCTTTGTAATTTTTAAGATGATCTTAGAAAAGATCGAAAGTAATTAGGTAAAAAAAACTATGGCGCCTCTTGACATCAAGAAACTGATTAGACAACTGGAAAGGATTAGTATGAAAATAAATAGACACAGTAATTCTGTATTATTCGATAAAACATGTTTGGATGAAGATATGCTGCATATTGTAAAGAAAAATTCCCAATATGCAGGATATACAAGGTTGGGTTGTCTCTTTTGCTGACGATCTTATATTCTGTTTTCTTACAGTCGAGAGTTAATATAGGTGTGGGTTACCTTTGACACAGACACAGTTTCAGATTTGACTATTATAAAGAAAAAGACGTGGGAAAGAATCGGTAAACCAATATAAACATGGCCAAATATTGGTTGGTTGGTTTGGTATGGCATATCAAAACCTCAGTGGGTCATTTAATGCCAACAAAATTTTGTAAGAGATTCATAGCGATAGTTTGGTAAAAATGGTGGGTATGTATACATATATATTTGAACCATTTTTCAATTACTCATATTTCTGAGTACAATCCAACTTCTTTTAGGAAATTTACAGTCTTGGATGTTTTTATTTTCGTAAAAGTTTTTTTTTTAAATTACTCACTTGGTAATATTTTGTTCGCACTAGATCAAAATCTATAAATTCTAACAGTATATGTTTCAATATAAATTTTAATTATTGCTGATAATAATTTTTCCTTCAAAAATTATTGCTGGTAATAATTTTTTTCTTAAAAAGTATTTCTGGTATTAAAACATATTTTTATACAAGTTTGGGTGTTAACTATTTGCCCATAGCTAGGACACTAACAGGTGCTACCACCCCCGGCTCAGGGTGGACCTGGGAACACCAGCAATTAAGAGGTGGTTCCATGCTCCTCAAAACCTCCTGATCAGAGGCCTTGCTGTTGGACGTGGTTTATCGTCATACCCAAGATGCGGAAGTAGTTTATCGTCATACCCAGGACGCGGCCAAATATTGCTCGTGGCGTTACTGATCAGGAAATGAAATTCAAAGGTCAGTCCATATCAGATGTATCGTTTTATGGGAAAACGGTCATGGCTAAAGCAATCGTGATTTAAAAAAAATAAAAGGAAAAAGAAATTGTTCGGAACAGATGGGATGCATCTGTTCAATTTAAGGAATTTGCCCATAAACTGTTTTTGTAACACTGAAAGGCTAAAAAAGAATTGATAATCAATTTCCGATTTTTTTTCCCTGAAGGGTTAGGAAGATGCACAAAAACTAACGCTAAGTTTAATTAAAGGAAAATGTGGTATTAATTTTTAGACCAAAAAGGAATTAGATCTCTTGGAAAATATGGGAGTGATCTTTAAAGTGGATTATAGCTATTGGGCCTCCCATACCGTCAATGGGAAAAAGAAAAATAACAAAATCCGTATATGTACCGGTTTCTCAACGGGGCTGAAAGATTGCCTACAAGCTTACGATTACTCCCTGCCAAGTTAGGAAGAAATTTTCATAAAGTTAAATGGCGGAGAGTAATTTTCAAAATTGGATTCGTCAGACGCATATTTGTAAATCCTGGTTGACGAAGAATGTTCAAAATTTTTAATAATCAAGACCCACAAGAGATTATACAAGTTTAACAGATTATCTTTCGGAATTAAGATAGCACCTGGAATTTTACAGCAAGTAATGGATACAATGTTGAGCGATCTAAACTTTGCGATCGCGTACTTAGATGACATTTTAAAGTGAAATTCGAGAGTAAACATATTCAGAAGGCATATGAGGTGTTCAGAAAAATAAACGAATACGGGTCTAAATTGAGGGATGAGAAATAATTTTTCATGAGGGAAATTAAATATTTGAACCAAATCATCGACGAAAACGTTAGAAAACCCGACCCAATCAAAGCAATTGCGATTCAAAATATGTCCTCTCCAATAAATGTGTCATATTTAAAAGCTTTTTTTTCCCGAACATGCATTTTTTTTTGCGAGCACCATTAAATAACTTACTAAAGAAGAAAGCAAGTGGAACTGGACGTCCGAATGCTAAAAAAAACATTCGAAAAAATTAAAAAGACTCTAACATTGGACTTGTTTCTCTCGCATTTTGATGCAAAATTAGAAATAATCGTGGAGAGTGATGCTTCTAACTACGGTATCGGTCCCGTAAATTTGTATAAGCACAAAGATGGTTCTGTAAAAGTGATAGAGCATGCGTCAAGAACACTTATCGTCTGAGAAGAATTATAGCCAGATAGACAAAGAGACGTTGGGAATAATTTTTGATGTGAAAAAAAAATTCACCCTACAGACGGACCACTGTCCATTTTTATCTATTTTCAGGTTGAAAAAGTGTATCCTAGAACATACAGTGAATTGACTACTGCGATGGGGGCAATTCTGTTGAATTACAATTTTAAAATGGAATTCCTGCCATCAAAAAGCTAAGTAGATAATTTGTCGAGAATCATACCGAAATTATGTGAACCTTTATAAAATACGCTAATTGCACCGATAAGAGTTGAGAATGAAATTAAGAACGTTCTCTGCAATATCGAACCTGTTCTACCAGTGACGCTGGGTGAAATTAAAATAAAACCTCAGCTAGGATACTTTGATTAGAGAAAAAAGAAGCAAGTAAGGTGGAAACTGAAAGAGAAAAATCAAATTATATCAAAAACTGACGGTGACAATATTTTCTCAAACTGGGATGAGGTTTTAATGTATGGTGAAAGAGTGGTAAAGCCTGCATCTCTTCAGAAAAGGATGTTAAAAGAATTTCATACAGACCATCCAGATATCTCTAGAATGTACATCCCTCATTCGCAGCTATGTCTATTGGCCCAATATGAACAAAGACAGAGATTGGGAAAAGCGTTCAGAGGTTGTGCCATGGCAGCAAAATCACCACCAGTTAAATTCTATTTTTGGCCAAAGAAATACACACCGTAGTCGAGATTATACATTGATTTCGCGGCAACGATAAATGGGGTCTGCAACCTAATCGTTATCGACAGTTTTTCCAAATGTTCAAAAATTTTAAAATGCAAGAGTCCATCTTCTACAATGAAAATAAATTTCTTGCATGAATTATTTGCTAAGTACGGTATTCCGAATACCATTGTTTCGGACAATGCCAAAAAAAAATTCACTGCTAAAGAGTTTGAAAGTTTTTGTAAAACCTTTGTTATACAACATATCAAAACTGCTCCCATCATCTAAGACCAAATGGGAAAGCAGACCACTTCGTCAATGCTTTCAAAAGAGTATTAAAAAAACAATGGAGGTGAAACTAAAGATATGTTATTACAGCAGTTTTTACGTCTATATTGGGTGACACCTAATCCTCACACGGTATCAAGTATGTCCCCAGTAGAACTAATGTTCGCAAAGAAAATTAGATCGGTGTTTGACAAACTGCTGCCGAATTAAAAATAAAAGATCGAAAACAAGAAAATATCCGATTCAAAGAAATACTTAAAATCTGGCGGAAGTGTCCTTTCGAAATTACAAAAAAAAAAAAAAAAAAAAAAGGGAAAGGAATGCTGGGAAGAATGGTTAGTTGAGAGACGCATCGAAAAGTTATTAGATATGATAAAATGGTTTACATGGGTGCATAAAAGAAATCTAAATCAAATAAGAAAAATGTTCCCAGACGAACAGAGCATTGGAGAGGAGGAGCCAATGGTCGTTCTTTGGGACGTTTTTGAGGCCCCCATGCCCCAGATAGCTTTGGAAACCACACGCTCCAGTAAAAAGAAGAGACAGCTTACAGAAATTCTATAGAAAGTAAGTCTCAAAAGTGGAGATGTTGTGGTAAGATCCAGTTACTCTCCTTACTAACATGAATGAACTGATCCATTCATGATAAGTAGTCCTAGGTAATCCTCGAGAAATAATATTATTGCAGTGACTTGTCAAGCTGAGTATTGAATATGGCAATCACGACTGACCCCACATCTCAACAATATCATAAACCTCACCCAGTAATTCTCTTTCTCTTTCTCTTTCTCTTGAGTGACTTTTGAGGCTTGTGTTGTCTTCTCACATGCTGTTAATCTGCCATATGAGGTTTATGATGCAAACAAAGAATGATCAGTAAGTGAACAGACAGGTTATAATGACGTCGCCATTTTCAATGATGATAATTTTCTGTTTCTTTTTGCTCTGAGTCTTTAGTGAACGCAAACTTGATTACATAGAATACGTATAGATGTACGGGAAGGAAATTTAAATTTAAATATTTTCAACATCAACTAAAGTTGAAACTGGGAAGGAGCAAATATTTCGACCCTGACGACAAATTGGACACGAAATAATTGTAAAGAAACAAAACAGTTTTCTTATTTTAGTTTTAAAGAAAGGTAGACATAGGGGCTATCGGTCTTCCTGTATGGCAGTTGAACAATCTTCTCACAAATGAATAACTAACTTGCGGCAGCAGAAATGATGTTCTCCAGAAGGATGCTGAGAATACCGAGGATGTGAGCAACGACGAAGTTTTACAGAAAAGGGTAACAAAAATGACATTTATACTTAACATCAGAAAGAAACAGTTGAAATTTCTAGGCCACATAAAGAGGAAAGGAGGCTTGGAAAAACTGACAGTCACAAGATACATTGAAGGCTACATGGACAGGAGAAAACAGTGCATAACCTACGAGCTTGTGTAAATGGATGACAGAAAAGGGTTTAGGAGAGTTAGGAAAAAATAAAATTAACTAAGAGCTATAATGGACAGGAGGTTGTGGAGAGCCATGAACCTGAAGAGTCATAGAACATCGAAGCAGGAGTGAAGGCGCATTTACCAACTGAACAGACATTGGTTGTCCAACCTTAAGTTTGATCATAAAAATCATGGCAATCGTAAAATAAATAAACTCATTTTCAAATAGGATACATGGTACTTTATCCATTCAAACATAAAAAAGACGAAATCCAGAATTAATTTCAATAAATCTTAATTAGACGTTTGCATGAATTTATATAGCATGTTGTGCCTAAACAGACTTCCTTGTTGAATACTTAAGTTGTGTTATTGGAGGACAAAACCTTTTGTCAAAAAGATTTTATGGCGTCTGCTCTCATTACAAAAGTCATGGTAGACATATTTGTGCGTTGCAAACTAGCATGTCTGTGAAATACTTACTTTGATAGATGTAATAGACACACATTTAAGAACTAAAAGTCATGTATTCATTTCAATTCAGGCAGTGAAATCCTGTGAACTTTAAAAGATTTGCATAGTGCAACCCAAGAAAGAAAGCAATAGAAATGAAAAAGGCAAGGCCTCATTGTTAATTGTTTCTGCTTAGTTAGCCACAGGTCTGGACATGTGACCGGTCTGATATGCAATGAATGTGTGGTCAGTGGATTGAAATTAACCAACTCGAGTTCCAAATTCCGATTAAAGTTGGTATGAATATAAAATTTTAGTTTGCATAAATAGTCTTTGCAACAAATTCAATGTCTTTTTGATATTGTTCCAAATTCGATTTTTTCACAATTTTGTAAAAAAAGTAATTTTTCAATACAGTCATTCCTCACTTAACGACTTCACTATTTAACAAACCCCGGACATACGACGAGCTGTAAAAATCTCATAAAATAAAAAATAAATCCAACCTGTTGGTATTTTACGTTGGTGTTGTTCATATTGTACGTTGTAAGAAAACATTTATTGTTATTATTTATCTCTTCAAAAAGAATCGGAATAAATAAAATAAATAAATAGATTGAAGAATACAAATTTATTATTTATTTTCAGATCCACATCTTTGTGGTTTTCCTCAGATGTATACGGATCTGTGTAATCTACAGAGACTTCCGAAGTGAACAGTTTATTTAATCTACAAGGTAGACTGTTCTCATTTCACTGCTCACATCTAGGGATATAGCCTAGTTCATATGCTATTTAGTATTGTTTTTAGTACTAATTCTGATGTTATTTAAGACAATTTCCTGGGGTAAACGTAGAGCTCTATGTTTACGCCAGGAAACAGAACCATGGCTCAGTAGGTTAAGGCGTTGGTTTGTCAAATTGGCATTATAGTGGTTGTGAGTTCAATCTTTCTATCGGGCAGTGTGTACTTGCACCCAGTGGCAACGGGCGAGCAAAAACTGAACAGTACTAAATACAAGTCAAATCTAGGCGAGAACAGTCTATCCTCGTTGATTAAATAAAGGTTTCGGTTCGGAATTCCCTGTAGTTTATACAGATTGGCCTAAACGTTGTGATAGAAAAACAACAAAGATGAGGACAATGTTCCGAATATAAATAGTGTAAATAATGATAATTTTTACTCAAAGAAATTTAGATAAAAATTTACTTTTTACTTTTAATTTTACTTTCTGAAGTAATGTACAAAATATAGAGCTGGTTTTCAAATATTCTTGATGACGTTTTCTGACCATGAGCCCCGGGTTCGAATCTCACAATGGTCGATTTGTCAGGAAGGATATTTCCTGATGTTATCAGACTGGGGGGGTGTTGACCACAGCTTTGGAAAGTGTCTGAAAACCATACCACAGGTTGACCCAAGCCGTGTTAATGAAATTGGGTAAATGGAACCCTTGAGGGCTGCCGATAGCTGTACTAGCACGATGTTACAAGTCATCATGACCGCGGCCTTGAGCATACTGGCCTTGTTAATATTGTCGATCGCGTTAGATAACACACTCTTTCCCAGAAACTGTAACTAAGATCTGGTCAGCATAGTTTCAGTATAAACCACAGGTGGGCTCTGGGGGTGTTGAATAAACACAAATGTGCCTGAGCAAGCGTCTTCAATAGGGATTGGCTAGACGTCCTAGTAGACGGGTATCCTTGAATACGAGTGACCAGCTATACACTGCTGCATTGTATAAACATCTAGAAATAAATCGGAAATGTTATAAGTGATGCAAAAGCGACATTAAAACTATTTGAAGCAGGTTGACACAAACCCATTACATAAGTAGCAATGCCTAAAATAGCAATCAGATATAAGTTCGTACTTAGTGACCATCTCATTTAGCGACCAGGTTGTTGGGATGGAATTCAGTCGTTAAGTGAGAAAAAGTTGCATTATAAACATTAAACATTAAAATTAGACATTCATTGTTCAAAGACGTTGTAAACGCATTTTATATTAATTATTTATTTGATCTTTTTTTACTTGATGTTGGACATTTTGTGAAGTAAATTATATATCTAATACAGTCCCCTAAAATCATCTCGTATTTACTTATGTGCAGAAAAGCGTTCTTATATATAACACGACATTGTATTTTTATACGTCAAACGTTTGAGTATTTTTATTTACTATTTATGTGTTTTTATTGGCCTTCAACAGACATGGAAGTTCCTCACGAAAAATCCGTTCACAAGGCCAAGCCATCAACAACAATAATAAAAAAAGAACAGCGAGAGAAACAGAAGCCATATTGGTAGGAAGTTGAATAAAGTCAGGTCGTGTATCTTGGCAAGACATAAAACAGAATTTAAAAAAAAAAAGGTACTCTTGTATCTTCGGCTTTTCCCCTAATGTATGATTACAATGGACATCTCTTGTATTTCATTTCTTCTCATATGATCGCATATATAAAAAATTATTATTTAGCCAAAAGAATTCCTTTTGAAGGACGAAATGCGTCACAGAATTTTTTTCCATTTTGTCATTATATTTCCACTCATTCATTGATCTAGCTTGTTAACCATTACACTACGTCGAAGTGTCTCAAAGGTGGTTTCCTAAGCGAATCTTAGATGTAGAACAAGGCCGAAAGTGTGAAGCGCCCTCTACTCAGTCATAATTCATCTAGCGAGAGAAGCTTGTTAACCATTACACCACGTCGTAGTGGCCAATGGTTGGGGCCCTTGGTCTCTAAAACGGTTCTTTCACCAGGCTTTTCTGGTGAAACGGGGGGCTAAATACACACCAGGGTTTAAAGCAAGACCTGTTAAAGGGAGGGTATAGGGTCAATGATCATCTACCACAAAAGAGTACGCCAGTCTCCATAGTTATATATACAGAAAGTGCAGTGATGACACAAAAAAAAATTCGAAAAAATGATTCCCCTATAGCTACAATTTAATCTCTTTAAGTCTAGGATTAATTTTTATTACTGGAATTCGAACTCGGCTCTCCGATTCCTCAATTCGAAAAAGTGAAAGAGAAATAAGGAGACAGAAAAGTGGGGATAAAAAAAGTGACGGGAAGAGGGAGACTAAAATAGAGGCAGAAAGAAGAGGATAAAAAGAGAGACAGAAAGAGTGAGACAAAAAAAGACACGGAAGGAGTCAGATAAAAAGAGAGACAGAAAGAGGGAAGCAAAAAGAAAGACAGAAAGAGGGGGATAAAAATAGAGACAGAAAGAGAGACAAAAAGGGGGAGACTAAAAGAGAGACAGAAAGAGGGAGGCAGAAAGATGGAGACTGAAAGAGAGAGAATGAAAGGGAGACAGAAAAGAGACAGAAACAGGGAGACACAGGAAGAGGGAGACTAAAAGACAGACAGAAAGAGGGAGAGAAAAAGTGTGACATAAAGAGAGAGACGAAAAGATAAACAGAAAGAGAACAAGAAAAATGAATACAGGAAAAACAAAAAGTAAGAGAAAGAAAAAGAGAGAAAAGAGTGAGAATGAGAGAGGAAGAGAAGCAAAAGGAGAAAAAAGACAGAGTGGCCAAAAGAGAGACAGAAGCTCAAATCGGAAAAAAATCGATGCAGAAAGATAGAAAGTGAGAGAGATAAAAAGAAAAGAGACAACAAGAGAGACATAAAGAGGCAGAAAATCAGAGAGACAGAGTGATACAAAAAGAGAAATAGAAAGAAACAGAAAAAGAAAGAAAAAAAAAGATAGAAAGTGGGAGAATGAAAAATACAGAAAGTATACATGACTAAAGGAGAGACCAAAAGTGGCAAACAAAAAGAGCAATATAAAGAGAGATAGAGAGAGAGGGGGAAGGTAAATGAATAAAGAAAAAGACAGAAAGTGAGAGAGAGAGAGAGAGTAAAAGAAAGATAGGAAAAGTGAGACAGAAAGAAGGAGAGATAAAGATAGATATAAAGAGACAGAAAGCGGAAAACAAAAATGAGAGAGAAAGAAAACACAGTAAATAATAAAGTGAAAAAGAGACAGGGCATGATGGGTAAATTGTAGCCATTTTATTTTTTTAATTTCGCGTATGCGCGTTGTTTGTTTTTGATTTTGTCGACTCCACAGGATAATAGGGTCAGTTGGGCATTGTCTGTGAGAAAAAGAAAACCATGGCGCATTCCACTCCGCCAGAAATTTGGAAAGGGCATGCTGTACTGTTTTGCATTAACACCGGAACTTCCAATACGAACATTTCAGAGTGTTTGGGTGTCAATCTGAGGACATTGCAGATGATTCGGAAAGAGTTGGAGGTGTCTAATGGCGATTACGAATGTACGACAGCTCACTCTGATAAAAAAGAAAAGAACTCCTGAATCTGTTGGTGAGAGACTCACTCAATACGGAGGCCTGCATCTAGTGCTTTGAAGAGGTAATGCTGCCTTGTGTCAAGAGGGTGGTTGCTGGAAGACTCTATATATCTGGAAACAGGATTCTGCTTCATGCCACACAAGCAGGAGAAACCAGTCATAGCTGTCAGACAATTTCTGCAACCACATCACCCCTTACATCTGGCCATCTAACTCCCCAGATTGAAACCCCCTAGATTATTATGTATGGGGTGCAGTTGGGCGAGAGACCAACAAAACCCCTTGTAACAACAAAGATGCACTGAAGGCAAAGATTATGGCAGCATTCATCAACTTAAACAAGGAAACCCTCCAGAAAAGATGCAGGAGATTTCGAAATCATCTGGAGGCCGTGGTTGAAGCCAATGGCGATTTTATTGAATAAATTTACACTTTTGCTAAATATATCTGTGAAATGAGATGCCAGCATTATTTTCATTTCTCCGTCATTTATACGACAATTTATCCATCGCGCCCTGAGGCTGAAAGGGAAGAACCAAAAAGAAAGACAAAATAAGAGTGGGAGACAAATATTCCTACAGAAAAAGACAGAAAGTGAGAGAGACAAAAACAGAAGCACAAAAGGAAGAGAGGAACGAAAAGAGATTTATAAAGAGAGAGAGAGAAAGAAAGATTGAAAGGGAGAGATAAAAGGAGAGAAAGATAGAAAGACATAATTGAATACACAAAAGAAAAAAGAGAGACATTAAGTGTAAGATGAAGAGAGAGAGAGAGAGAGAGAGATTCATACAGAAAAAAGAAAGAAAGTGAGAGAGGGAGAAAAAAGAGATATAAAGAGACAAAAAGACAAAGAGAAAAGTGGGAGATAAAATGACAGACCCAAAGACTGGCACAAAAAAAAAGATTAAAAGAGAGAGATAAAGGGACACAGAATTAGAAAGAGAGAGAGAGAGAGAGAAAGAAAATCATAGAGAGAAAGGCAGAAAGTGACATAGAGAAAAAAAAAGAAACAGTAAGATAATCTCTCTTACACTATTTACATTATTCGGACTACTGTCCTCATCGTTGTTGCCATATTTATCACAACGTTTCCACCCTTGTACGCTCCGGCTTTCTTCAGGTGTTTGGAATGTCGAACTGAAATTTTATATATCTATATGACTGCCATTCATCCTTGTTTTAAATATTTCTGTCACATCTGGTCTGGTGCTTCTGCTGTGTATTTAAAGATTCTTGATAAAATCCAAAGAAGAATTTGCAATATTATTGGTCCTGACCAGACATCTCAGCTTCAGTCCATTTCCCACCGCCATAATGTAGCTTCCCTGTGCCTTTTCTATAAAAACCTTCATGGTAATTGTTCTGATGAACTTTCCTCTAGACTTTATGAATTCAAGCGCAGTACTAGTTTGGCAGCAAGGTCACATCTTTTCACAGTTGAAATGGCTAGATACAACCATAATTTCTATGCTAACAGTTTCTTCTATCACACTTCTCTTGAGGCTTGTTGCTTCTCGGTCAACCTTGATCTTTAAAAATGTAAATGCAATGTCAATTGTTATCTTCTGTCTTCTTAATTCTTATCCTTTTATTGTATTCTATCTTTTTCGTATGCGTCGATGCCGACAGATACGAAAAATAAACGAACAAAAAGAAACTACCGAAACACAAAAATTTAACAAGAAAATTAGGAAACTAATTAAAAATGAAAACAAATCGTGCTTTTGACTCGTAAATTATCACCCTAAAACACCCAAACTTTACGGTCTACCTAAAACCCACAAAACTGGTATCTGAATGCGTCCAATTATCTCAGGAATAGACAGCGCCCCCACCCGCTAAACTAGCGAAAACCATAGCAAAAATTCTAACCCCTCTCCTTGGAGCAATCAGTTCATCTCATATAAAGAACTCAGTCAGCCAAGTTGAAAAACTAAGGGAAATGAACATGATTGGCAAACACATGGCCAGCCTAGATATAAAATCACTCTATACCAACGTTTCAGTTAAAAATGCCTAAACCCCCTAAAAAAGCATCTAGTACAATCAAGGATAAAACCCTCTCTACTAACCGCTAGAATAATAAAGATCTGCCGTCTCATTACCAATCAATGCTACTTCATATTTAATAATGAATGTTACAAATAAAAATTTGGATTGCCAATGGGATCACCTCTCAGTGGAGTGATGGCATGCATCTTCCTAGAAATTCTCGAATCTGGTCCTTTCCAAAATATCTCCTTTATAATGTTTTTCTTTCCCATTCAGTAACATCTTGTGCCATAGTCGCTTTATTGCCTTGCTTGGAGTGGAATGATTAAAAAAACAACAAAAAAAAAAAAAGAGAGAAATATAATAGAGAGATATAACAAGACAGAAAAAGATCCAAACGTACAGCGCTATGGATTTATGTTTAAGACTAAAGACAGTCATTATTTCTTTTTATTTGTAGTGTTGAAGTAAAGCTTTTCCTCAATAATGCTTCATACAATGAATAACCACCCAAATATTCTTGAATGCCCGGAGTGTTTGCTGTAGAACTGTGAAAAAGATTGTTTCATGGATTTAGCCGACATCAAACACAAATATTTTCCAGTCTTTGTTGTTTTATCCGACAAACAGACGGATGTAGACAAACTTCAAATATGTTGTGTTGGTATGTGCTTGTCTGAACATGAAAATCTCTCAGCTGCTCTATTTAATACTGGATTTCTCACCAATCTTTCACACCTTTACTCAAGAGAAATTAGGTGCCTACACCAGGTATATATCACGGATTTTATAAGTATGTTATATAAGCAATTCACACACACACACACACATACACACATATATATATATATATATAAATATATATATATATATATATATATATACATTAAAATAATAAGAAAGAACAGTAAGATTTATAAAATTTATTAAAAAAACAGTGCTCGATACAATCAGTAGAGCATAATATTATAATAATTTTCATTTTAAAAAATGATTCCATCGCGACACAGAAATTTCTGTTTCAAAACTGAAACTAAAGTTGTAAATTTAATTATAAGTGCATTTCTTAGGAAGTTATTGCTAATATCGCTTGACAATAGAACGAAAGTCTGCATTCTAGGTTTAATTTTTATAATTAAATTTACAACTTTAGTTTCAGTTTTGAAACATAGAAATTTCAGTGTCACGATGGAATCATATTTTTAAAAATTTAAATAATTATGATATATATATATATATATATATATATATATATATATATATATATATATATATATATATCCAGGTAAGATGAGAATGAATTGAGTACAATTTCAATATTCATAACATTTAATTTAAAAGAGGGCTCAGTACAAAGTAGAGGAATATTCTTTGTTTTAGGATATTAGTCGCCAGTAATTTACAATCGCCTGATGAGCTGCGTTGCATACGCTTCGAAACACGACTGCAATTATGTAGCGATTTTGACATATTTTCGATGAAAAATAAAGTATACACACACACACACACACACACATGCATATATATATATATATATATATATATATATATATATATATATATATATATGAGTGGGCACTGAGGTCAACACCGAGAGGTCTGTTTTGAGCCTGAACGCAATCTCCAGGCCTTGTTGTGGAGTAAATAATACACCTCTGGTGACTATATGAATTAGACCATAACTATGAATAAAGAGATCCGGGTCAGGGGTAAGAAGAAGGAGAAGGCGTTCCGACCAAGTCTGTTCACTGCCTGGCTCGCGACAGGCTTGTCGAACTCTCCGTCTTCGGGAAGAGAGGAACCCAGACGAGGCTATACGTACGGACAGAGTATCGTCCGAGGAGGTAGACAAACCCGACCCGGTGTATACGTGGTCTAAGGTAAATTTGGGCTCGGAATCCCCGCACGTAAAAACTGGCCCTATTCCATATCCTTCCTTATGTGGAGGTTTGGTAAATACCAGCCTTTTGGAGTCAGTCTTCAGACTAATTAATATAGGCGTCACAACAAGTAGCCGAGGCATTACTTATAAGCGCTTCGTAGTGCGTTGTAACAGTGGCGATGAAGCATTCGAAACTCAGGCGATTCATAACCGTTTTGACGAGGATTCAGAACTCTTACGACTTATAACAGTAACGAGGATTCAGGAACTCATACAAGTTGTAACTGGAGTTACAAGTATTTTGGAAATCCATACTGTGTGAACAATTACGGAAAAATATACTTGTTTTTGGAACAAGGATACGCGAGTGGCGACAAGAATTTTAACCACATTGGTTTCAATTTTTTTTTTTTTTTTTTTGTGTATAAGAAAAAATTCTCTTGGGTGTAGGAACAAAATATTCTTGCGAATATGGAGCAAATTTTGGTTTCGATAGTTGAAATTCAACAACAACAACAGAAACAGTAACAATTGCAAAATCAACATTTCCTAGAACTACAAAAACAGCAACAGGAGTTATTGGATATAATTCGGAAGAAAACAAACAATTCTTCAATGTCTATAAGCCAAACACTGTCCAAAACACCATATCAGAATTTGTATACAATCCTGATGAGTGACTGACTTTTCTGCTTATTTTCGTATATATGAACAAATATTCACCCAGGAATGCAGCGGCTAGGAAGATGAGAGAAAAACAAGATTGTTGTCGAAGAAAATAGCTCTGATAGAGTAGGAAAAATATTGTAATTACATATAACCGAAGAAATTAAGTGAAATAGTGTTTGAAAACACTGTACACATTCTGACGAAAATTAAATGCCTTAGTCAAATTATTGATAAAAACGGTCGTCAGCCAGATCATTCGAGGGCTAATACAATTAAAAATATCCCTCCACCATCAAACGTGACTACGTTACAAGCTTTTCTAGGAGTGGCTCATTATTAATAAATATATGTACATAATATGCATAATTTGAGAACTCCAATGAACGAACTACTTAAAAAGCAATAAAGTGGAACGGAAATGATAACTGTCAAAAGGCGTTTGACGAAATAAAAAAAAAAGTCTTACGTCAGATTTATCATTAGCCCATTACGATCCAAAAGTAGAAATTGTAGTGGCGTCAGATGCTAGTCAGTACGGTATTGGAGTGGTGATTTTACACAAATACGAGCGTTGTAAAATGAAAGCCTTTGCTCATGCTTCATGCTCGCTTCTGCCAGCAGAGAAAAATGACAGCCAGATAGAAAAAGAGGTTCTAGCAATTATATTTGGTGTGAGGAAATTTCATAAATTTATTCATGGAAGAAATTTTAGGTTACAAACAGACAACAAACCTCTATTAACAATATCTGGTTCAAAAGAAGGAATAACTATGCATAGACTGTAAAGCTGGGGCACCATTTTATTAAACTCTGATTTTATGATGGATTATCAACCGTCTAAATAATTAGGACATGCGGATGGATTATCAAGATTAATATTTAAAAATGCGGGACCATTTGAGAACACAGTTATTGCAGCGCTAAAAAGCGAAATTGAAATAAAAATTATTTTCTGCACCGTATTACGAGAATTACTCTGGAAGAAATAGAAGAAAAAGCGGAAAATGGCGTCTTTATTGCGAAAATAAATAAAAAAGCAATTGAAAGAAAGTAACAAAGAACGAAATTCAAACTTAAACGCTTACTCGCTATGCAACGGTGCACTAATGTTCGGTAAAAGGGTTGTAATGCCTAGTATGTTACAGAAGTGAATATTGAAGGATTTTCATAACAGACACCCTGGTATTTCAAGAATAAATTTCGTATACTGGACCAGAATGGACCAACATATTGAAAAGTTAGTGAAAGCTTACAGAGGTTGTACTCTGGCAGCAAAACTTTCTATCACAAAGATAGAACCTTGGCCAAAGACAGATACGCCATTGTCAAGAATGCACATAGATTTTGCAGGTCCTATGAATGGATCACATTATCTTGTGGTAGTTGATAGTTTCACTAAATGTCTGGAAATTTATAAGTACAAAAATCCATCTTCAGTGATAGTGAGTTTTTTTGCATGAACCGTCTTCGAGATATGGAATGCGAGATACGATAGTCTCTGATAACAGAACGCCGTTCACGGGTAAAGAATTCGAAGACTTTTGTAAGATGTTCTCCATTGAACATATTACGATCCCGACGTATCACCCAAGGTTGAACAGACAAGCGGAACGGTTTGTTAAAACGCTCAAATGAGCGTTGAAGGAAGCAAGTCTTGAGAAAGTAAATGAGGAAGCACTTGAATATTTTCTGAGAGTTTATTGTATAACACCCAACCCTAACACACCTTCAGGTATGTCGTAGGCGGAATTAATGTTTACCTGAAGAGTAAAATCGGTGTTCGACAAGTTATTGCCAAGTCAAAAAATACGAACGGATAACAAAAAAAGTGTCAAAGTCTATTATAAAGTGTTCTTTAGCGCATATAAGGATGGCAAAGAAACGTGGGGAGACGGCATATCAGTAAGAATCGGGAAGTTGATTTAAAAAGGAAAAGATTTGAACATTAAAGGCACCATAATCAGCTGAAAATGGTTAATCGATGAAAAACCTGAAACATTGGAAGAACCGATAAAAATGCTATATGATGTTTTCGATGCGCCAGCACCACAACATGTCGGGTAACCAACAAGTTCCAGAAAAAGAAAGTGTACAGAAAAACTGGAAGTGGATCTGAGACGGAAACGCTACAAAGTCAAGTACGTTGACTAACTCTCTAGAAAGAGGAGGCGGGGACATTAATTCTAATAAAAATGAAATTTTTATAAAAAGTATTAATCTCAAAATTGGGGATGTTGTGGAGCAAATGGTACACCTCCGATGACTATATGAACTAGTCCACAACTATAAATAAAGAGCTGCGGGTCAGAGGTAAGGAAAGAAGAATACTTTTGGAGTCAGTCTTCAGATTAATTAATACAGGCATCACGGCAAGCAGCCAACGCTTTACTTATATAAGCGCTACGAAGTGCGTTACAACAAGCCTGTAGATTGCATTCAAGGATGAAACAGTCTGTTACCATCCGGTGTTGATCTCAGTGTCCACTCTTATATTTACACCTGCTCTATACGTGATATTGAACATTTTTTACCCATAAATATACAATAAATCTATATTCTTATCATATATATTATATAAAACTGATTCATTCGTTTTCTACGGATTATCAATCCAGGTTATTTAAAGCCAGAAAATATTTTTGGATTGTAAGAGATATTTTTTTAGCTAATAATTGTTTAGTGATACAAGCCTTACAATTTAATCCATACCTGGGTGGAAAAGAGGTGGATTCATACCTTTCCCAAGGGTATTTGCGCGTAAGTGAATCTAATGAACCCAGCGGGAATTAGAACTTGGATCTCCGATGAAGAAAGACACATGGCCCACTGGATAAAAGCGTTGGTGTTGAAGTAATCCAGTGACTTGACCCAAAGAGTTGTGAGTTTAATACCTGGCCATAGCAGACGGGACAAAACTTGGCGAGTTGAGTTACTAAAGGGAATTAACTGATACTGAGATATCCAGAAAAGGCATGACACGTGGAAGTAGAACAATCTACCCCCGTGGGCTAAATAAACGGTTTGGTTCGAAATTCCAATTTATATCAACTGAAGAAGGTCGGAGCGTGCTACAGCCGAAGCGTCGTGAATATGGCAATAAAGATGAGAACAGCAGTCCGAACGATGCAAATAATGTAAAAATGGAAACCCTTTTTAGAATTTAATTGGGAGAATTTGAATATTAAAAATTTAGGATAAATACTCGCTGGTCAGAAGTTTATGACCATATTTAAACGAAGCTTTAATTGGTAAACACGTAACGAAATTTAGTCATTTGTGTAAAAGCATTAGCGCAGTTAACATCTACTGGTATCTCCTGTATTATATCAAGTAAAAAACACGGCAAAGGCTAAAATGTTGATAGAGTCTGAATGTGGCAGAGTTGTGGAGCTGAAAAAGCAATGTCTTTCTCAACGTGCCATGGCTGCTGAGACTGGACCTCGTAAAACTGCTGTTGTAAATTTCGTAAAAGACCCTGAGGGACACAGAACAAGAATTTCAAGTGGTCGGTCCAGAAAATTGATGAGCAGGAGAATTCGACGAGTTGACGGACAAAACAACAGCAGATTATCAAACCAACTTAAGGCTCTTACGAACGAAGAATGTAGCTCAATGGAACAATGGAGTTTCAGGTTATACAGGGGCGTCAAACCGCGACTGGTTTCATTGGGATGTTGGAGAGAGCATCTTTATTGACTGAAGGTCCTCGCTTGTCTGAAAATGACTGAATCTTTCGATAGGACAAAGCTGCAATTCATGATGTACGCAGGACAAATTACATTTTTATGGTGAATAACGGGATTCATTTGAAGTTTCTAGTGTGTTCGTTCGACCAGAACCCCATTGAAAATATTTGGGAAGTGGATGGCAAGGGAAGTCTGTAGAAATGGACGTCAATTCGAAAGAGTGTATGATCTTCGTGAAGCTAACTTCATCGCTTGGAATAACATTCCAGCCAGCCTTCTGCAGACGCTTATATCGACCATGACAAAGAGAATTTTTGAAGTTATTCCTAATGACGGCCATGCAACTCACTACTGAGTCGTTTGTTGGACATTTCCTACGCTGTTTAGGAGGTCTTTTAAGGATGAACTTTTAATCAGTTAATATTTAACCTAATTCCCCAATATTCAAATGTTCCCTATTAAAGGCTAAAAGAATTTTTAACTTTTTCTTTTTCTTTTCATCATGTAATTTTTGAAGCTCTAATTTCAAATATAGCATTAGCATTATTAGACTTAACCACTTATTTGAAGGACAACACAAAAAGTATATTTTTTCTTTATTTTCACTGGCCTTAAGATTTGGGCCAGCAGTGTATATATATATATATATATATATATATATATATATATATATATATATATATATATATATATATTGGACAATAAAAAATATAAAAAAATTAAAATCTTCACACACACAGGGTTGTATATTAATATTCTTTTGTCATCATTATTTCATCTAGATTCCTTGATTAGTTTCGGCCAATATGGCCATCATCAGGAGAAAAAATTTCTGCTTGATGGTAGCAGTGAACTATATATATATATATATATATATATATATATATATATTAGGTTGGTGCAAAAAATAATGTCGTTTTCTCACATATGTTACTATGTGAGAAAACGACATTATTTTTGCACCAACCATATATATATATATATATATATATATATATATATATATATATATATATATATATATATATATATAGTATGGAGGTGCCGGCAAGGTAGTCAGTGCCTAGCCTGAATAAAATAAATCAGCAGCTACATTTTCCTTCTGTGGCGCAATATACTCCTAATCCAGTAAGATTATTAAGGTTACTCTGATTATTCTGCATAAAATGCTAAATATTTTATTCTTTATAGATTTACTACATAAAGGTCACAAGCTGCTTACCCTGAGTAAGTACTGATGGCACATGCCTGATATACGAGTTACCGAATCAGTTCCGATTCCGGCCTGAAGCAATCAGATGTCTAGCCACATTGATGAGCTGTGAGACAGCGAAACAGTCTGTCTGTGGATGACAGTATATATATATATATATATATATATCGAGAGAGAGAGTGTGTGTGTGTGAGTGTGTGTGTGAGTGTGTGAGTGAGTGAGTGAGTGAGAGATAGATAGATAATAGTTGCAGCTTTGTAGAGCATTATTTGTATATTTCTTTTCTTACGTATACAAGAGTGCTCAATGTTATATATGTTAAAAGTTTTTAATGCTATTGAAATGAATTAATATATGCTATCATTCAAATACGGATGATATAAAAATGACACCACATTATAAAAATATATATATGGGAAGTAAAAATGAGAAAACTCCATTAGGAGAATGGTATGAAATAAAAAATCGAGAGATAGGAAGAAATTGCAATCTATGTGAAGAGGAGAAACTGAAAACTATAGAATACAACAATGGGAATAGATCTTACATACCCAAAATGAATGAAATTATTTCAAATTGTCACCATTATATTCCTTTTAAAAATCATGAAGAAAAAAAGAGACAGATCTTGGGAGAGTCCAAAATAAACAAACGTCCATTTTGAAAAATGACTATGCAAGAAATGGGCTGTAAATAGGCAACTAAATAAAACATAACGCAGTGTTAATAAATTTCCTATTTTATCACATCTTCACTTTTGTTTTGGATACTTATATTCTACCAACAAACGAGGTACGGTGGATAGCGGTTCGGATTGAGAAATCGGAGAGCCGAGATCGAATTCCACTCGAATCTATTACATTCACTTACGTGCTAATAACCTTGGGAAAGGTAAGAATGCTCTTCTTCTCCTCCCAGCTATAGGTAAATAGCAGGACACACAGCCATGGATGGCAACAGAAGAAATTACTCGTCGGTTATGTATCACCTGACTGACTGACCAACACACACACACGTACACATGTACACACGTACACATGTACACATGTACACACATACACACACACACACACACACACGCATGCACTACCTCCTGATGAGTAAACGGAACAATGACAAAAAGATCCATCTACGAAACACTGGAGTCGGGGTGCTGAATATAACATCAGTCAGCTAAGTGAAAAATTAATCTTTCGTTTCGCTCAAAGTGTATTTAATTTTCAGTGAATCTCAAGATTAGGAGGATGACAAAACACAAAGTCAGCCACTAATAATCTAATAAGTCTAGGTTTCAATTACAGATTTATATCAATTGTTAAAAAATAATCTCCCCATAATCTCAAAAAAAAAAAAAAAAGATTGAATCAATTGCTTGGTTTGCTGCTAGGAAAGTTAGTTCACTGTGTTGTGCTAGACAATTTGTTTCTCTCCAGAATCTATCTTACATATTTATAAGTCCTCTATTCATCTATATTTTGAATATTGTTGCCACATCTGGCCTGGTGCTCCTGCTATATATTTAGAGATTCTTGATAAAATACAAAGAAGAATCTGCAATGTCATTGGTCCTGACCTGGCATCGCAGCTTCAGTCACTTTCCCGCCACTATCATGTATCTTCCCTGTGCATTTTCTATAAATACTTTCATGGTAATTGCTTACATGAACTTTCTTCTACGACACATAGACATTATGAATTTAAGTGTAGTACTAGATTGGCGGTAAAGTCACATCCTTTTACAGATGAAATGATTAGATGTAATTGTAGGTTCTATCCTAACACTTTCTTCTATCACACTTCTCACCTGTGGAACTCTCTTCCAGCATCTTGTTTTCCAGCCAACTTTAATCTTCAAAAAATTAAAGGCAATATCAATTGTGATCTCCTGTCTTCTTGAATCCTCTTTTATTGATCCCGTTCTTTAAATAATGTTTTTTTTTATTTTGCACCCGGTAACACTTTTTGTATTAGTGAATTTATTGCCTTACTTAGGGTGAAATGTTTAAAAAGATTTTTTAAACTTACTGTAATCTTTAAATGATCATTAATCTTTTCTCAGGCAATGCCAGGTATCCCTGTTTGTTATTTTACATTTAGATATAAGCCCACGAGTCAATGTTTTTTAGATGAAGCATTGATTAAAGCCTTTCCCAAGGATATCGCTTACTTGTTTGACTTCATTTCATTTTAAATTTGAAAGGAAGGTCACAACTGAGCATTGAATGAGACGGAATTAATTTCTTCTGTTGACATTGGCAGCTTAGTAAATCTCTCAGCAGAAGGACTGGTCAGATTTTCACATTTTAAAAAGTTGCAATTTTCTCTTAGCAATTTTCAATCGATTTTAACTTCTAATAAAACATTATTGACTTCATTTCTAACAGGGGGGAACTTTTTACTCAGTTGTTTGTTCACAATATGAAAGATTCGTCACTTGAAGAACGTTTCGAAAATATTTGTGGCGGACTTCACCACTCTCACGTGATTAAGTTGATTATAAATACCAGACGCGAATTCTTTCTTCCTCTTCCTTGATTTCTCTCGTTACAAAAAATGTAATTGTAAAAAAGAGATCGCGTCTCGACCCTTTGCGGACGGACGCTATGAAAACATATTTACACACACGCACATATACACGTACGTACGAAACTTTCCAAACTATATTACAAAAATACGAAACTTTTCAAACTTCATTATGAACATTACACACTTAATGACAGGCAACGGAAACTTAATTAAAAAACGTTACGGAATATTCACTCCTTCAACTCTTCTGAAGCTAAAAGTTTATCAACATATTCTCAGCTTTACAGAATTCTTTCAACTCTCTCACAGTGAACATTTTGAGCAGCAAGTGCATTCAACTGTTATGAGCTTGTGGCGGACCTCACCACATTAATTTAACTTTAGATTAGGAAACATGGCTGACGCAGAAAAGGATAAGCCAAAGACATTGTTACACATAAAATATGTATTTAACAAGATGTACAATATCAAACAACGATGTGAAGTAAAGCATGCATTTAAGGAAGAAAAGGTTGAATTAAACAAGTGTTGTCTCCCTTTATCTGTTATTTTAGCATTTCAAAGTTTACTGGAAGAATGTTCGAGTCTCTTGTAATGATTATTCTTGAAAGATATTGCTGTGTAAGAAGAGTTAATGTGAGTGTATACAAGGTATGTTCAGCATGTGAGTGGTTTGTGTG
The DNA here is from genome assembly GCA_963932145.1 of Acanthosepion lycidas. Lineage (NCBI taxonomy): Eukaryota > Metazoa > Mollusca > Cephalopoda > Sepiida > Sepiidae > Acanthosepion > Acanthosepion lycidas. Next base: position 39,979,612 of record OZ010596.1, on the reverse strand, counting down.
AGTGAGAAAGTTGGCGCATGGTTTTAACTGTCGTGGATTCGTTTGGCAGTTGGATTTCTCACTAAATAGGATTAGAAAACTTAAATAAGTGACCGTAGGCTGCGTAGGAAGAATTATTCTTCACGTGCATACGGTCTGATTGGTTGGCATCGACCAATCAGCAAGCGAGCTTTGGGGAGACTTAAGAAAGCTTCTGTGATCCGTTTCTCCCAAAAGTGTACAAAATTAATTACTTAAAAATAGAGCGATTACAAAATTGTCGCATTACTGCGATTTGTAAATTGCCTATAATAACGTAGTGAAGATTAATTAACCAATGAATGCTTGGCGTTGTATGTGATTTGTATTTTTGTATGTTCGTGCATAATAGATCCGCAAATATTCATAAAACGATTTGTAATCATAAGCAGACAATTTCAAAAAATGTTAATGTCAGAGTGAGATAACTTAGTGAAATAATGAATTAATATTCATAAAGATTCAAATAGAATTATAATTGTATGCTTGGAGTGTTTCAGGATATTGTCTGATTTGATTTGAACAGTGGATCAAGTCAGTGATTTTTTTCATCTAAACATAATGGCTCAAGTTATTTTATGATTTGATGAGAAAAGTGGATCAGGTCAAAACATGAATGTCTAAACCAGCGGTCGCCAACCTTTTGAACTTTATGAACAATTAAATGTATAATTGTAAATTAGGCGAAACACTAATATGAATTTAGAAAAAAAACAAGTAAATACATTAACATAATAATAATCGGAAAAAAAATTATTTTATTAATATGAAACACACCCATTAAAGGTAACGAAGTTATAGTGTAATTATTTAAATAAAACAAATGAAAAATTTGAAGTTTCATAAAAATTGAAATAATGTCCCAATTTTTCTGCGGAACATGAACAATTTTACACGGACCACCATTGGTCCGTGAACCACCATTGGTCCGTGGATCACCATTGGTACGTGGACCACTATTAGTCCGTGCACCACCAGTTGGCGACCATTGATCTAAACAGAGGATAAGATCATGGCTTGATTTAATCAGAAGATTTCAACAGTGTATTGGGTGATCATTTACAACAGTGGATCAGGGTATGAGGATTTTTAAATGTTCAGTGACTCAAATCAAGGGATTTTTCACTTGAACAGTAGATCAGGTCATGGAATATTTTGATTTGAAAAGTTAATCAGGTCATGGGATGTTTTAATCTGAATAGTGGATCAGCTCTTAGGATGACTTAATTTGAACAGTGAATAATGTCATGGGTTCATTTAATCTTAATATTTGGTCGGGTCATGATATGATTTAAACTGAACTCTGGATCAAAAGTTGAAATTCTCTTGATCCACTGTTTAAGTCCAGTCATCCTTTGAAATATTTCATCTTCAACATTCCAAGATATAAACCGTATCATAATTATATGAATTTCTAAATTATGATCATTCCATAAATTGATTTCAATCTTTTACAGAAACTGATAAAAGCCTATATTGCTTGCAATGTGCTATATTTTTTTCAGAACGAGTTACACCTCCAGCCACCTAATAACTCAAAAGGCTAAAATAATTCTCCTAAGCTAAATCTAATGAACTTGATTTGCAGTTTAGAACAAAATAATCGAAATAAATGGATGAAATCTATAAATACGTAAAACAATAAATATAAAATAAGAAATCAATGAATAAAAAGCAAACTAAACGCCATGACTATTAATCACTTAAATCATTAATCCACAACAAAAAAATGGGAAGTAACAGGCTCCTTCGTCTGCCACTTCTGTTAATCCCCCAGTAACTTATATATAGAGCCCATGAAAGGAATAGTGTCTGATAATCCTTTGAGGCATGAAACTGACAAAAACAAAAGATAATCTTCTTTGTCAATTCACAGATAATTATTAATCACATAGATCAAGCATTGTAAAGTAAAAATTTCAAATCAAAATCCATCGAATATTTCCATATCAGGCTGTTGAAAAATTGATGTATATTTGTTCATACACATGCAAACATAGATAGATAGATAGATAGATAGATAGATAGATAGATAGATAGATAGGAAGCAGACATACATAGTATTATGGAGTCCATCCTTTTCTGATATAAATGGACTCGTCCTGCTGCCATAAAATAGCCACAGTCAGTCAGTCAAAAAGTCTGAGGGTAGAGGAACGGGAAGAGAAACAGAGTGGAAAGTACATAGACACTGTGATTGTGTTGACGTTGGAAGTCAGTTACAAGGACGCCCGACTCTAAGGAAGTTTACTTCGAGACTGTATATAGCGATCTTTGATTAATACTATCCGGCGTTCCTGGATTTTACTAACAGCATTACCTTTTGTATTTTGTGTAAATACATTTAATTTCTTAGCTGAAATACTTGCGTTTGTCATTTATTGGAGACTGATTTTTCACGCGGAATCCACAACAGATAGATAGATAGATAGATAGATAGGAAAAGTCTGAGATAGATAGATAGATATAGATAGATAGATAGATAGATAGATAGATAGGAAAAGTCTGAGATAGATAGATAGATAGATATAGATAGATAGATAGATAGATAGATAGATAGATAGATAGGAAAAGTCTGAGATAGATAGATAGATAGATAGATAGATAGATAGATAGATAGGAAAAGTCTGAGATAGATAGATAGATAGATAGATACATAGGAAAAGTCTGAGATAGATAGATAGATAGATAGATAGGAAAAGTCTGAGATAGATAGATAGATAGATAGATAGATAGATAGATAGATAGATAGATAGATAGATAGATAGATAGACTTCCAATAACAAAATGGAGAGCACATGTAACAAGAAGAAAAAATGAAGCTGTTAGCATTTCACAGTTCCAAAACCAAAAGGTTTGGAAGAAATCTCCATCAAAGCTAGAAAGAGCGATAATAGTTACTTTACTTGAGAAGTTTAATTTCATGCAAAACTGTTTGAAGAAAGATTTTATCACTTTTAACCAACAGTATCACTGACCGTTCAATCAATAAATGCCAAACGTTTGCAAACAGTTCGTTTCAGCATTACTATTTCACCAAGCAGCAGTACTGAAATTGAATACATGTAAAACTTACAATGTGTAATTTTATGATCTAAAATTAATATTACAACAGTCTCTAGTGACTTTGTTGAAAGATAGGTATCTAAGTAAACAGAAAGACCATAAAAGACAGAACGAAAAGTTCAGGTGTGGCAAAGGACATTGTTGTTTTCCAATCTTGTTAACTGTATTTGTAGTCAAGGTGTAACGCCTTTGTTTACGCACACCTGTAATTCATTGCCTCAAAGAATCGTGAATTTTAATCTGAAAACCAAAACCCAAGAGCAAAGGACAAGTGGGTTTCTCGGCCTCCAGACCGGGATTAAGTAAACAGTTTTGTACTGAGGTTAATACGGGGCTTTGATAAAAGAAAAAGTGAGATGGACAGAGAAAAAAGGGAGAAGAAATAGAGGGGGACGGAAAGAAAGAAAGAAAGAAAGAGAAAGAAAAAGAGAGAAAGATACAGAAAGCTAAAGAAAGAAAGAGCTTGAAAGAGAGAGATAGAAAAAAAAAGAAAGACAAAAAGCTGGAGAGAAAATGAGAATATGATAAAGTAGAAAAATATAAACAGAAAGAAAGAAAAAAGAGTGAGAAAGAAAGTTGGATAAAGAAAGAAAGAAAAAGAATGAGAAAGAGAAAGAACGCCTAAAAAGAAAGAAAGAAAGAAAGAAAGTAGGAAAAAAGAGAGAGAGAAAGAAAATGAATGAGAAAGAAAACGGAAGAAAGCATGAGAAAAAAGCTGAAGTAAGAAAGGAAGAAAGAAAGAAGTGTAAGAAAGAAAAAAAGTTTCTACAGAAAGATGCTGTGGATACCACGGGCCTAAAATGTGAGCAACATCGAAGTTATAGAAAACGCGACACTGAAATTCGAAGGCGCAATGGGATAGCGAAAGGTGCCTTCCAAAAGCTAAGTAAAGTATTAAGAGACAGGAAAATTTCGTTAGAAGCAAACACAAAAAAAGAAAGAGTACTGAACTGTTGCGTAATACCAGTCCTCTTATATGGCAGTGGATGCTGGATAATCTCCTCAAAGATGAAGAAGACCTGAAGCAACAGAAATTTGGTTCTACAGAACGATGCTGCGAATACCACGAACCTAAAATGGGAGCAACGACGAAGTTATAGGGAAAATAGAAACAAAAATGACACATATTTAACATGAGAAATAGACAGTTGACATATCTAGGGAGCATAATGAGAAAAGAAAGCTTGGAAAATTTTATATTTACAGGAGAGATTTAAGGCAAAAAACTTCTCAATATAAAAGTTGAATAAGTCCAGTCAGGCGACGCATCCTTGTCGTACAACCCTTTCTATTTTTTGGCTCTAATGAATTCATTTTCTATCTGTCCTAACACTAATTCCTGGTCAAGATAATAATAAAAAATTGGCTTTCCTATCTGCAGCCAATATCTTCCTCTCTGAACTTAAATTGGAATAAAGTCAACCACTGAAGTCTCTGGCGTCTCAGAAGGTAAACACCGAAAGAGCAATGTTCATTTTCACTTCCATAGACGCAGGATGGGGCAAATATTAAACCGGTCCGGTGTTAAATTTTACCAACGAGAGGAAGCAAATAAAAAACGACTGTTTTAAACAGGCATGCTTAATATGGCGCCGGGGTAAGCTTACACTTTGTTTTCCAGGAGGGATCATCTCGCTTGCAATTGGTGGTATCAAATGTCACAAAGCTCATCGAATATTTATAAAATACTTATATCTTAAAATGCCGGGAAGAGGAGATATGGAACAACCAACTGAATAATGAAGTGAAAACGAAAATAAATAAAACTTCTAACGATTCGGTGTTATTGAAATCGACTGTTGATGAACAAAACTCTAGATGGAGATGGAACAGTATTTCAATTTAAACATATCATTTTCATTAAATATATCTATCTATTTATGCGTAAGTAAACACCCAACCACACACAAACATATTTTAAGCATTTCAATCCAATCAAGGGGGGAGTGTCATTAGCACGCAAAGGGTTACAGAAAGTGAGAGCAAGAGTAAAGAGTGGTGTTTAAGGAAAAGATAAAGAGAAGGACGGCGATCAAAATCAAGCCATTAGAAGGTGTCGATTGACATTACATTTGAATATTTAAAATTTATTGTTATCAGGGACCAAGTTCTACTGTCGGAAAATGCAAGAGAAAAAGCTGTTGGAGTAGAAAAGGAGGTTACATTTAACTGTTTCGACAGTGAAATGGTGGGACCGAGATGCCAACCTAGTAGCACCCTTAAATACATGCAGTTGGGCACCAATGAAAATAGCTTGTCAGAGCAGTTGCCGTGAAAACATTTGGTGAAAAGACAGAGAGAAGCCGCATCACGTCTTTGAGAACGTGCCTGGAGTCGAGATGCCAGATCAGAACCTATAATATTCCATAGCTGTCTTTTGATTTTGTCGAGCCCTCGCGAGATGAACAGCGGTGACACCAGGCCATATATGGCAACAGTATTCAGTGCAAGGACGAATGGTAGATTTGTAGATTTGAATTATGGACACAGACGAGAAAAATCCTTCTGGCATATATATATATATATATATATATATATATATATATAGATAGATAGATAGAGAGAGAGAGAGAGAGAGAGAGAGAGAGAGAGAGAGAGATTAAGTATGGATAAGAATCCGACAAAATGATAGCATAAAGAAACGAAAAATTCAAGCAACGAACTTTACGTCAACAAAGCGGAAGCGAAATTCACATATATTAGGTTGGTGCAAAAATAATATCGTTTTTTGGCGTATTTTTTTAACGTCAAAAAACGATATTATTTTTGCACCAACCAAATAAAAAGCAACATGAAGGTAAGCCAACAAAGATAACAGGTTTTAGGTTTGCTTCTGTTAAGCCTGGCATTTTTATGGCTTATTTTACGTACTTCTCTTCGATCGACGCGGGATTAAAAACTTATCCGGTTTTAATAAGGATGTAACGCGTCTAACCTCGAAGACCTTGTGTTTTTAGACTCTGAAAATGGCGAAAAATTTCAGAAAGAATCCATTACTCTACTTTGCCTGCTATATTTGTGTATGCATATATGTATGTGTCTGTGTGTGGAATTGGATGCAGAATTCAAAGTTTGAAGAATATTTCAAATTTAAAACCGTTTCATTAACAACAAATCCCTTGAAAAAGTCTAAAGAAGTTGCCGAAAGCGCTTAGGACAATAGACAATTTTTACACTCTTACCGTTGTTTATAGCAGTGCTTTGAAGGGAAAGTGTGTAGAATGTGGTCGTCTCACCACATCACAAAGGTTCCATCAATGACCATGGTTTGTGCAGCGATTTTCGGCCAAGCACAAAATTCTACAGGTTCGACAACCACCATATTCCCCAGATCACGCCCCTTGCGACTCTTTTCTCTTCCAAAATCAATTTTCCCGTGTGAAAGGAATAAGATTTCATCAATGGAAACGACGCTGGATAATGTGTCTGGCTTCAAAAGAGAGGACTACTTCGAAGGAGATTAAATTCCGAAATGATATATGTTGTAGTTTTCCGTCACGATAATTTTTTATCAAACCTCGTTTATATATATATATATATATATATATATATATATATATATATATATATACGCGTTTTGTCCTTCATTGTTATGTTTGTACGAATGCACATGCGCACGAAAGAGAGGTGCTGGTGATTTTAGAATTTTTTAAATTTTTTATATCTAGCCGAATTCATTTGTCTTTTTCTTTCCATCACTTTTGTAAGTAGGTATCCCATACTGTGGTAATAGAAGATCTATCAGGAATAATGAAATATTGTAAGAGCCAGAGAGCACATTTAGTGTAGACTGATCAAAATTTTGACATAAAAAATGCCACTCTGATCAAACGAGAAACAATTCACTAAGACATAAATGTCTAGAGAGTGATTGCCTTAATCGCAACTTCATCCACAATTAATTTGCGCCATGGCTCTTAAAATATTTCATAATTCCTGGCAGAACTTCTATGATCACAATGTGTGTGTTACAAACCAACAATTCACCCTTGCATGGAGTATTGCTGCCATATATGGTCTGGATCCCCTTCTGTTTGCCTCAGGGTTCTTGATAGGCTCCAGAGGCAGATATGCAATATAATTGGCCCTGCTCTGGCATCTCGTCTACAGTCAATTTCTCACAGACGCGCCGTTGCCTCCCTCTGTCTGTTTTACAAATACTTTCATGGCAATTGCTCCGAGGAGCTGCATTCGCTGGTTCCCAGACTTCAGGAATTCAAGCGCCCTACGAGACTGGCATCCCGCTCTCACCCTTTAACTGTCGAAACTAACTAAATGTAGCCGTCTCTTCTACTCCAATAGCTTCATGTCTCGCACCTCTCGCCTGTGGAACTCCCTTCCCTATTCCAGTTTCCCTGAGAGCTATAATCTCCCGCTATTCAAATGTAATGTCAATCGACATCTCCAGTTGCCTCGATCTATCCACTACCTTTCTCCACATCCTTTCTTCTTTCACTCCTATCTGATCTTGCCCCAAATTTTCTGTAACCCCTTGCGTCCTAGCGGCTTCCCGCCTTGCTTGGGGTGAAACGCTTAAAAAAAAAAGATTTACTTTCAAAAGGGATGGAAAGAAAAAGAAAAAGACTCTGAATAAATTCAGATAGGTATAAAAAAAAAAAATTCCCAGCACGCATCTGTCGTTACGCATGTGTCGTCCTGCCAACATAACAAATTTAGTCCGATGAAATCCTGGAGAACGAAACACTTAAACGTAAACATGTTCCACTTTATTGTTGTCCTTGATACATAAAAATATATATCATTATCGCTTATATATATATATATATATATATATATATATATATATATATATATATATATATATATATATAAAATTAATACAAATGTAAAGTTTGTCACTAACTGATTGGTGCATCCCGACTCTAGAGTTTCGTAGAGATACCCTCGAGCAATCACTCGGTCCACTTATCAGAAGTATTAGCAATATATATATATATATATATATATATATATATATATATATATATATCTGTAGTGCCATGTTGCTGCACACACCGCCGATGGGCAATCTCAAAGCAGCACTATGTTGCAGGCTGCCCATGTTACATACGGTGACCGTTCAGCTACTATTATTAGGGTGGTACAAAAATAATGTCGTTTTCTCACATAAAGTTGAACGTCAAAAAACGATATTATTTTTGCACCAACCTAATACTTTAGGTCCTCTCACTTTCACTACCAACATTAACCATCATGGCTACAAACAATGAAAGAAACAAACCTAAACCATCTAAAAAAAATCACCTAAACCCTTAAACATATCCTGCACCAACATCCATGGTATTCGGACGAATTTTTGCAGTGTTGAATCGTTCATTGTTGAGAAGTTTCATGGCACTGCGAGACAAACCTTAATCAGTCAATCCTCTCTTCTGACTTCTCGTTTCCCGGTTACCTTCCTCTTCTAAGAAAGGATTCTATTACCCAACGTGCATGGCCTGGGGGTTTACGCACGAGACCATCTGACACTGGCTAGGGAACTCTCTCTCACTTGAATCTCCAGACCATTCATACATGTGTCTCTGCCTATCTCTCCTCAAATCTATAAGCTATCTCTTCTTTCTCTATCGCTCTCCATCCAGATTGTGGTGTACTCGATTGCATTTCCAATAATATAGACAAGGTTATCTCTCTACATCCATCTGAAAACATATTTGTGTTTGGTGACTTCACCATACCAAATGGCTTAAACACTCTGTAACTGACCTTCCTGGCATAAAATCACATAACTTTTCAATCTCTCAATCTCTCACACAAGTGGTTGACTTTCCTACGCGTTTCCCAAGCAATCATGATGGTAAGGCTTCCCTTCTTGATCTCTGTTTTACCTCTATTCTCGAATCTTGTCGTGCCTCGCGGTTCCGCACTCTTGGCAACTCTGATCATACCATCGTGTCTGTTTTCATCTCCTTCTACTCCTCCCCCAGTAAAGAAGCTCCTACCAACAGAAAATCTTTCTACTATCAACGAGCCGATTGGGACACGTTCCGAGATTTCCTTCGTTATCCCCCTCTTTAACCTCCCCGTCCAAAAATGTGCGTCTGAAGTCTCATCCTGGGTAAAAGCTGGAATCGAGACTTTCATCCCTACAAGAAAATATAAGGTGAAATCGCACTCATACCCCCCTTGGTTCTCAGCTGCTTGTGCAGCAGTTATTGCCCACAGGAATCACTACTTCCGACTATGCCGTAGAGACACGTCTGGTTACAACAGACGTCTCTTTGTCAGTGCTCGTAACGAGTGCAAACATGTCCTCAAAGAAGCAAAGTTACTCTTTGCCGAAAGAATGAATCAACGTATTGCGTCTCGCAAGTTTGATTCAAAAGATTATTGGCGGCTCTGCAAAAGCGTGCTGAATAACAGCAAACCCTCAATGATCCCTTTATTCAACCAATTTGAGGTCCTGACCTTCTCACCTGACAAGGCTGAATGCTTTGCTCGTAAGTTCTCATCCAATTCAATGCTAGACTCATCTGGTGTACCAACACCGGACTTTCCCCCTAGAACTGATGCTCTTCTGAGTGAGATGCACATAACTCCAACGATGGTATTGGACATCATCTCTAAATCAGACTCCCATAAGGCTAGTGGTAGGGACGGGATACCGGACATTGTCCTGAAGAAATGTGCTCCTGAATTGGCTCCTGTCCTCTCTAAACTTTACAACTACTGCCTCACTGACTCTTGCTTTCCAGCCTGTTGGAAGTCCTCATCTGTTGTGCCTGTCTTTAAAAAATCTGGTGACCTTTCTGACCCGCCAAACTAGTGTCCTATCAGTCTCCTACCACTCTTCGATAAAGTCTTCGAAGCTTTAATCAACGCCGAGGTGGTTAAGCATCTTACTTCACATAATCTACTTCCCCACAAGCAATATGGTTTCCGCTTTGCCCGATCTACCGCTGACATACTCACGGCCATAACTGAATTTGTATATCAAGCACTCAACAATAATGGAGAAGATCGAACCGTGGCTCTAGACATCTCTAAAGCATTTGATTGGGTTTGGCATGATGGCCTTCTTCGTAAGCTTCAGGGATACGGTATTACAGGACAATTATTTGACTTAATTCAATCATTCCTGTCGAACCGTAAAATGAAGGTCGTCCTAAACGGGTTCTCCCCCGGCTCCTTTATCACGAACGCTGGTGTCCCCTAAGGCCCTATCTTGGGCCCTACACTGTTCCTGATCTTCATCAATGACCTTTCCGATGTCATCAGTTCCCAAGTTGGCATCCACGTGGATGACACCACTATTTACTCCTGCCTCAATAGTAAATCTAGTATCGTTGACAAAACTAACCTGGCTGCTGATCTCGAAAAGGACCTCCATTCTGTAGTTGACTGGGGCAGGAAATGGTTTGTAAACTTTAATGCCTGCAAAACGAAACTGCTTTCCTTTACCCACCATAGAGATCCCTTCCTCCCTCCCATCAGAATGACTGATTCTCAACTGCTTGAAAGCGCCTCGTTACGCCTACTTGGTCTCACGTTTTCCACTGACCTGATGTTAAACAACTACATTGAATCAATAGCTTCATCTACCGCAAGGAAAGTTGAGTCTCTGTGTCGTGCCAGAAAGTTTTTCTTGTCTGAGTCCATCCTTAAAATCTATAAATCAACCATCTGTCCTTGCATGGAATATTGCTGTCATTTACGGTCTGGTACTCCCGCTGTACGTCTTGAGGTCTTTGACAAAATCCAGAGACAAATATGCAAGATGACAGGCATCTCGTCTACAATCACTATCCCACAGATGTGCCGTGGCTTCCCTCTGTCTCTTCTACAAGTATTTTCGCGGAAACTGTTCCGACGAGCTACTTTCGCTGGTTCCCAGACTGCATGAACATAAGCGAGCTACCAGGCTGACATCTCGTCCCCACCCTTTCACTGTCAAAACGGTTAAATGTAACCATCTCTTCTTCTCAAACCGCTTCTTTTCCCGCACTTCCCATCTGTCGAACTCCCTTTTCCTTACTTGCTTACCCGATGATTATAACCTTCAAATATTCAAGTGTAATATCAGTCGACATCTGACTACCTGTGCTTGTTCCCTGTCCTTCACTGTAACCTTTCTTCAAACACGCCTCTTTACTTTTGTTTTCAATCCTCTGTAACCCCTTGCGTGCTAGTGGTACTCCCGCCTTCTTGGGGCGAATTGCCTTTATATAAATATATATATATATATCAATAAAGACAAAAGAAAAACTTGAAACTTATGTTAACCGACGCGTTTCGTCCTCTTCTGGACTTTACCCTCCATAATTCACCTGGATTTTTCAGTTCACCTGATGACTATTTATGAGTGTCTCTTAAATTTTAAATAATTAAAAAATTACTACATTTTTACTTTTGTTTATAAGTACTTGTTGCAATATAAAATCATCACATTTGCCTTGATAAAGTCTCTCAGAGGGCGAAACGCGTCCGCTAAGATAAATTTTCCTTTTGTCTTTATTCATATTGTCCTTTTATAGATATATTGTGTTCTAACTTAAATTTATACACGCACATAAGCATACACACACGCATACGCACACACACACAGACACAGACACACACAAACGCACACACACACACACACACACACATACAAGGTGAAATGGTTAATTTGCCACCATTTACATTTTTAACTTCGCGCATGCGCGTTGTTTGTTTTTGATTTTGTCGACTGCATAGTATAGTAGCGTCAGTTGGGCACCCTCTATGAGAAAAAGACCACCATAACGCAACTCACCCGCTAGTAATTTGGAAGGGGCTTGTTATACTGCTTGGCATTCGCGCAGGAAGCTCCAAATGAACAATTCATAGTGTTTGGGCATCAATTCGAGGACAGTTTCGGAAATAATTGGATTAGTCTAGTGGTGATTACAAAGGTACGGTAGCTCGTAAAACACACTCTAATCATTCTGATAAGAAAAGAATTTCCGAATCTGTTGGTGATGGCCTGATACTCAACACAGAAGCCTGCATCATTTGTCTTGGAGGTGTAGTTCTGCCCTGAGTCAATAGGATGGCTGCTAGAAGACCTTATGTCTGGCAACATGACTCTGTCCCATGTCACACAAGCAAGAGAAGCCATTCATGGCTGTCAGACAATTTCTACGACCACGCCACTCCTTACATCTGGCCCAGACTGCTACCCACTTTATTATTATGTTTGGGGCGCAGTTGAGCGAGAGACCAACAAAACACCTTGCAACACCAAAGATAAATTGAAGTCAAGGATTATGACAGCATTCACCAAAACAAGGAGAACGTAGAGAAGAGTTGCAGAAGGTTCTGAAGTAGCCAGGAGGCCCTGGTTGAAGCCAATGGCGATTTTGCTGAATAAATTTACTCTTTAGTATTTCAAGATATTTTTGTGTAATTTTGGTAAATATATTTGTTAAAATGAGATGTCAGCGTTATTTTCATTTTTCCGTCATTGAAATGAATGATAAATGACAATTTATCCATCGCACTCAATATATTAGGTTGGTGCAAAAATAAAAACGATATTATTTTTGCACCAACCTAATATATATATATATATATATATATATATATATATATATATATATATATATATATATATATGAGCATGTTTTACCTTGATTCTCCATAATGTATGAGCGTGTGAAAAAATTGTTTTATCTGTTAATTCATTGCTGGGAGTGTCTACATTAACTTGCCAGCAAACTCGCATACACGCATGCACGCACGCACGCACGCGCACACACACGCACGCGCACACATACGCACGCGCACAGACACGCACGTACGCATGCATATATAATTGTTACTAATTTTACAGCGGAAAGAGATATCGATATTTTGAGGATGATGTTATTGGTTGCAGCCAGTTTACATTTGTTGGTGCGCGTCAAGAAACGCTGTCAAGCTGCGCCGTCCGCCGTGAATATAAAATAAATAATAAATCTTATGGAGCCGGGACGCTTGCAGTAGTGCGATAGTCAGTGTGCAGGCCTCATCGACAATTTTGATTATTTTCACACAGTGCAAGGCTCACTCGGAATAGTGGGTTGAAGTCGAAGTGGTAAAGATGAATGTGGTGTGAGATATGAATAAAAAAAAAGTAGTTGTTAGGAAGTGAAGATTATGAGGATAAGGAGCGTAGGTTCAATATTGACCCTTCACTTGAAGTATTTAAGATTGTACTGTGCATGGAAGTGGGGGCCTGTTCGAAAAAGTAGAATTTATTTGAACATGGGAAGATAAGAGTGAGTCGAATTTGTGTAAGCAGCATGACGTGCTGTAGCAGTAAATGTCTGAACTGGTGAACCTAGAATTAATGGAGTGAGATCGATCCTCACTAGGTGCCCATCTTTCAGGGACTTATGCCTGCCTAATCTCAGTTTAGTAAATTACAAGGAACATGTCCGGAAAAAACTCAAAGGATGTCGGCGGTCAGAAATAGAAATATTTTAAACCCAGAAAAATAGAATTGTTGCCTTATTTGTCTGATGTCACACACAAGTACACACACACACACACCAATGTATGTTTGCGTGTGTCTCTAACATGCGTGTGTGCGCTTATACACGGATTCCCAATGTCATGTTCACTCAGGACGTAGGCGATCAGAACTCTTCACGGATTTTATCTGTTTCTTTTCTGTGAATTGAATGACATATTTGGAAAAATAGTGAAAATAAGTCTTTGGGCTTTTACTTCTATTTTTTAATATATATATATATATATATATATATATATATATATATATATATATATATATATATATATATAAGTAAAGGCCCAAAGGTTTATCTTCACTATTTTTGAGGTGCGATGATATGCATCGAAACATGAATGCATTTATATAGTCGTTTTACATCTGTTCAAATAGTAAAGATAAGCCTTTTACTTCTCTGTTTTAATATATATATATATATATATATATATATATATATATATATATATATATATATATATATATATACTGGACTCTCCCATTGTCGATGTGTGAGGGTCTAGGAACAGACAGCCAGACACCTGCACATGATTTGATTATAGTTTTGAAGGCTTTGTGCAGGACCAACCACACTTTTTGACGGGGCGAATTCGCAGGTTTTGAATTCAGAGTTGTCTGTCTCCTAGACTAGTTGGCATAGTTGCTATTGAACCCAATCATAGAACCACACACACACACACACACACACACACACACACACACACACACACACATATATATATATATATATATATATATAATAATTTTGTCATATAGACAAGAACAGTTTACTCACTACAAAGATGCAACTTTGTTTCGGTGCATTTCAATTGTACCTCGACTGGTGAAAACCAAAATGGTTACAAACAATTCTGCTTGTATGCAACCTGTATGTATGTGAAACGTCACTTCCTTTGTTCCATTTGTTTGAGAAAAAAATATACATACAGCAAAAAGGTGACGGAGTGAAAGATTAGAGCTTGTTGATAGCAGTTAAGTGAAGGATGGGTGGGGTGTTGAATGGTGCCTCGTCTGGGAAGATTCCTTGCCGATAACGACGGTAAAAAGTTTAGGCGCAGCATCTAACAAGCGTTTTAAGAGTGAGGGATGGGGGAGGAAAGGTGGGAATAGAAGATAGTAATACGATGGAAGAGGTAGGAGGGATAAATTTTAGCGATAGTTATAGTAGTAATTGGGAATGTTTTTTTTTGGTTCACTATAAAAAAACAAAAAAACAAGCTAAAGCTGAATTGCATATATTAGGTTGGTGCAAAAATAATGACGCAATAATGTCGTTTTTTGACGTTAAAAAATAGGTCAAAAAACGACATTATTACGTCATTATTTTTGCACCAACCTCATATTTATGTTGGAGTTATCACTACTAATTTTGTAATCAATGAAAGTGTTTTGTAAATTAATATATTTAGAAGTTGAAAAATATATAAAAAAAAATAAGTATGGGATATTAATATAACTTTTATAATCTAATTTTGACCTATTCTTGGACAGTATAACCTGTACAATAAGTATGGGTGTAAAACAATTTATCTGAAAGTACTACTAGTAATATATATGCAAAAAATAAAAAAAAAAATAGAAAAAGTAAAACTATTTTAAGAATCTAATCTATTTAAGAATCATAATAATAAGATAAAACAGTGGAGAGGTACATAAGAGGATAGGAAGTATATCAAAGGAGGTGAATTATAGTTTTTATGGAATTAAGAATTTAAAAAGATTGTAATGTTAGATCCTTAATATGTCGACAAAAAACGGTGGTTTCATATCTTTGGTTTAATAATTGGGTATTGTTCAAAAGTTCAATAATACATATTTTCTTCTGCAAATATAAGAAGCAAGGTTCGTTCAGAGATTTGCAAGTTCCGGCTTATTTTTAGGATTTTCCATTTAACCTTAGATGTTTTTCCTTCCTCTTTCAGTTTCCAAAAATGCAATTGAAATTCACCGAAACGAAGTTGCATCTTTGTAGAAAGTAAACTATTTTTGTCTATATGATAAAATTATAATAAATAATTATCGCTCTACTATCGGTATCGAGCCCTCTTTTGGATTAATGCTGTGAACGTTAGAATTTATATATTACCTTCGTTCTCATTGCATCATGTATATATATATATATATATATATATATATATGTGTGAGTGTGTGTGTGTGTGTGTGTGTGTGTGTGTGTGAGACCACCAAAAATGTATACACACTACAGGTAAGGAAACTTGTATATATAGTGTAATATTAAATTTATTCCGGCCTCACGAGATTAATACAAGTTACCTTTGGACTCACCACTAAGAAGAGATGCTCAAAATGGTGGCCTTTAGCTTGCAGACATTTATTAGTAGGGTGAATGTACTGCTTAGGAACGTTGGCCAAAATGTCCAGTGGGATTGTTGCACATGCATTTTCAATTTCTTGTCTAAGGACCGCCTATGGAGTTGGTTTTCTGCGATACACAATATCCTTCAGGGCCTCCCATAGTTAAAAGTCTAAAAACTACGAGACAAGTTTTTCCTTTTCTTAAGTGTGTGTACGTTTTTAGGTGGACTCTGTACACACACACACACACACACACACATATACATATATATATATATATATATATATATATATATATATATATATATATATATATATATATATACATATGTAACCGAATGGTTAAATATATGCAAGTATACGAGCGATCGATCGTATGCAAATACATATAAATACTCTATAGTGTAAGAAAAAATAGCGCATAGTGTTAAATAACAGGGGTATTTAATATATATATATATATATATATATATATATATAAAGAAATATACCTTACATTAATTGCACAACTCCGCTTCGGCATGATATTCGGCGTTGTGCAATTAATGTAATGTATTATGTATATTTCTTAATATATATATATATATATATATATATATATATATATATATATATATATATATTCAAATTTGACTAAAACTCGACTACTGACATCTATATGGTTTAAGCAACTCAAAAGAACATTTTTATATAAAAAATGAAAATCTTAGTTTAAACAAAATTAGTTACTAAATACATTATTTTATAGTGTATTCAAGTATTCTACCAATTCTATTTGTTTAGTTACATTGCTATTTCTTTCTTTTCTATTTATTGGAACCGAGCATGAAAAACCAAAGCAACCTTTTAACCTAAACATGTTCAAAGTCCGGCCTGGAGGCCAATTACGGCCCGCGGTCAAATTTTATATGGCCCCCCCATCCTCTGTCATAGAATGTATCACTTACCCCTCCCCCCCACCGTATTGTCAATCAGTGTATGTAACCTACACAACTACGAAATGCAATTTCATGATCTACCAAAAGACGGCAGCAGCACTGGAAGTTCTTTTTACTCAGACATATCTTACATCATCTTATACGTGCTTCAGATATTACTGTCTGTAATTTTGATTAAGACTTTTTAAAATTTATTTGTTATTCATGTGAAGAAATGAAAATACGCCATTTGCAATTAATTTTTCATAAGATAATTCATTTTATTGGTTTAAAGAATTCCAAGCAGAATGGTTGGCCCTCATACATATTCACTTCATCAAATCAGGCCCTCTTTGAAAAAAGTTTGAACACACCTGTTTTAACTAATTTGAGTTTTGATTTTTGTTAAAAATGACGCAGCCAGTATACAAATAGTATCTTTAAATTACGATGGGGTGCTGCAAATTTCTTGGTTTCTCCAAGAAGTGACTCCAACAGAAATTCTTGTGTTTGGTCAAATCTTGTCATTTTTTTTTTTTTAAATTTTGAAGTTAAATCTGAAAACAATGAATACTAATGTATTTTATTGTCATGACAATTTATGCTTCAGAAAATATTGTGTTAAAAAAATTCTTAAATTGTGATTGGCTTTGTAAAACTTTTAATGTAATCTATGCTTTAATATATAATTTAATTAATAAATTTTAATAAAAATTTATTCGCCTTTTCATTTAATAAGGACAAGGCAGAGAATCAAGGTTGTCTTATTTCTATTTTTTAATTTACTATAATAATATTCATGGAGTATTGGATATTAAGAAAATAATACAGTGAAACATTAAATTCTGATATTTTCTAAGTAGAAGGTGGTCCGAAAGTCGTGTCACCCCTCGTAGATAATATAATTTTTCAACGTTCTGTGGGGTATTATCAAGGAGAGAGCTTTCCATGGATGATACCAGAATATCCATCAACTGAAGGAAGTCGTTCGGAGAGCCTTTGCAACAATCAACAAAGCACAGCTTCGTAAAATATCACACAGGACATGGCGCCACATCATTTTGTGACACGAAAATAATAGTGTTTCTACAGACCTTCTCTATGTGTGACAACGTCAATGAAAATAAATAAACGGAATCCATTAAATGTGTTTTGTATTTAGTGTATTATTTGTTCTTTTGTTCTCATTACTTTTTTTTTTTTGGTAGAGCGCACAAGACTTTCGGACCACCCTGTAAAATATGGCTGCCAAATATGGTCGTCATTTTTGCCAGTACAGAATAACTACGAGTGGGTGCTGAGAAGTCATTCGGAAAAAATCAAAATTAAGACTAAACATTTCTTTGAATTGTTATTTAAGTTTACGCCAGCAATAAACTTTATTGTCAACGTGACGTTTGTTCACTCAAACAAAACTGGGACCATTAAACACTCGTTCTTTGAGATATTCACAAGTATGTGTTGTCTAATGAATTTTATCAATGACATTGTGATTAAATTATCTTTTCAAAGTGACAACGACGTTAAGAAAAACCTTACGAAATCACATTGCACAGCAATTAGTTGAGATTTCAGGTTGAAAATAAAATCAATTTTATTAGAGCTGATATTAATTTCCCCAACATATTAAGTCACAAGGCTAAGGTACTGTGGAACTTTTCTGTTGCTTAACCACAAATAATGTAAAGTTACTTATCGCAAATATTAATTCATCCCAAGAAATTATAAATTTTAAATCAAAGTTTGATTTTTTATTAAAATTTTGGCACACTTTTGAAATTATAAATTTTTAATTAAAGTTTGTTCGTTTTTTTTTTTTTTGTTTTTTTTTGTGTTTTTTTTTTATTAAATTTTTTTTGACGGGTTAGGTGTTAGGAATTTTTTACAATTCAATAAAAAAAAAGAAAATTGGTTTTTGGCTTGTTTATGGGGCTGAGCACGAACGTAGAACCCACACTTAGAAATAGCGTACCCGAGTCGGCCACATTTGGGGCGACTGCAAAGGCCAACCCAACCGGAGTACAATGGAAGGGTCTTGCTTTGGGAAAATTTGGTTTGAGTTTTAGTAAATATAAATTCTTTTTAATTTGGGGTGAATTAGCAGAAAAGATCTGGTACTTCTTTTTGGCGAGGTTCTAAGGGTTCTAGCGATCATAAACACGACTTTAACCTTGTTTTACAGTTTTTCCAATCTTTCACAGTTTGAATCGACTCGCATGGCCACATCCACGTTGCAATAGGTCAGTATTGTTTTTTTGTTTCTTCTTTACAACTATCAATTTTGGTCTTCTTGTCAATGTTCTGGATCGCAAAATTCCAGAGTATTTTCATTCTTATTATTTTTTACAACAGCCTCTTGTTTGTATTGGCTCTATTTATTTACATATTTGAGCCGAATTTTTTTGCACAGTATGACTGTTCGTACAACTTTCTGCATTCATTTATGTGACAGTTACATTCTAATGTGTTTACGTATCACGTGGTTTCTATAAAGACAGTATTTGTAGTTTTTTCCGTTATTTATCTATTTTCGCTTTGGTATAATTGAATTCTGTGCGTTTCTCCTGTATTAAATGATAAGAAACCGTGTTTCTCTTTTGAAATGTCTTTTGCCTACCCATATCCATTAATGTTCATTTACGATAATTTCACTTTGCTTTTTAAATTCTTTTAGAGAATTTTCCCTAATTTCTCTTTCCTTGTGTTTCTCACTGTGACCACGTTTCTCATCTTTTTTTTATCATTTTCACGAGTGTTTTGAGACCAAAGAAAAAGGGCAGGAAGCTGTGATATCGATGCTATTATTTATATTTTTATTCGTTGAATTTTAACACCAATAGTGTCTGGTGGCTTTCAAGGATATCAAGTGACAACAAGTCTACTCCATACTCCAGCACTCTCCTCAGTATTCTAACTGATATTACTAATTCTGTTGTATCAGCGGTTTCAATTCTTCATCAAGTTTCCAGCTTAACCATTCTACTAGTTCTTATTATTGCTTCAAACGCACCAGCAATAATAGTAGTAGTAGTAGTTACGTTCGGATACTTGCTTATTTGTTGTTTTTTTTATACGGTGCAAATAGTTTTTATCTTGTTTTCCTTTCAATTTTCTTGTACTCGACACCCATTATCTAATAGGACTTACGATATCATTGACCTCATTTTCTGCAATTAACGTCCATAGAATTCTTCCTTTTTCTATTCTGTATGATATAAGGCTGCTAATGACCTTGGTCTACGTGGTCAAATGCCAGTCACGTGCACATTTCCCAAGGGATCATTGCTGCTACCAAATTACATGTATTTTTATCCTTCTGATATAATGTATTGCATTCAGATATATGATGAAAGGTTTCATATTATTTGTTTCTTCACATCAGAAGTATATGGTAGTCAGCGCTGGTTGATCAAGTGCCAACATTTATTCTCTTTCATATTATTATTATTATTATTATTATTTACTTAATTATTTTTTCGAAAGCAATTCGTTCCATTTTGGTTAATTTTCTGATCTGAATTAATATATATCGGCATAGATCTATTTTGGATAAATTGAAGATTGCCGCTTGCTCTTCATAAAATCAACCGAGCGATGATTATGTCAGCGGGGAAAAGATCAATTTTTATCATTTTCGTGAAATGAAAAAAAAAAACTTCTAAATTTATTAAAAGTTTATTTTTATCCTTTTGTTTTCTGTTAAATTTCCGGGATATTTTTTTTATTAAGCCCTACAAATCTGAAAATTCTGTTTCCCTACAGATGATAAAGAAATAAATTCAAATATTTCTCTTATTTTTCATTCTCTCACTTTAGTTACGAATCAGAAAAAAACACACTTTGCTCGGCAGTTCTTTCTTTCTTTCTTCCTTCCTTCTTCTTATTCTTCTTCTTCTTCTTCTTCTTCTTCTTCTTATTATTATTATTATGATAAAACATGTTTTTGGTATCAGAAGCTGCAAATAGAGGAGGTGTCATGCAATCATGGCGATAAATGCAATGTAATTGTGGTCAAGAATGGAGAGAAATCACCGTAAGACGTGAGAAGTCCTCATAAGGATTTTTTAAGCAATTCACGTATTTAAGGGCTACCAAGAATTTGATCCAAGTATTTCTCTCCTTTTGATATCATTCCCAGAGTCTCTAAAAGAAAAGGTAATGTTGTTGTCTTCAGATGCCATATTCTACTGATTTCTATCTCAAGGTCCTTGAATTTTCTTAGTTTCGCAAACGTTTTCAAAGATGTTCTTTTGGTTGGAATTGCAAAGGGGGTATTATTATTATTATTATTATTATTATTATTATTATTATTATTATTATTGTGTTTTGCCTTTGCTTTGTGCAATACGAGTTACTTCCAAGTGTCAAGCAGGGATTGCAAGAGACAACCTGTTCTATCAGAAGATGAAAACAGATGAGGTACTATGCAATCAGGGATAAAAATTATTTGTAGTCACTGCACAGAAAGAAATCTAATCAAGATTTGAGATTATTATTATT